>JAANDH010000239.1:0-35125 GCA_011799765.1 Nymphaea thermarum | reverse complement strand
TTCTATTGATTCCTTTGAGCATATATATAGTACAAGAAAGGCATCGTTACAATCTTTGGTGAGTTATCAACACTTGATTTTAGGAACAAACGATCTTCATCCATATCTTTCCATGTGTATCCCTATTCTCTCGAGTCGATCATGTGCATCTTGATCCACTGAGAATAATGCGCAACAACTCTTGAAGATATTCTTGACATTAGAGATTGTTGGCTTCCCTGCAGGAAGTGGAAATGCCTCTGGTCGTCCCCACGGAACACGACCGCCTCTGTCCCCCTCTCCCTGCCTCCCCGCAAACTGAATTCTGCAGTGCTTCTCCTCCACCATCCATGCAAGCTCAAAACAATCAGAAAGGCTGCGAGGTTTTTCTGGTATTTCACTCCGGAGCCATTCTGTTTAATCTTGTATAACTCAACGTTATGGTCGAGACAAGTCGAACGCCCAAACCTCGCCTTCATAGCTTCTACCAGACCCAACCAATCTGGTTTCCCGTGATGCGCTAATACCCAGCCGCATGGCTGGTCCCTCAAGGTGCACGCTGCTTGACTTACCTTGCGTTCTTCGTCAATGCCCTGACATTCGAAGGAAGAACTGCCCTGCCTTGAAAATCCAGCTTAGCAAGTCCTTCGCACCGAAGTAAGGGAACTCCATCTTAGCCGGTTTCCAATTCCACAAACCCGCGTCACTGCATCTCCTGACAAGGGAAATGCCGTATCTCCCAACGAAGGATCTGTCTCTGAGTGCTCGGTGTTATGGGATTGAGATGGCCTACGTTGTGCTCTTTTACTAGGGAAGGAAACCCGTTAGAGTGCGGAAACTCTGTTAGGATATCTTTTACTAGGGAAGGAAACCCATTAGAGTAAGGAAACTCTGTTAGGATATCACCAAGAAGTCAGTAGTTAGAAACCAAGAGTGAGGATCTGAAGTCAGGCGTAGGGCGCTGATGTTAGAGTTCACAATCAAGGGCACAGAGGCAGGTCTTTCTGCGTGCATGTGCAACTATTTTCACTATTTGTTCTTATTGTCCCGTTTCTTTGTTCAAATGCTGAACTTACAGAAGTTTATGCTACAATAGAGGAAAATTGCAAAGTTACAGCATACCAGAGACATACTCGATTGATGATTTGATTGTATGATAATTTTTGTTCAAATTTTTTTTTTTCTTTTGATTGATTTATGTTACTTCTTAGTAAATCAAAAAAACGTCAACATGACTATTTTAATGTATTATGCGAATTGCTGGTAAAGAGGCCTTAGGCATCGACTGATGATACTTCAACTATCCCTTCATTTTCATTCAGCACTTTCAGTATTATGAGCTAATCAAGAGCCTGACTTGGACAATGGACTCTTATGTTGATTGTCATGTGGCTCTTTAGCACTTTGCGTAGTGTCTCAGTGAAATACTACACCTGTCTGATAGCCATCCAAACTATATTGTCACTTTTATTATCGCTACGTGCATATTCTTTCATGAAGACTCAGGTCTCTGCTCCTTTCCTTCATACTTCATTGCAGTTTTTTGTTTGGTTTTCACCATTCAAGCCCTTCTTTAAGAAACTGAGATTGTTTTGTGAACCACTATTCTATTGAAGTTACTCCGTGGAGTTCCGGATATGGAAGCTTTCTTCTGTGGTGGTGAAGCTTTTATTCTTTCGTACTTGCCATTGCCTTACTCTGCGTTAAGCCTCTTGCTAGTGATCCCAATCGCTCTGAGGGATGCAGTGTATCACAATATAGCGAAGCGGCGGTATCAGAGGTTTGGAAAAGAGGAAGATTGTATTGTCCCAAATGAAGAGGTACTCGATCGCTTCTTTGACAGGCATGAGATTTTTGCAAGACTCCGCAAGAGTTCCTAGCTGACCTAGAGAAGCGTTTTGGATTAGTCTGGTCCATGGCAAAATTCCACCTTTTGATGCTCACTTTGTAATTTTTTTCCTGATGTTGGTTGGGAACAGTGACATTGATACGTTTCTCGGCCACACCCTCTTTCTCTCTAGCAGACTTAGAACCGTTTTTTGATTTAGTCTGGTTCATAAAGTAGCAACTGCTGAATTGCATCTCTTGATACCCAGCACTTTTTTCCAACGTTGGGAACACTGACATTGCTATGTTTCTTAATGACTCTATCGGTCTCTCTCTCTTTGTGTGTGTGGGTGTCTATACATGTATATTTACATATGTATGTATGCAATCTTTCACTTGGGCCTCCTAACTGTTTGCCGCTGTGTTACTCGTTCATTCATAAATCCAACCGTATAAATGGATGCAAATATCTAAATTTATATAATTGGCAGAAAATATCAGGAAATTTAAATGTATAGATCAAATTTTATAAAGATAACTGATATTAACTTTGGCTCATAATATCAGCGATAAAGTTGTGTTTCATAATTGTTTTCTTTTCATTTCCACATTTTCAGAAATTTTGTATTCGTAAGCAGTGAACTCATAACACACACACACACACACATATATATATATATATATATATATACATATATAAATATAAATATAAATATATATATATATATAATGTTCAACCGTTAAATGAAAGACATATATATAAGCTCCTAAATGAAAAGATGAATTGACATTCTTAAAATATGTGTTTTTGTATGAAGTGGCTTCAACTATTTCATTGATATGATTTAAACAATCCACAAAGGGACTTGCGTAACATTTGCATGAAAAATTAAACAAAAAGGCGTAATGAGTACGGTTTGTTATAAGATGTATGTTTATGTGAGCTAATGAGACTTACGTGTGCAGTTATGGCTGTAAATTCTATGCACCACCAAGAAGAATCGCAAAATAGAAAAATGACATTTTTTTTTTTTGTGGAAGAAAAAAAACTCACGGAATCACCATGCTAGTTACCAGTGGGTGCTCATTGAAATAAGCAGGTTATAGTTTGTCACTTGGAAAAAAAAAAAAAAGGTTATGTTCAACGGAGGGGCTGATATTGATCCTTGACACTCAGTTGAATAACCGTTAGGAAAACAAGCTATTGTGTAAAGTAATGGCTTTACAAAGTGAAAACAATATGCTAGTGGGAAGGGGCAAGCAAAAATACAAATCGAAGACCAGTTGTTAAAAAATAAAACTAATGTAAAGAAATAAAAAAAATATTCTTCACAATGCTGCATTGCTTAGATTTTGGCTAACTGATATGAAATCAGGCTTGAAGTTATTTTTTATTATTATTATCATTGTTTTAAACCAGACTCATCTCGATTAACTTAAATACGTCAGATTTTTATTTTTTGGGTTCTTGGGTTTGGGAATTTGGGGTTGTACATATATATATATAACCGGATATTGAACCCAAAATTTATAATTAGTCAGTTCTTGTCTCGTTTTTATTTGTATTTTTTACATACAAACCCATATAGGGGGATCCACGTTTGGGTCAAGGATGAGCTTAAACCAAAACCTTGAGATCCTGATTAGGCATGTTGGTCGGGCCCTACTTTTGTGTACATACTTTTCCAACAGATTTTGGAGACAAATAGCTGAGTATTGGGCCAGGCTATGCCAACGTCAAGCGTGGGCTTCCTCGAGCTCAACCATCCAAGTCCATGCCTTGATTTTAACAAATATATATAAATATATATATATAATATATAAAAATATGAAAAAAAATATTTTTTTAATATTTTCGGGTCCCTTTTAATGAGAGGTACAGAGCTGTGTTGGTGCAGGAATTTCATTAGAAGTAGACTGCAGCCACACATATCTTGCACCATCGATTGACTCGAACTGGTCAATCAGCCTTTTGGTCCTACACTTTGGCCACGCGGGACTAAAGATCTAATGTCAATTGTCAAATTGGGTTAGGCTTCGACATGTAAAGAGCATTGTGAACACTGTTCCCCAAATATATGTACCACTAATCGATTCATTTCGAGCTAATATGACTCTCTTAACTACGTAAAATATTTGTTGAACGTCCCTTGGAGGGTATTCAGTATACAAGTAAATCATTATGCTCCTGGAACATATATTTTTTAGAACATATGTTTCAGAAACACTACTTTTGTCTCAAGGAACATATTATGATGATTAAGTCGAACATATATCTTTTGTCTTCAAGTTCCAACTCTTCAAGAGAGTACAATGAGATCTTTTGGAAGAATGCCTTCGTCATCTTGGAGTTTCACCCAAGTCAACCATAAGATCATTCAAAGAAAGAGACTTGTTTCTAAAATCATTTATATTAGAAGTATGTAGTCTTCTTCTTCTTTTATTTATTTTCATTTCTCCTAGCTACCACCAAATGGTCATGCAAGAGGGCTTTAACGATTTTTTATCTGGAGTCAAAAGTTACTTATTCTTGAGTGCACACAGAGTATGAGCAAGACGAAATAAATTCAATTTCTTCATTTATTTTTGAAATCTGTCTCATATATTGTTTTGTTCATCATTTATATTTGAGATCATGTTCATACATGGTATATTAATTTTTTTCTTAATTGATAGGCAAATGAGCAGTCTGAATGAGTGTTTAGGTTGAGATTTCTTTATTGTTATATTGATTTTGAGGTTGAGACTTGTTCAACCCGAAAAATGTCATTTACGAATATGTACATGTTAAAATGCACATTTATGATATTCTCATTTTTAGCTTCTCTCTTAATCTCCATATTAAGGACCCCAATGAGTACTTTCTTACGTTGTTCTCTATTTCATGTGTATTTGATTTTCTTCTAATATGAGAATGATAAAAATATTTATGACAATTATATAAATAAAAAATGTAAAACTTAGATACATGTGATGATGAGAATGATTTTAGATCAATGTTATGGTAGTAACGAGTGATTCACTTCTAATGATGTAGGGTCAATATATTCAACCGTTAACATGTACTTGTGAAAATCACGAATGATCACAAACACCTCTCTAAAAGAACTTAAACAAGATGAAATAGAGTTGTAGCAAGATAGTATCCAAATTAGAATAAAATCTCAAACTTACTTAAATTTTTTAAAGAACACTAAAACAACTTCAACAAAAATGATTTTCAAAGATTTTCAAATGATATTTATAAAAATTCTACAAATCAAATTGTTTTATACTTTCAAATGATTCTTCAAAATTTTTTTAAAAATTTATATTTTCTTAAACATCACACCACATTTAAAAGAAAAGATGTTTAAGCAAAAACAAAATACATCAAGAATAAGCATAGTATTTGGATTGATTATTCTCAATAAAAGTGTCGGGACAGTCAATTCTCATACCAACGAACGAATGACATTTTCTCTTATTTAAAAAAAAATGAAATTTTTCTAAAGCACTCCAAAAACCAAAAGAGATTTTTGGGAATGCAAACACCTTTCAAATGACATGACATGATAAAGAAAAATGAATCTAAATGGAACTTATTAAGCTCAATTGGCGATACTTCACCAAATCAATTCTTGTGAATGAGATCAATTGTCCTTACTTCAACACGAGAGAAGCCGGGCGGTATGTTTTTTCGATAGAACCTTCTATGTCTTGGTTCTAACTCAATATTAAACAACCACCGACCAATTGAATACCTGTATATGAAATTCATCGGACTGGTTTGTGAAAAAGGATATAATTGGAAATTTTGTGTCACACTTTATTCTTTTCGTAAAAATATTCGGGAAACGCATTATTGGATGTTCCTATACCACTACCTGTTTTACTGAAACAAAATAGTTTTTCTTGATAGGTGCGATCTGGCGGACATAAACCCAATTTTCCATCTTTTATTCCTTTTTTTCTTGCTCTTGGTGGTATCAAGATACCAAATATGTCAAGACTTATCTCTTTCTCCGGGAAAATGGATACCACCATGAAAGATTTCTACTTAGGTTTTTTATGTCTATTTGAACCAATCCACGTATTTGGCTTGTTGTATTAACAACACTCCGGTGTTTTTCCGGCTGAGACATAGTCAGAGGGACTGTGGACATTAAATATATAAATAAATAGATACATAAACTGTGTCCCTTTAATTCCAACTATTAATTGACGTCCTCCCTTCCTCAAACATTATAGTACGTCTTCAAGCACAAGATCATGATTAATACAAACCAAACGCCAAGGATGAAGGAAACAATTTCCATGTGTAGGAGCTGCACATAATTTACCATAACATTTTTCAGATTATCAAATAGTTTGGATGCATAAAAACAGAAAAAAGTTCGTACGCAAACGGTTTTGCTCATTGGTTCCTGGCCCGTACTGTGAGGGGTAGCCTTTCTACATATCACGTATAAAAAACAGAAATACTAAATAATATAATATAGACACAACGAACTGTAAGAGTTAATTGGAAGCCAGACACTGAAAGATTCTTTGAAACGAAAAAGAGAAAACTTTTTCTGTTTTCCCAAATTAACATTTTCCCCTTACATATTGCTACGATTTATTCCTCTACATTGTAAAGTCATCAAACTTCTCCGACATTTTCTCGAGAAATGCATCTTTTTTCTGCTCCAAACGAGCTACTTGCCGGTAAACAAATGCTCGAATACGATCTTTGTACCTCTGGGGCTCTGTAATTTTTTGCAAGAAGTTGTTCCTTGCCGTGCAAATATCACTGCAGCATTTTTCCACCTGCTCGTTCAATTCAGCCATTGTCTTCAACACAGCTGCGACTACTCTCTCCCTATTGCATTCCCTTGAAAGTTTGATGTCCTCCAATTCTCGAATCACAACGATTCTCTTCTCCCCGGCAGCCACCCCCTCTGTTTCCTCAGCTTTGGCCCAAAAACCTTCCACCCATTTGACGAAAGGACCCCAGCTCAACACGCTGATGCCCGCCGTCATGAGCACTGCTAGAACTGGGGGTGCATGCAGGGATGCTGCTAAGATCGAAAAGATCACGGCACCAGCGAACACAGTCCAGAACATGATCGAGATTACGCTTCGAGGCGTTGGGTTCTTCCCCCCCACTGCTCTGGTTGGCATTTCCTCATTCCTCGCTTGCTCCAGCTTGTGGAGCATCTGGACGTGCTTTCGGATCAGACCAGGAAGCGAGAGAAAGAAGCAGTTCACGGTGCCCTCAGCGCATGTGACTACTTCTCTCACCTTCTGAGCCACAGGCAAGTTGCCACGGGACGCCATCACTTTGTTTCTAGTGCGACACAGATGTACCAGAAACCTACGTAAGGAATCCAATGTCGTCTGGCAAAGCTCGAAGTAGCTGGAGACCATCGGGAGGATTTGGGCATTGCCCCCTAAGTCTTGCTTGTAGGCCAATATCTCCTCAGAACATTTCTTGTTATTCTCGAGTATGCATATGGTCGCCTCTTTTATGATATCAAAGGAAGGAATAAGGGTGCTGCTATTACCTTCTCCACCTTCAGGAGAGTGGAAGCCCTGCACCATGCTCCTTATCCTCTGCTGAAACTTTTCGTCGTTGATCGACAAATCGGGGTCCTCCCGGCATGCTTGCTGGTAATGGTGCATGCTTTCCGAGTAGAAGCCGCCGCTATTAGCCATGGTTTGTGTTTGCCGTAATTCCACTTCCCGCTAACTACTCTTGAGGCTGTGAATTAATTTGCTGTAGGCTTTGTGGGTTCTGGAAGGAGTACTGCGATGCACGTTCTTACATGGGAGGAAGGAGAGACGTGCGGACCTCTTCTTTTCGCCGGGGTGCGAGAGCAAGTCATTGGTTTTTGCTGGCGCGTATGACCAAGTCATTGTGATGGTATTTCAATCACTCAGCCAGCCGGCAAACCAACTGGACAGGTGGAAGGAAGACTTGAACAACTTCAATCGATTAATCAAAACAAAGTAGGACACCCATCGGAGTGGCAATATTTAAAGACCATCCAAAGTCCTACTAAAAAAAAGAACACTTAATATACTTTAATACACGAACAACGTGTCTAAAACCAGTCACATGCGTATAAAAAGATGGTTCAAATGTTCATAATAAATGGATCGTCCAAAATATATGTCCAGAACGCTGCTCTTGGCCCTGGATCATGTCCCTGAAGGATATTCGACACAAAAAATATTTTGTGGCTTTCGATTTTACGTTCATAGTTGAGACTACTCCTATGGTGTCAAGACCCTCATTACCATTTCGATGTAAGACTGTATGATCACTCGCATAAGAAAGGCTTGGGATTGAACCGTTTACCTCTTCTTTTAGGCAACTTGAACCTCGTAAGCCATTTGATCTCCCAAGTTGCAAGTATGATCCAAGCAGTGGGGGAGCTTGAAATTTCTGGTGAAGTGATACACAAGTATAATTACTGACAAGCTGAACATTCCAAATTTTATGTGCAATTTTTTTTTTCTTTGAACGAAGGGAGGGCCAAAACCCCCTTTGTTTGTATGTTTGGGATTAGGATTGCACAACTAAAGCGTAGTTGACATCATCTGAGGTCCCCAATTTCAATTAGGTATACCCTTTATTGCACTGGATTTATCACTCCATATATATATATATTTGCATCAGAAAAAGAAAGAAAATCCCTATTTGAATTAAATTCACAGTCCAAACCCGACCTTTATTTTTTGCATTTGAATCTGAATTTGAATCTAAATCCAATTTTTAGATGCACAGTTGAATCCAAACTGGCCACTCAAACCAAATAGTCAAGCACCCGGGGTGTGAGATTAAATTGTCAGTTGGGCGAAAGAGAAACCAAATAGTTAGAGACACTAGTGGCGGAGCCACAGCGGGCTGGTGTCGGCGGCTTTCAATAACCGCAAGAACGGACCCAGGTTTGCTTGTTATATGCTCCTCAACCACAAAATTTTCGCTCCGCCACTTGTTAGAGCTATCGACCCAGATGGGAGTAGATGAGAAAGCTCCGTCAATTTGGACCGGCGCAAGAATGAGAGGAAATAAATATAGTCCACCGTGAACGCCAGAATGAGAGGAAAAAATAAAAATGAAAATAAAGAAATCGGTCATTTGAGGTCCAACGGAAGAGGGAGCAGCGTTACTTTCTCCATGTAAAATTCCTTACTCTTCTTGTGCTGGAAGTTGGTTCAAGCTTTAGCTGCCGGTTTTAAGACTCGACCAGAGCTCAAGCTGGCTTCAAGAACAGCCCTCCCAATAGAAAGGGAGGAGGTTTCAACGTGCTGAAACCTCCTCCCTTTCTATTGGGAGGGCTGTTCTTGAAGCCAGCTTGAGCTCTGGTCGAGTCTTAAAACCGGCAGCTAAAGCTTGAACCAACTTCGAGCACAAGAAGAGTAAGGAATTTTACATGGAGAAAGTAACACTGCTCACTTTTAGTTTACACTAAAAAAGACTTTTTGTCTTGATAAAAATAAAAATGAAAAAAAAAAAAAAAGTTAAAAAACTATGCAGCAAAATATCTTTTTCTTTGCATAAAGCGACTAGGCTGTAAGGAGTCGCCAACGCAGAGCCATAAAAACTTTAACTGAGGAAGGGAGGACATCAATTAATAGTTGAAACCACTGTTTATGTATCTATACTTTTATATATTTAATGTTCACTGTCCCTCTGACTATGTCTCCGCCTGAAAAAACGCGGGGAGTGTTCACGCGGGGAGTGTTCACGATGAACTCAATTTGACATTAGATCCTTAGTCCCGTGTGGTTAAAGTCTAGAACCAGAAGGATGATTGACTAGTTCGAGTCAATGGATGGTGCAAGATCCATGTGGCCTCAGTCCCCTTCCAATGAAAATTCTTGCACCTCTCGAAACTTTGTCGCTTTGATGAAGAGGGCCCCAACAAATATTTGGAGACCTTCCTCATCAGTATCAAGAGACAATTTTACATATTTCTTACAATGTGCGGTCGAAAAATAGCTTTGTATTTTGTATTTGTTACTTTGTATTTGTCAAGTATGCGGGTCGAAAAATAGCTTGGTGTGCCCATTACATCTCTACCAACAGACAATGATACTGAATTTACAAGTTGTCGTTTTGATGATTTCTTCAAAAATATTAGCATTCACCACCGCTTCTCTGGCGCCTACACCTCCGAGCAAAATGGCTTGGTTAAAAGGAAAGATAGTGATGTCGTAGAGATGGCTAATTCTCTCTAGTCTATATAAATGATACCTCACTAAAGCAAGCAATCATTCTGGGTTGAAACATTTATGCCTGCAATATAGCCGCCTTCCATCAAGGTTACCTAGTGGGAAGTTTCCATATGAAGTGATGCTCGGTAGAAGACCATATGACACTCATCATGAATGTTTGGGTCTGTTTACTACCCATTAAAGATGCCTAAAAATTCCACAAAATTTGATCCACGTACGAAAGCTTGTATATTTGTTGGATATGGCGGAAGGTACAGTGGGTACAATGAGCACAGCTAGAGCATGGTTGACAAACCGGTGACTCAGACACAGATAGACAGATGACCGGGTGATGCAGACCATGCCTTTCTTATATTGGATACCAGGTGAATGGTACAAGTTTCTTTATCTTCCGTGGCCTGTGGGCAACATTTGCATGATTCACCTTGCATTCCCATTTAGAATACTGTGCTCATTCAAGCTCATATTTTGCAGGGCGAGCTGAACAAAGTGGATAGATGAACTCTTTACCTTTATTTCGTAGGTTTCTTATTTAGTGATGCATTAATTTTATATTTTTGTATTTCTTAATGCAGATGAAGTGTCTAGGTCATCTTGGCTTTGAATTAAACCGATCCATTGGATTCTCTTTTTCTCTTGGCGCCGTGTCGGAAGAGCTAAATGGCATATCTATTATGGGCACAGACAAAATGTGGTTCCAATGAGGTAGCTACGTGGTTAGCTCATGCCTTTGCATGTAAGTAATTGCTAGGGTTTCCTGATCTACATGGCACATCTTTCGATATCGCTTGAGTTGAAGGAAAAAAGAAAAGGGAAATGAAGCCAAAGTTGAGCGTCATACGATCTATTCGTTTAGAGGAATTTCTAAAAGGGAATGCAAGTTATCTCTCAAGAGTTTGGACCTGCATCTGATCCTGGTTTGTCCCAAGATACTCGTCGGTTTTGAGATGTATGAACCTACGATCAGATGCTTCCCTCCCTAGCTTAGACCTGTCTTTTAATTAAACTAAAATATTGTCGTGAATCGGAATCCAATTTTGAGATGCACAGTTGAATCCATTGGATTATGATATGTCAAGAACTGACTTTTAAAATGTATGTTGTTGAACATTTATTTAAACTGAATCCAGCCACCAAAAAGGTAATAATTTCTTGACATGTATTTTTTTTATGAAAATTCTAGATGTGCAGTGAATCAAGGACGCACAGATATCAACCTCAATGACTGTTGTTTGCTGCTACCTACCAAGAACCCAGACGAGTCCACCTCTTCCGCCACTTCAACCCACTCGTTCACCTCTTCCGCCACTTCAACCCACTCGTTCACCTCTTCCGACATTTAAGACATTACACATTTGTTCTATGGTTGGAAGACATGACTTCTATCTCAACTGTTAGGTTTTTTGGTATGAATGTGATATATTTTTTAGTTTGTCCTTTTGTAATGTATGTGAGTTTCAACTAGATAGAGAATTTACTACTCAAACCATATAGTCAAGCACACCGAATGTGAGATTAAATTGTCAGTCGGGCAGAAGAGAACCCAAACAGTTAGAGACACTAGTGGCGGAGCCACACTGGGCTGGTGTCGGTGGCTTTCAATAAAGTGTGCCCAAATCCAGCCACAAGAACGGACCCAGGTTTGCTTGTTGTGTGCTCCTCAAACACAAATTTCTGGATCCGCCACTTATTAGAGCTATCGAAACGAGAAAGCTCCGCCACTTATTAGAGCTATCGAAACGAGAAAGCTCCGCCAATTTAGACAGGCGCAAGAACGAAAGGAAATAAATATAGTCCACGGCGAATGCTAGGATGAGAGGAAAAAATATCTACGCCAGCTCCCGTGAATGTTAATTAGCCAAAGCATATATAGGTGAACCTCTTTATATGTGCCATATTAGTACAAGAATTTTTATGCGTCTATATAGTTAATATCTAAAATACCTTTTATTTATACTAAAAAGGTTTTTTGGTAGACAAAAATAAAAATGAAAAAAAAGGTAAAGTTTATTTAAAAAATTTAACTATTAATTTTTATTTTTTTGATTTTATTATCTATGACTGTAAAGTTTAACTGAGGAAGGGTCAGACATCAATTTGTAAAGTTTATCTGAGAAAGGGCATACATCAATTATTAATAGTTGAAACTAACTGGATAAATAACCGATTATGTATTTATATACGTTATATATATAATGTCCACGAGTAAAAAAGACGAGTCCCTCTGACTTTTTCTCCGCCTGAAAAAAAAGCGGGGAGCGTTCACGATGCTCTTTATACGTCGAAGCCAAAGTTGACAATAGATCCTTAGTCGTTGTTAAGGTGCAAGATCTGTGTGCCTGAAACTTTCGAAACTCTGTTCCTCTGATTATGATTAAGAAGAGGCCCCCACAATATATTAAAAAAAAAATTATTAAAAATATATATTTATGTTATATTTATGTATTTTAATCTTTTTGCCAATGAATGTGCTTGCATCCTGTGATTAAGAGGACACCGACAATATATAAAAAAAAAAATTATTTTCCTCTGATTAAGAGGGCCCCAACAATATATAAAAAAATTTATTTTTTATATTTTTTATTATAAATATATATTTATATATTTTAATTTTTTCGTTAAAATCAGGACATGCACTCAATCAGGACTTGGATGGTTTAGCTCGAGCAAGCCCAAGCTTGACTTGGCCCAATATCCTGCTGTTCCCTTGAGATCAAAGTTTGTTGGGAAAGTATGTACATTAATATTATTGTGATAAACACACACCGGCGAAAACGTCACACCATGCAATGGACTTGCTTTCACCTGCTGGCGAAAAGAACAGGTCTGCCCTCTCTCCTTCCAGAACCCACAAAGCCTACCTGCAGAGTAGTTAGCGGGAAGTGGAATTACAGCAAACACGAACCTTGGCTAATGGTGGCGGCTTCTACTCGAAAACCATGCACCATTACAAGCAAGCATGCCGGGATGACCCAGAGTTGTTTCAGCAGAGGATGAAGAGCATGGTGCAGGACTTCCACTCTCTTGGTGGTGGAAAAGGTAATAGCAGCACCCTTATTCCTTCCTTTGATATCATAAAGGAGGCGACCATATGCATACTCCATAATAACAAAAAATGTGCTGAGGAGATATTGAGCTATATGCATACTCCAGAATAACAAAAAATGTGTTGAAGAGATATTGAGCAACAAGCAAGACCTAGGGGGCAATGCCCAAATCCACCGGATGGTCTCCAGCTACTCCGAGTTTTGCCTCATGACATTGGATGCCCTAACTAGGTTTCTGTTACATCTCTTTTGCTTCAGAAACAAACTGATGGCGTTCCGTGGCGACCGGCCTGTGGATTAGAAGGTGAGAGAAGCAGTCACATGCACCGAGGGCGCCGTGGACTGCTTCTTTCTCTGGCTTCCCGGACTCTGAACCGGAAGCACGTCCAGATGCTCCACAAGCTGCAGCAGGCGAGGGATGAGAAAATGCCAACCAGAGCAGGGAGGGCAAAGAACCCAACACCTCAAAGAGTAATCGCGATCATGTTCTGGACTGTGTTCGCCGATGCCGTGATCTTATCGATCTTGGCAGCACTCCAGCGTGCACCCCCAGTTCTGGCAGTGCTCCCGATGGCAATCATCAGCGTGTTGAGCTGGGGTGCTTTCGTCAAATGGGTGGAAGGTTTTTGGGCCATAGCCGAGGAAACAGAGGTGGTGGCCGCGGGAGAGAAGAGAATTGTTGTGATTCCTGGAGCCTGGAGGACATCAAACTTTTATCGGTATGCAATGGGAAGAGAGAAGTCGAAGCTGTATTGAAGACAATGGCTGAATTGAATGAACAGACGGAAAAATGCTGCAGTGAGATTTGCACGGTAAGGAACAACTTCTTGCAAAAAATTACTTTGCCCCAGAGGTGCAGAGATCGTGCTCGAGCTTTTTTCTACCGGCAAGTAGCCCGTTTGGTGTAGAAGAAAGAAGCTTTTGTCGAAAAAATGTCGGAGAAGTTCCATAACTTTACAATGAACAGGATAAATCGTAGCAATATGTAAGGGGAAAATGTTACTTTGGAAAAACAAAAAAAAAATCTTTTCTTTTTTTTCAGGAATCTTTCTGTGTCCGTTTTCCATTTAACTCTTACCGTTCATTGTGTCTAGATTATATCATTTAGTGGTGTTTATGTTTTTTCATATGTGATATGTAAAAAGGCTATCCTTCACGCCGATGGCTTTTTCAAAGAAGGAACGGCGTTGAAGAAGTCAAAAGGTATACATACTACAGATATGTTTGTTCGGGAACAAATTTCTGCTTATTTCGAGGATTGTCTTTTCACTCGCAATTTGTAGAATGTTAATCACTCAAACGGTATAAGCGAATACGAATTGTCATGAGTTGGCTACAATACTTTTAGTTTACACTAAAAAAATTTTTTTTTTTTTGGGTACCGATAAAAATAAAAATGAAAAAATAAAAGTAAACAAAACTACGCAGCAAAATATCTTTTGCTCTTTTACTGCGTACAGTGCCACGGGCTCGATGAGCAGGTCCGATGGGTCGACTTAGCCTGTTAATATTAAAAAAAAAAAAATTAATATTTTAAATTTTATTATTTAAAAAAAATTGTTTAAATCAGAGCATGGACCCGGATCAGGACTTCGATGACATGGACGTTGTCCCACAACGGTATAGGAACCTCTTGATGGTGATTCCGTGATTTCTTTTCTTCCACCCAAAAATAAAATGTTATTTTTTTATTTTGCGATTCTTCTTGGTGGTGCATACGATTTACAGCCATATGAGCAAACGCAAGTCTCATTAGCTCAGATAAACATTTACCAGGCGTTTGTTGATAAGCAACAGGCAGCAAATGGTGAAGGTATATTAGTCGGTAATGGGTCTCTTGTTCAAGTTTCTAGCATCACTGACATACAATTGCACTGACGCAAAAAATGGGTGGCAACTGGCAATCATCTAATGCACTGTAATCTCTTACTTGCTTAATTAGTCGGCGGCATATTAATAACAATGGGATATTTTTCTTTCTGTTCGAGAGATTAACTGCCAAATTGCTCTCTCCTGTGTGTGCGTGTGTCATGTCTGCGTGTCTAGTAACAACGGTTTTAATTCTTCCGTGGTTTATAACATCTATTCTAAACATTAAATTTCCACAGTTTTTTTATGCCAACATTGTTGGACAGTTTCAGTCCATCTATTTATGCAATTAGGCGTATAAGAATATGTTTGAAAAATCCACAAATACATCACGCAGCATGATACGCGCATAAATTGCATTGACATTTTGTCAAGGATAGAAGCACTCATAAACGACAGAAGCTACAAAGACTTGTCTTCTTTCTGATTTATACCACAAATGAGCCAATTACATCTAATTTCCACATCTGGAGAAAAGCAAACTGGGAGAAACGACTTCCACCTCAAACGCGTCGTGCCATAGGCCATCCAGGGCCTTCCTCACTAGAAACAAGCTTCCAGGACACAGCAGCAACAAAGAGCCGCAAGACTGCCATGAAAGAGTATCAGCAGCTTAGCCCCAAACACATGGAAAAAATAGACAGAAAAATAAAAAAGGAAACTCTGCCGGAGGATAACCTGCCGGTGGTGGCGGAGGGTACCCCGCCGGTCCAGGGTAAGGTGACTTAAAATTTGGAGGTGCCTGATTGTAGTAACTCATCTTGCAGTACTACGACTCCCTGAAGCTTGAAGCTACGACTGCAAACGAAAGAAGAGGAGTAGCAAGAAGGAATGAGAGGTGGGTGAGGAAGAAAACTGAGAAGGGTGTAAATAAATACAAGGGCAACAGTGCAAACCGGTTGGAAGGTTCACGCGATGGTTCCAACATTCAATCGACCAATTTCGATCCAATAATTGGTGCTGGGCTCGCAGTTTCCATTTTTCGAGCAAGTTTAGCACAATAAATCTTTTCTTTTATGAACGGATGCTTTCAAAATATTGCATGTAAAACTAAAGAACTCGTCTAATTGAGATTTAGCATTTATTATACCCGGTTTATTAGTTCATACATTTTTCAGTTCATAGCATGAGAATATGAAAGAAGAAAAGTTTATAATATATCCATATTTGATTTTAAATTAACCATCCAAATCCAACTTTTTTTTTTCATGTTTGAATCTGAATCTAGCTTTTAACTGCACATTGAACCTAAACATAAGAACTGACTTTCAAAAATGTATGGATGTTGGATTTTTATTTAAAATCAAATCCAAGTCCAAATTCGTACTTAAAACTGATCAAGTATTTATTTAAAAGCAAACCTCAAATTTGATTGGATGTCATTTCTTACATTAAAATCCATTCCTATATATGAACCATATATGACTCTTTTTATATATAAGCAATTTGGTCAGATATCCAATCTAAAGCGGATTCATTGACATCTCTTTTTTTTTTTTTCATTTTGTATTTTTATTCAACATCTTAACGAGGTCTTTTGGACAAAGTTTTTTTAGTGAACTCCTACTACGAAGCCTTATTAAAACCAAGTCAAGGGAAGGTTCAAGTGATTACGATTGTTGGGACCTATTTAATGTCTTCAACTTGGTCAGCAATATTAGAAAATGAAACACCCTACCTTTATATTTATATATATATATTAATTGAAGTCTTCCTACAATGAACTCCTTCTTTGACATTTCTTCATCCAATAATGTTCTCCTAGAGCCCTATGGGGGCCACCCTTCCAATTGGCTGTGTCGCTCATTCACAATATTGGTGAAATAGGTGTTGCATTAATAGCCTTCGTCTCCTGAAGCTGTTTCCATTGAATGATCGCGTCTCCAGCGAAGAAATTTAGTTGGACTTGCCAGCCCAGTGGTTGAGGGATCTACCCGACCAATATAGTGTTTCTCCTTCCTATGCCTTTTTTTATCTGAATCGGCGCTTAAGTTCCACAAGGTTTTTTCAAACAAAGGATGAGTTCGGTACGTATAGTTTTGCATATATGGTTCAATAGCCAGGTTGGAGTCTGAGCAGTTTATATGGTATGCTTCAAGGGGAAAGCGTGAAAGCCCCTTCCCTCTTTCTATGGACATACAACATGGTGCACTCAGTGCAACATGCTACACTCAGTGTTTAGTTGAGTAGAATGTTAACAATCCACCGCAGAAAAGAAACCCCAAAGCACTCCCTCCTCCCCAGGACCCCAACGCTTTGGCATAGGGTTCTGAGTTGTGTTGGTATGTTACATTCATTAATTAAAGTATCGTGATCTTACTGTATATAATATATAATATACGAGAATAGCACTTACAGTAAACAAACCAACATACCATCTTGGCGACTGCCTACCGGATCAGTTATACTACACTGCTTAGAGGGACAATGCGACCACTGTTAAAATGAGTTGAATATTAGAGCGACAATGCGCCCACTGTCAAAATGAGTTGAGTATGTCAATTTGGGAGAGAAAGTGGGTGGAGGAGGGGTTTACGTTTGCCTCTTTGTGCACATAACGTCACGTCAAGTCGCCCGAAATAACTTTTAGTTTTCCATGGTTTTTTGAATTTTCAATTATTTTAAAGAAGGCTTGGAGTTTTTAAAACATTAAGGACACCTTCAAGAAATATAAAGACACCTTCAAGAAAAATCTTAGAACCTTCAAATGCGTAATAAAATACTGAAGAGCACTACTACCCATTAAACTAAATTATGTGGGTCCTTGTTGCCCCACACAAGTCCTGCCAATGGTTGTCAGCAGACATTATTCACTTCTATGTCGCTCGGCAGGACAAGGGTATGACGATTTCAAGCAGAGATAGATTTGTCTTTGATGTTAAAGACTGTAATCCTGACAAAGAAGATATCTGGTTTTGGGAGTTTCTATTTGACTGAATTCTTGTAGAGGGTAGAATCACCTACTGGATGGTTAGAATAATCTGTTATTTTGGAAGTGATTCTTCTTGGTATTTCTATTCCTGTTCTCATTCTTTGCTTTTCTGATGAATAAAAGAAGGGAAAACTAACTCAGTTTCGAACTCATTCATGACTCTTCCTCGTGAAGTCTGGGTTAAAGCTGGATTGGATTGAAATAAGTTTTGGATCCCAACATAAATTGATGAGACGTAGGGCCATGTGCATCGTCCCATCTGTAACTCGGATCCCAATATGTATAATAAGTTGCCACTGATCTAGTCAGAACCACTTGCGACGGTCACCGCCTCTTAGACAATGAGAGGTTGTTATTGAATCCATCAAGGAATCAGGTGGAAAGAGATGACAAGATCGTCGCCTGTCTGTTTGAGTATTTGCCATTGCTGTTCATTGTTGTTTATGTTGTATTGATCACAAAAACTTTAATTGAAAAAAGCTGTCATGACTATTCTTGTATTCTTTCCTGTCTGAATGGCGCGAGTGTGAGTTGATTTTCGTGAGATACCAGCAGAGCAACGAACCAGACCATGTCTCCACCTCGGTCGCTGTTTCTTCTTCATGGCATCGAGATGGAAATCCCTCTTCCAACCAAGCAAAATTGTTGTGCAAGAGAACCATCTCCTTAAGATCGCCACCACACCATTCACCGGCAAAGAGTATCTCACTTGGGCGAAACCTGTCAAACTCAACCTAAGTGGCAAAGCCAAGGTTCTCATTTAACACCAGGCGCACATTCATTTCGATCGGCCCTTGTGAGAACCTACACATGGATAATAACTAAGATATCTAGACATTTACGTGTTGATTCTCATAAAATCAAAAAAGTAAATTACCCTGTATACACATATTACCGCATTTTATATATATATATATATATAGGGGCTCACACACACAACTCTGTTTTGTGGTTACTAAGTAGCTACGAAACAGATTAATTCAAAAAGCTTCTCTAGGTCAGCTAGGAACTTTGAGAGAGACAGAGAGTCGCTGAGAAACGTATCAATGTCAGTGTTATCAACATCAGGAAAAAATTACCGAGCATCAAAAGGTGAAATTCAGCAGTTGTATGCCATGGAGCAGACTAACCCCAAAACACTTCCCTAGGTCTGCTATGAACTTTTGCGGAGTCTTTCAAAAATCTCATGCCTGTCAATGAAGCGATCGAGCACCTCTTCATTCGGGATAATGCAATCATCTTCTTTTCCAAACCACTGATAGCGCCGGTTCGCTATATAGTCATACACTCCATCCCTCAGAGGAGCTGGGATTACTAGCAAGAGGCTTAACACCGAGTAAGGCAATGGCAAGTACGAAAGAACCTTGAGTGCAGCTGCAACAAGAAATAAAAGCTTCACCACCACAGAAGAAAGCTTCCAGATCAACAACAGGAAGAAACAAGGACCTTCTGCATTAAAGATGGGAAACTCAAGTAGAAGGGAAAAAACTCGGTTTAATCCTCTGCTGCATACAGTAACTTCAATACAATAGTGGTTCACAAAACAATATATGTTTCTTCAAGAGGGGCTTGAATTATGAAAACCAAACCAAACACAGCAACGAAAGTATGAAGGAAAGGGGCAGAGACCTGAGCCTTCACGAGCAAGCGTGTGGAAGAAGGATAAAAAAGGAAACAAGCCAAAGATTTTCTGCAAATATGCAGGTGCATAAATATTATCTGTAGACAAACATATTCCGTATGTTGGAGTAAAGTATCTTGGCTCCAAAAAAAAGTTGTTGGGACTCGGTATCAGCCAAGGAATCTCTATGCACATAGCTATATGCTAGTGACAATATAGCATGGATGACTATCTGACAGGTAATATATTTCACTGGAACACTAACCATGGTACTAAAGAGCCATATGACAATCAACGCAAGAGTTGGTTAACCAAGTCAGACTCTTATTTAGCTAATAATACTGGCACTACTGAATGAATATGAAAAGAATAGTGACTATGCTAGTGACAACACGAAAGAATATGCACATAGGGACTCGGTATCAGCCAAGGAATCTCTACGCACATAGCTATATGCTAGTGACAATATAGCATGGATGACTATCAGACAGGTGTAATATATTTCACTGGAACACTAACCATGGTACTAAAGAGCCATATGACAATCAACGCAAGAGTTGGTTAACCAAGTCAGACTCTTATTTAGCTAATAATACTGGCACTACTGAATGAATATGAAAAGAATAGTGACTATGCTAGTGACAACACGAAAGAATATGCACATAGCTATAATAAAAGTGACAATATAGTTAGGGTGACTATCAGACAGGTGTAGTATTTCACTGAAACACTATGTGTGGTACTAAAGAGCCACATGACAATCAACACAACAGTTCATTGTCCAAGTCAGGCTCTTGTTTAGCTCATAACACTGAAACGTTCCAAAAATAAATCAAAAGAAAAGAATTTTTGAACAAAAACAGTCAAACCATCAATAGAGTATGTCACTAGTATGCTGTCACTTTGCAATTTTCCTATATTGTAGCATGAACTTCAGTAAGTTCAGCATTTGAACAAAGAAACGAGACAATAAAAACAAATAGTGAAAATAATTATACATGCAAACTGAAAGACCTCTCTCTGTGCCCTTGATTGTGAAATCTAACATTAGCACCCTAAGCCTGCCTTCAGGTTATCACTCTTGGTTTCTGAATACTGACTTCTTGGTGATATCCTAACAGAATTTCCACACTCTAATGGCTTTCCCTAGTAAAAGGACACAAGGACAATAACTCAACAAGGGATAATTGCTTACTTTACCTTTAAAAACTAAAAATGTTATGAAAGAAATTTACCTAAGCTTAAGAAGTAACAACTTTCACATAATTGGATAACAAAAATCTTGAATTTGCAACCCAAGGAAGATGTAATAATGAGCTGCCAGCATTAATGAAGATCTTACATCATCACGACAGCTAAAGTCATTTGAGAACACGGGCCCCTGATTGAAAATTTCAATGGCTACCTCATCATACAGCTTTTTCATCTGAAGGACATTATGTTTTATACTACTTAAGAAAAGAAGAGTAGAAGATTATTAGTAACAAGTCCTTACTCCAGTTACATTTCATTGTTTATATCATGTTTAATCCTGTAATGACCATTTCTTTGTGATTGTTCCTTCTCCACCTTTATATGAATGTCAATGATCCTCTTCTCCTTATTGCAATTAAGACAACATTTTCTATATTTTTCTACTGCTTGTTTACTCTTGTCCATTTTTTTCCTCAACTTTTTGATGTAATCCTTTCTGTATTTTCTCTTGCATTTAGTTTCCATGCCAAATAAAATTGGTCTGTACCGATGAATACATTCATTGCATATTTATTTTAATTCTCTATAGTGGTGTCAAAGTATAGGGGTTTTGATGCTCACTACTGTTTTCAGTTCTTTAAGGGTATCATCCAATTTTCTACGCTATGTGTGCTCCAACATCATATTCATGACTTCATTGCCCAAAATGGTCTAAAAAGTACAGCAATTTGTTAAAGTAAAGTTAGATCATATTTTTACTGATAAAGCCACTTTTAAATAGCATAAAATAGATATTATTAGCTAGTTCATCTGATTCAGGAAAAACAGCAGGTCCTTGCTGCCACCTCCTGAAAAGAAGTTTGAAAAAGTTGAATGAACATATATATATATATATATATATATATATATATATATATATATATATATATATATATATATATATATATATATATATATATATATATATATATTATGGTGTCACGCTTCATAACTATCATGCCTTTGTAACATTGAAAAAATAAGATGAGAAAAAATAAGAAAGGAATACAGGACACAAGCAGTTCCTCTATATAATCAGCTCCACATGAGCAATCTTCTATTGATGGTTTATCATATGTTGATCTTGTCATGTACCAATCAACAACACAAGCTCTATTTCAAGAGTGTATTTTTACAATTAAAACAATGTCAATCTTCAAATGCCAATTGCTTGTCGTTCATGCCCTTCCACCAGCATCTAGTCCATATTTCAAGTTATTCATGCCACTATAAATCTAAGGGTACATCTGAATTGAGATTCATTGGAACAGGACAGTAGCTGTTAACCAGTTTCTGGCAAGTAACAAACACCATGATATGAATATAAAAAGTGGTAATGAGACACTTTTACATATTTTTCCCATAAGATTAATGGGCAAAAAAATTGACAAGCATCTTGGAGGTGTTTCATAACCATGTTTTTCATCCTCACCCAGGTGAAACCTAATAAGGGTGAGAAATTGCTTAACAAAAAAAAAGACATGTCAAGATGCATCATGGAAGGTCCAACAAAGATTCAATTGCCCAAACTAGATAACCCTTCCCTCATATTCTCTTTTTCCACTTGTCACTTTCACTTACTTTCAATTGTCCAAACTAGATAACCCTCCCCTCATATTCTCCTTTTCCACTTGTCACTTTCACCTACTAAGATAGTCCTCTCTTTTTTCAAATGTTCAACCAATTTTAGTATCTATCCCACCATAAAGTTCATACCTTATAAGTTACATCTAAGTTTATACAGTCCCAATGTTATGTGACCAAAACTAAGAGCAACCTACACTTGGTTACATTTTTATAGGCTTCCAACTTCTTCAGGATATTGAACATGAAGTGATTAAAAAGAAAAAATAAAAACATCTGATATAAGATCATTGAATGGCGATTGACTTGAAAGTGAGCACTACTTCCTACATACCAATTCACTAAGAACCTAAAAGTAAAAGAGAAAAAGTGCTATTAAATCAGTTGCATGGGATGCCCCTAAGATCGCAGGACCAGCAGGCAGAGTAGACTTGCATAAACCACTACTAAAAAAAAATTGTTCCATGGTCATGACATAAATCTTCATCAACAGATGAGGAATATCTTTCTGATAGTCATTATTGTCGACAAGCAGATGGTCAATGGCCATCACAAACTTCAACAACAAAAGGATCCAAAAGGAGGTCTGAAGGTTCTCAACATAGAAATTATTTATCACACATTAAAGAAGAGGAAATCAATACAGGAAAGCAGCCAAGCAAAATTTATCCGAACATAAAATTGACAATAGCCGTAGTCCTACCACAGTTTTTCAGATTCGCCAGTTATCCAAAAGTCATTCTGAAGTTTAACTAACACATGGTTACACAGGGAAAAAGGGGACAGCCAAAGTAAGACGATGAAGATGCATCTCAATCGAACACTTCTCTATTAGATCCCGAACGTAAATATCTGTGAAACAACTACAAATGCGAACCTGTGGATCCTTGATGACATAAACCAGGGCCTTCTACAAACAAAAACCGCCTTAGCACAGCTTCACGAGCAACCCCAGAGAAATTCAAGTACGGTTCGGCGGCTCTTGACTGCACAGCACAGAATTTGATCTTCTTGTATTTGTCTGCCCTTATAACCCAGTTCACGCCTTCCACATCAAACCCCAATTCATTGGAAGCATCAGAAAATTGTCATCAAGAAACTACCTCCAATGCAAGTAAAATGGCAAAAAGAAAAAGGCAGACATATTTGCACAACAAGAACCAAATTGCATGAAACTACTTAGATGTGGATCATCGGCAAAGTATCACCTCATGCAAGAAAAATTGATGGAAAAGAAATATCCGAGAAATAGTTTTACTATATCCTTGCAGAAGTAAAACCCAATTTCCTAACTGGGATACGATCATCAATTTTCACGCACTGCAAGAATCTTGGCAGAAGTTCAGTACCCACCAGGATTCTTTCGCATTATCATTTCCACAAACAAAACGCAGTTTCTGAACTATTTGGGATTTGGATCAGCAAATCGACGGTTCCCATGATCACTCATTTAGCAGAAAATTAAGCATACCTTTGTTGCAAAGATGGCAGACCCCATCATACACCACCACACCGGGCTGAAGCAGGCACGGCGTGGCAGTATCGCTTAGCCCCTGGTGTAATACAGTACATGACCCATCTTCCCCAGCAACACTATAGGGCCTACCCGAGAAGGAGAGGCAAGAGCCCCTTACCATATAGGCTGCTCTGCTATATCGTGCTATACACTTGTTCAACATCATTCCGGCATCACCGTTTCAACCGCATAGCATGAAGACGACGCATGATGTACTAAAAATCGTTGCAAGAAACTTGCGGGTTGGTTTTCTGTTTCAATCGGACTCTGGGTAGGGCGGTAAGGACAAAAGAAACATGGAGAATTTCTCTCTGATGGGCCGATGGCCTTCTCTTGAACATATTTTAGAAAATGAGCTAGTTCTGCTTAATTGACATCATAATTCATAGGCTCTCCTGCTTCCGGAAGCTGCAAAATAAAGACCAGCTTCGCTGCGGTTGATAAGGTAAAGTATAATTTAATAAAATAATAATAGTCCCAACGTCAAATGCCTTTCTACCAGAAAAAGTACGGTGATTCATATTCATCCCACCGGTTTGCCTTTCAAACAGCATGATATCCATGGATAGTTTAAATCAATTCTTATGAATGAGATCATTTGTCCCTAGTTCAACACGAGAGAAACCTGTACTTTTTTTTGTAGAACCTTTTATATCTTGGTCCTAACTCAACATTAAACAAGTACCAACCAATTGAATACTTGTATATGAAATTCGTTAGATTGGTTTGCCATTTCCGAAGGATATAATTGACAAATCGGTGTACAAAAATCTTTCTTCCTGTAAAATATTCACTGAGAAAAGCATTGTTAGATTTATCTCATCAATTATTTCATATATTTTGTTCCTGATTTAGTGATAGATGATTTTATATTCTTTTATTGCTTAATGCAGATGAAGTGTCTAAGTCATCTTGGCTTTTAATTAAACTGATCCTCTGGATTCGCTTTTTTCTTTAGCTGCATGTCAGAAGAGCTAAATGGCACATCTATCATGAGCACAGACAAAAATGTGCTTCCAATGATGTAGCTTGGTGGTTAGCTTATACTTTTGCAGCTAAGTAATTGCTACGGTTCCTGACCTTAAAAAAAATTGAAAAAGAAAAGGAAGACAAGGTTGAGTGAGATATGATCTATTCTTTTAGAAAAAATTTTAAATGGGAATGCAAATGTCACTAGAGTTTGGAGCTGGATCTGATCCTGGTTTGACCCACATTGCTAGATTCTGAGATTCAAGGTGGTGTTCGAGTCTCATGTACTGTCTTGTCTCAAGATACTCGTCTTTTGCATGAATTCAAGATTAGACCCTTCCCGCTCTGGCTTAGACCTGACTTTTAATTAAGCTAAAATATTGTCGTGAAGATTTTTCATTCATGTATTATCTGAGGTCCCCAATTTGATTTACCATGGCTTTTTGTGTGAGTCTCTTGTGAGTTGTGACCTTGTCGCATCAGGGCATCACCAAAGCTGTGGATCTCGAACACGCAACGATCTTGGTCAGAAACTAATGAGGATACGCGGTCAAGCTTAATGATCATTGTTCTTCCTTTGCTTTTGGATTCTGATCAATTTTTTTGTGAGAAAATTAGTAGAAAATTCGAATTATTATATTTTTCTGTTATTTTTATGTTTTTGAATTTTTGAATCATCCTGAGATTTTCTTGAGAAAAGCAAACTTCCCACTTAAAATCCAAGAACAACCACAGTGATAAAAATACTAATAGGGTGTTTGGAAACAAGAACAATGTTTTCTTTCCAACACAATGTGTCATGAATATATCGGAAAGATTGGGATAGGTTGGTTCATGGAATACTAAACTAGGCTTCTACCTACATACACAAAAAGGTATATATCTAATTGAGTTGAGTATAACATCAACAATTAGAGACAGTAGCCTTGCCACACCCGCATCCTAGGCAACTCTGTGTGGTGACATATACACAAGGGCAGAGGCAAGTGTGGGCACTGTGTGGGCAATTTCCCATACTGATCCACAAAAAATTCCTATTTTATATTTTGATATTTTTGAAAATTTTCTTCATTTAACCTTAAAAAATTTAAAGTTTTACAACTAGTACCCCTTAAACAGAATTTCTGGCCTCCGCCTATGGGTACCTGCTTGCTGCTTAACATTATAATTCTTGGGCTTTTCTGAATGCCATAAGCGGACCTGGTTTGTTTGGAAACATTGAACCCTCTTGATTTCGTTCAATAATCTGAAATTTGAGGTGCCTCCCAACAGAATTTCAATCAAGCATTTCACTTATTTTGGATTTTCATTTGATTGCTGGTTTTTTGGATTCTCTTCAATTTTACCATATCATTTAACTTGCATTTTACATTGTAGATGTACGTTCTGTTCAGAATTGTCATCTTCATATCATCTGCTGGCATTTTACTCTGAACTGAAATAATTTTCCACTTCCAGAGTATCATTTTGGACTGGCTACTGTACCATGCTCCCTTTGACTCTCCAAGGAACAGAGGAGACACTACAGCAAAATACATTATCGTGTCTGGAAAATGGAAAACCTAGCAGCTCTTGGTCACAGTTAAATGAAATGAAACTGAAAATTTGAAAAGTGACAAAAATTGTTTGTGGAAGAAAATATCTGGAAAAAAAAAATACCATGTGTCTAAAAAAAATACCATGCTTTCGTTTCAAGAAACGTGATATCGTTTATGTATGGTCTCACCATTTTTCCTAGAACAAGAATATGGTTTTCTAAAATATGTATTCTATGTACACGCACTTCAATTGATGCTGAAAACTAGAAGGGAAAAAAAAAAAAAGCAAACAAGTTACTAAGAGGGCATAAAAAGTGTGTCATGTTTTTGGAACACATATTTTAAGAATGCTATGTTCTTGCGCTTGATCGACATGGTATTATTATGCTATTTTCAAATCCAATGTTGAAATGGTGGAAGGTACCGACGGGTGGTGAGCCTGGTGACCGCGGCTGACCTGCTCTTTGCTGAACTTGCAATTCTGCGATATGTACTCATCTTGCAGTGCTTGCGATTCAAACAGTTCATAATGAAACTCTTTCTCTTTTGACAAAGTTAAAACTGTTCTTCTTGGTGGTATCTTTTTCTTATTTTGGACAAAGTGGAAACATAAAAGCATGCCATGAAAAGAGCATCGGTGATGCAACAAAGCTCGTGATTAAAACTACATGGAATGCCCCTTCCTCTTGCCGACGACGGCGGCGCCGCTCCTCGCTACAAGTATTTAGGCCGACGTCACCGATGCGCTTTCTACAATCGAAACTCTTTCTTTTTCCTTTTTGTTCTTGACAATAAAATGGGAAGGCATAGCATACAGAATTCAGGCCAGCCAGTTCGCGCCTTTAATCTGGCCTGAATTCTGTACTTCCCATTTTATTGTCAAGAACAAAAAGGAAAAAGAAAGCGTTTGGATTGTAGAAAGCGCATCGGTGACATCGGCCGAGGAGCGGCGCCACCGTCCTCGGCAATAGGAAGGGGGATTCTGTGTACTTTTAATCACTAGCTTTCTACATCACGGCTGCGTCACCGATTGGCTTGCCATGTCATGCTTTCATGTTCCCACTTTGTCATCTGTCTAATGACAAACTTAAGCGTCCGCGGATTTTCAAACTAAAGGTTCCGAACTCTTTTTAATCATTGGAATCACAAAAACCTATATATGAGAAGCTAAACATATTAGCAAGTGTATTCTATGTTTAGCATGATTAAGAGCGTGTAGCTCTCAATTCTTCAAGTTCTTTGACAACAAAAAAATGAACGAAGGCTTTTGGCGCCTATAATGATTGACAAAGTTTCAATTCTGAAGCCATATCTTTAATTATAATAATTAAAAAAAAAGGATACCAACTATAAATTTTACCATTTTATGCCGTCCACCAAAATTTCTAGCCTCGCAGGGCAATACGTGGATCATATACGCCAACAAAGATGATCAATCTAGACGATTAAATAGGCAGGATGTCGTGACACGATACAATTCTAAAATAATTCCACTTTCCAATCAATCAAACCCATTAGTGACTGATTTTTTTATCATGGTATCCTCAAATTTCAAAATTCCTTATTCCTTAACCACCAGTGGAGGAAGTAGAACTTGAACGTGAATCAAAAGAGCCAGCCTTGCTCACTTGGACTCCCACCGCCAGTTAATGCTATGCTTAAGGGCATGCACTTTGTTTAGTGAGAAATCATTTCACTTGTATATAAAATCTCGTTTATCTTCTTTCTTTTTCGTTTTTAGTTCTCTATTTGTGCAAAATCTTTGTTTAGCAAGAATTTCGAATGAGAAACACATAATTAAAATTTTAATTGAGGGGCAAAAGAAGTTTGTCCCGGATTATGAAGGTACTTGATAAAAAGAACGGAATTTTTTTAACACACATTCTCATAATGCATGTTTTAAGAGCGTCCACTACATTTTTGTTTCAGGAAATGTAATGTGATTGGCACTTAATTATTGAATCTAAGAATGACATCTATAATTATATTGTATTTTCCCGAAATAAAAAAAAAATATAGGCATTATTGGGTTATTGGATTATGCATTTACGAATACATGTGTTATATGAAAGCAATTTGCTTTTCATCAAACGCCTTCTTTGTATATCTTAAGATTTTAGTTAAAAGGTCTTGTGAGAGGCATCCAATAACATTGGAATGATACAGATAAAATTAGCATGGCCCTGTATAAGAATGGCACGCACCGATCGAGAAAGGTTCTGGTTAAAAAAATATACATAAATTTATAAGGTAATTGGCAAACATATATCTTACTTTCTTCTGTTCACGCAAGTGCTGTTGTGAATTATTTTATGAACTTAACTTTTTGTTTCAAATGTTAAATATATAGTTCGTTAATTAATATATTAAAAGTTAGGTTTTCTTTATAAATTTATCAAATAAGTGTATCTTAGTATTGGTCAAATAACAATACTGGAGGGAAAAGGCGGGTCTAAGATTACCTTTCTGAAAATAACAAGCAACTCCATTGGAATTTGCTTATCTTACTGAAAAGTGTTACAGAAAGGAAGAAGAAATCATGTTCCGTCTTTCTTATGGTTTTTAGGACAAATTGGAGAACGTTGAACCTTCATCGCCTTTCCTAGCACAACCAATTTCTTTCCTTGTAGTCTTCTGTCTCCCTTCTCCAGTTTGGTTTTTCTCGTCTGGGCATAGTATAACAGCTTGGTTGATAGAATAATGAAAGACCAGTTGGTACGCGTTATTTCTTTGAACTGCAAACAAATGCTTGTGTGATGCTTAGTTAATGGGTGTTTGCTATCTACCCACGTTCCAAAACAACAACCCTGTATCCACAAGGAAAGAGGGAAGGATTTCGACCCCTTTTGAGTATCTCCTTCTAAGGGTGGGCGTCGGGCCCCGGCCCCGGCCAGGAAAACAAGCTATCGGGCCGGGCCAGGCCCCGTTGTGCGGTTCGGGTTGGCCCAGCCAGGCCCGGTCCGGCCCATTAATAATTTATAAAAAAAATATTCTATTGTGCTCTGCTTCATCGGGCCGGGCCAGGCCCCGTTGTGCGGTTCGGGTTGGTCCAGCCAGGCCCGGTCCGGCCCATTAATAATTTATAAAAAAATATTCTATTGTGCTCTGCTTCATCGGGCGGGCCGGGCCGCTGCCTCTTCCTCATCTGAAACCTCTGCCGCCTCCACCACGATCAAACCTTCCTCCACCTTTGTCTCCGCCTCCGCCTCCGCCATTACTGTTATATAGGGGTGGGCATCGGGCCTGGCTGGGCCGGCCTGATAGCTCGGGTCCCGGCTCGACCCGACCCGGCCCAACCCGTTTACCCGAGTCATTGTAGAAATCGAAACAGTTTTACCCATTTCTATCGTGCTCTGCCGAGTGAGAGAAAAAAAGAGGGAGAGGCATGGCTGAAATGTATGGATCAGAAGGCGGAGATCAATCCGGGCCGCGTTGGTGGGTATGGTGGTGGCGGTGGCAGTGATGGCGGTGGCAGTGGCAGATATGGCAGTGGTTATCAGCAACAACGTGGTACTAGGTGTAGCTAGGGTTTTTTTAATTTCTTTTCAAGATTTGTTTGTTCGAGTCGTTCTTGGGCTTCGGCTGCTCTTTTATGTCACTCGTTTATTGTCTCTAACCAGAGGTTATGTCACTCATTTATAGTCTCTAACTGAAGGTTATGTCACTCGTTTGTTGTCATACTCGGCCCAATGAAGCAGAGCACGATAGAAATATTTTTTATAAATTAATAACGGGCCCGGGCAGGGAAAACGGGCTATCGGACCCGATCAGGCCGGGTATCGGGTACCCGATGGGTACCCGGCCCAACACCTACCCTTACTGTTATACCCACCACTGCCCCGCCTCCACCACGTTCATATCATGGCCATAACCTCCGGTTAGAGACAACAAGCGAGTGACATAAAGAGCAGCCGAAGCCCAAGGAAGACTCCAACAGACAAATCTTGAAAAGAAATTAAAAAAACCCTAGCTACAGCCAGTACCACGTTGTTGTTGATAACTACCGCCATATCTGCCGCTGCCACCACCATACCCACCACTGCAGCCCCTCGGGGGCTCGGATTGATCTCTGTCTCCTAATTCGTACATTTCAGCTATGCCTCTACAATGACTCGTGTAAACAGGTCGGGCCGGGTTAGGCCTGAGCCGGGACCCGGGCTACTAGGCCGGGACAAGGCGAGACCCGGGCTACCGGGCCGGGCCCGAGGCGGGACCTGGGCTACCGGTTCGGGCCCAGGCCCGACGGGTCGACCTGGGCCGGGCCAAGCCGGCCCCACCCGATGCCCACCCCTATCTTCTTCCCCTTAAGTAAGAGTTCTCTCTTTTTTATTAGATAAAGCAAAGCCATTTTATTACTTTCCTATTAAAAAATTTATGAAAAAATCAGTGTGCTTTTTAAAATTATAAATAAAATGCAGGTCCAAAAGAAAAAAAAATCCTTGACGTACGGTTGCAGCACGCATTTGTGGGTCCTTGTTCTAAGTTCCAGTCCGTTCTACAATTCAATATCCATGCTCAAAGCATCCGCGTTCGACTTGCGCACCCTTTTCGGGGAAAGAAAGAGAGAGATTGACGCCATGTCTTCCTGCAAGGGGCTGATTTCTATGCCGGAGACCGATCCTAAGGTCGTCAAGCCCGTCTCCATCTTCTACGATGAACTTCCGGTAACGGAGAATCGATTGGTTTTTCCTTGTTTTATTTATGATATTGTTTTCCTTTTCTTTGGATGATGTTCGTCGTAATTGGTTTCTTTGTTTTCTTGGGCTGGGCCGAGTTCACAGCGAGTGCTTGGATCTCTCGAGGGAGATTGAAGATGAATTCAGATGCACTAGGCTGGGAATCGTTGTCGTCACTGGTGTACGTGTTTCTATGGACTTGCTTTTGTGTGCTTGGAAAACCATCCTAAACCAGTGGGGGAGCCAGAAAAATTGGCTGGCGTGGGCTGGACAGTGAGAGGGAGGAAGAAGAAATGGCTGGCGTAGGCAGGACAGTGAGAAAAATTGGCTGGCGTGGGCAGGACAGTGAGAGGGAGGAAGAAGAAATGGCTGGCGTAGGCAGGAGAGTGAGAGGGAGCTCTTGAAAATATTTGGGCTGGCGTGGGCAGGCGCCCACACCTGCCCCACGCTGGCTCCGCCACTGTCCTAAACTGATCGATTTTGGAATTCCTTTCAGTCTAAATACACGCTCTACTTGAGAACCAATTTATTCGAGAAATAATGTAGCTTTGCATTGCTTCTCCAGCACAAGGGACAAAAATCTATAAGCAATAACTTAGAAGTTGAAAATTTATATATAAGTTGTAAAGAACTTTAGGGTATGAATTATACCCGAGTTTAATACAAAACTTGCAGTTTCATTCTGCAAGTGGGCATCCGCTTACGTAAGCACATTTTGGTTAATCTATTAGCAAGTACTTAGAAATCCATAGCTTTAAGCAGTAGAGGACTTTAGGCTATCAATACTAAGAATTTGCAGTTGTCTTCTGCAAGTGGTCCTATACATAAAAACCACGCTTGGATGATCCATGTGGAGAACCAGCCTTTAATAGCATTTATATTCCTGTTCGCACTTATTGGTGCTCTGTGTTGTATCTCCTTGACGCTGCAAAAGATATGGCCAGTTATTGGGTATAACTTTCTCTTCTCTGCCTCTGAAGGTTCCTCAACTTGACTTATGATGAAGAAACCTGTTACATTTTTAGTTAGGTATGCAGTTCCTCCTTGGCTGTACCTGAATAATGGGCCTATGTGGAATACTAGGCCATCATGAGCCTTAGTTACACAAGGCAAAGAAAGAGCTTTAAATAGGCGACATTGGCATCCATTTGACGATAAACATGGAAACTAAATCTAATTTTGTAGAAAGATTGTCTTTCTCTTTATCATTTAATTTTGATTTATTTTGTTGGGATTTCTGCTCTGATATCATGTTGAAAAAATATAAAAAAAAAAGCAAAGTAAACAAGCAAATGCAATGAAAATATTATTTTCATTAAACGTACATGGTTTTTTATCATGAAAGGCCATCATGAGCCTTAATTACATAATGCACATAAAGAGCTGAAATAGGCGACATTGGCATCCATTTGACGATAAGTATGGTAACTATATCTAATTTTGTAGAAGGATTTTATTTCCCTTTATCATTTAATTTTGATTTATCTTGTTCGGATTCTTTCCTTGAATTTCTTTAGAAGTGGTTGTCTTTCAACATTATCGTTAACATACTAGCCTTTGATTATTTCTACTGTTTTTAGATTAGCATCTTTACCAGAAAAGGTCAAAGAGAAACTTGAAGACCCTGATAGTTAGTAAATTTGTTAATAATGCTTTTGGTTTTTGGTTTCTTGGACCATCGCAGACATTTTCATTCTTCAAAATAGAAATGATTCAGACCTAATTCAGATTCAGTGTTCATCAGATCCGACTCGATCAGATCTCCCTAAATCCCATTTAGATTCGGACATAGACTTGACCTGGATTCGTAAACCAAATTTGGACCCCACAGTTAAGATCTGACTTTTACATGCAATAGGATAGGGTAAGGTCCTCGTTGGATGTTTGGATAAAATTGCATATGAATCTAATTGTGCATATTAGTTTTTATCAAATCCATCTTTCTGGATCCTATTTCGGGTTGGTAAGTGGATCATCTCGACCCTTGAATACCTAGATGATTAGTATTCATGCATGAACTTGTTAGCCACATCTATGTGGTGAAAGCTAAACCAGCAAGTCAACATGTAGGTGGGATTAGTTGACCACCAAGGAAAGAACTGCTATTAGAAGTGAAGAGAGTATGGATATGAGGATATCTAGTGATTGTTGTGTTGGGAACCCTCCCACAAAAAATTCTATGAAGCGGCAACACTTGTGAACAGTTTCATTACCTACAAACTTAAGCTAATATTTTATTTAAGGTCGACTTTCAGAAAAGGTCAACTGAGAAGATATTAACCTTGTTATATTTCCCGTCTCAGCTTCATGATCTTTTTGTAGATAATTTTTTAACTCTTTTGATTGCCCGCATAACCTTTTAGCTCGTGAAATGTTCAACACTTTCTTCACTATTGTAGAATACTTTTGCCATGATACTAAGGGATGAAAATCGGTCTCTCCCTTTCTAATTTTCTTCATTAGATTTAGAGGGAAAGTACACTTTGATAAAGAGTACACCCAGGGGTGCCTAGAAAGAAAAATGCATTGAAATCCTGAAAATATGCAGGTGGTTACTCTTGATCAAGTCTCTGCATTCTAGATATTCACTCTACCTTTTCCCATAAAATGCTTTCTGAAGTCTCCCCTCTTTTAGAATCATCACGCAAAAATCAGAGATTGAACTGAGAGATAACTAAGCTATCAATGCTCGTTGTCATTATAAACCATGGTCAATAGGTCTAGATGAAATTTTGGTATATATGTTCTGTCTTTTCCCAGCACTTTTGAGAAAAGATTGTAGTGAAGAAAATGTAAAGTTTCCATGAGATGTTTTTTGGTCAAAATGTTTCCAGGCACCTGCTTAATAGGAGGGCTTCTCATCAGCACTATAAAGAAACATGACTAGGTGTATATACAATATTCATCATTTTTTCAGCCATTTTTGGGATAGTTGTTCATTTTCATGTTGGTTACAATTAACATCTTTCTCTGCTGATATATGAATTAGTTTTATACTTCTTTTATTGTTGTCCTTGACAATGAAAAGCATGTCTTTTGGCACCGGTACTTGGAAGGTTTAAGCTGGCCATGACTTGTCATGTTTTAGGTACAATTTTTGATTGAGTCATGGGAAAGAGAAGGTTGAATCTCGAAAACTGGGTATGTCAGTTTCTAGTTTACATTTGTAAACTCCAAACTTTGTTTTTTAGGGTTCTAAACATCCTAGATGTCAAAGCAGAAATTGGAGTTTATCCTTTTCATTTTTCTCTTTATGAATTCCTTTTATGTATATTACTTCTTCTTTCTCAAGAATCTAAGAGTGTGAGCACAAGCCTAGAAAGGGATTTAACTTTACTATGCATGTCCTTTCATTTTCTATGCTTTTGCTTTGCTCCTTCTTTCCATCACTTGCTTTATTATGAAGTTTTTTTTATATTTGTCATTATTTCTGTCTATTTTTTTTAAATATCCATCTTATTGTCCACCAAATATATGGCCTAGGAATCATTTGCCAGAACTTGAGTTTGGTAAGTATAATTTTTCTGTTTCTTAGTTCTTTTAATTTCTAGATCGTGAAAAACAAATAAACGTTTGGCTCATTGCAAATTGATAGTGATTTGTCCTTCGGTACTGATAATAACAAAGCAGATTTTTAGAGAAATGTAGAGCTCCTGTAGCATCTCATGTTGTTATTAGATTTAGGGTGTCGAAGTATAACCCACGTCCAGATTGAGCAAAGGAAAGATAAGAGAGAGAGTAGGAAAAGAGAAATGAGGAAGGGAGGTGAGAGTTACGTTCTCACACAACCCATTTATATAGTGATCCTTCCACACAATTTACAAGAGGAGTTACATAAGGGGTCTCTAGTTCCCAAGAGACATGACTTTTCATCTCTCAAGAGACATGTCTTTTCATTTCCTAAGAGACATGACTTTTCATTGGATTTGGATCAGATTAACATCTTATCATCCTCCCTCAAGTTGTATATGGTTTTGCACCATGTACAACTTGCCTTTTAGAAACCAGAATCGTTGCTTCGTTAGCCCTTTTGTAAATAAGTCTGCAACTTGTTCATCTGTACGAACATAAATAGGTTGAATCTCCTTGTCTTCCACCTTTTGTCTAATAAAGTGTTGATCAATCT
>JAANDH010000238.1:244830-330808 GCA_011799765.1 Nymphaea thermarum | reverse complement strand
GAGTGAGACTGAGGAGAATGAGAATGTATTTATGAATATGACAATATGTTATTTTGTTTGTGATTTTTGATATAGATATGTGCAAATATGTTATTTTTCTGCATTTTTTGACATATATGTGTGTGTGTGTACGGCCGTACCCCCGTACCCAAGGTTTTTGAAAATGGTCCGTACCCGTACCCGTACCGGCACCCGTACCCGTACCCATGTGACATAGCTCCATACTAACTCATTTACAGTTAAACAAATACATGGAAGCTAGAAAGCCTTGTTAACCTAGTATCTAGATAATTCATGCACAATTTCATGATTCCCCAAAGTACATTGCAATTTTTTATCCAAACTTTTAGGGATATCTTTCTATTGCCATCCAGTTTTGATGTTTTATGAAGTTGCACAGATTTTGAATTTGTATAGGAATAATATAAAATGTTAGTAACATGCTCGTAAAGGTGCTGGAAGTCATTAAGCACATTTTTCTTCATGAAACATGGAGATACCAACATATTCGAAAGGTTATCGACTGGTAGCATCCATTCATAAGTCCCAATCGCCTTAATCTTATGTCTTAAATCTTATGTCCAGACTGAGGCATAGGATTATGATGGTAAGGGTCAAATAACAAGAAAAATAAATTCAAAAAGTATGCATGTGCATCAATGCCTTCTGACAAGTCCAAGTGATAAGGTGGTTCACATGGAGGATTTCATAAATAGATTGGAACCTACAAGTTGAGGGTCATGTGGATCAAGTCATGCCATGTATTTCGAGAATATGAACTTACAAACTACTTTGTTCAACTACATGGATTATCACATGGTCCAAGGACTATGCACGAACATATAAATATAAAGAAATGCTTTCGGCTGGTCCCCCCATGGGATTGGCCAAACCCCACCTCTCTCTCTCTCTCTCTCTCTCTCTCTCTCTCTCAATTTCTCTCTCCTCATTCACTGCTCAAGGTGGTTCAGCCAGTCTGAAAGGGGGAGTATATATATTGATATACCCTGTAGCCACATCTTCTGATTGGTGTCTCAAACTTTCATACTTGTTCCCTCGCACCTATGTGAAATAGGCCTATGGTCATGCTAATGAGTTGAAATTGCAAAGCAAGATAGATATTTAAGAGGAGAGACGTAGTAAAAAAAAGTGATATAATGATCTAGTCAGAATATGCAAGAAGAAAGCCCCACTGAATACTTAATAGTGGACAAGGTAGTCATGGGAGGAGCTTATCTATTATACTAAAGCAGATATGCTTATTCGTTATTTGATCGAGCACGATGAAGCATTAAAGGAAGAGAACTGTCAAATCCTTTGTGGATAGTTGCTACTGATTATAAAAATACGAGGTTCAGGAGCCACCTCCATATGTGATGCACGTATGTTGCTTCAAATAGGCACAACTAAAAGAGTATGATTTCATCAACTGAGACCAATATAGAGCAACATGCTCTCATGAGAGGATCTAAACTTCCTAGTCTATCCAGTTGTACAGGGCGTGAAAGATAGATAGAAGAACCGTCAAACGTAAGGAATCAAAGATAAGCTGAAGCATATCATTACGAGAAGCAGGAATATACAAATATATCCATGAAACAGTTTTGCTAAATTAATTCAATCAAAATGCATTTGGCGTACACAATAAGGAAAAATATGCCACTTTTGTGCACTTCTTTTCTAAGAGACATATACAATAATGAAATGTGAATCACCTTGCTCATGGGATGTAAGTCCAAATGTACGGGAAACAGAAAAAGATTCCAACAGGAAACGAGACATTATAGGCTACCTAGCAAAGTCATGCTTACCAACATGGGATGGAAGAACTGTAATATGAGGATGTGAGTGATACCATCCAATTACACGTGTTGTCTTCCCTGTTGCCAAGGACATTCTGTGCTTGTAGGTCAAGGCAAAAGCATCAATTACATAATTTACATTAGCGTTTAAATTCAGAAAACACATACAAGGGCAGGGAAAACGGATTATAATCTATTTGTATAGGATATTTCAGCCTGAGCTGATGCGGCTGCCAACTGTTCAGGATTTGTCTCCACTCTATCCTTCCGACGATCAGACCTAGGCTGTGGCGATGCCCCCCATATAAGAGCCGTTGCAGTACCGTTTCTACCATACTGCAACATTGCACATTGCATCAGGAAAAACTGCTCAGTAAATTCTGGTTCCCACTACCCAACTAAAATCTTGAACCGCACCCAAGAACTATTCATAGCGTCTGCGCAATAGGCCTACCCCGTCATACCATAAAATCAAACGCAATTCCAATAGTAGACTGTGCCAAGCAAGAGAGAACAGTTTTCAGTCTCATTGTTAATAGCCAAGAACGAAAAGAATTGGAAACCACCAAAAACAGTTGGAATTAAAGAAAAGTTATACTTTCAGAAAGCGAATCCCCAATAAAAACCACACAACCAATTAAGCTGAATCAGCCCACATAAGCTACTCAAACATCTGGTCAAAAGAAGCGCTGCCTCTTCGGTTTGATCCAATGAAGAAAATGCGCAGGGCCAAGAAACGGCAATACAAGCAAAGCGAAGAAGAATATGAATGAACCAATTCCAATGTACCAACGATGAACCAGAAACGCTACCCATGTATTTCCTTGAGTTTAATGCTAATCAAGAAAAACGCACCAATGAGTACAATAAGTCCCAACAATTGCTGGTGCGTCCCCTTCGATCCCTCACTAGTTAAAAACAGACGCCAAGAAGGAAAGAGAGAGAGGAGACAGGATAAATCAAGAAGAAGAAGAAGAAGCAGGAAGCTCAAGAGTCATGCCTGAATGTCCCCAAGAAGAAGGCCCATGACTTCCTCCGTCTCCGTAGACAATGCATGAGTGAGGCACGTTAGCCAAACCTCCTCAGACATTCTCACTCCCGTCAACGACATCTTGGCTTCCCTTTACCTCTGTCCTGCTACCACAAAGACGCAAAAGAAGAACAACCACCGTTCTCCTTCCTCCTGTTTTCGTGGCCAGTCGGTGACAGAAATGGAAAAGCACAAAATTGGTTGGGATCTTCAAATCTAAAGACCCTTCGGCTCTCTAGATAGATGGCAGGGGCAGCCGAAGACAGTATCCCTTCCCCTCCGAATCGGTTGGGCTTGCCTGCCCCCAACAGGCGCGCGTCTTAAAGAGAGAAAACAGCGCAATCCCCCTCTGATTCAACACTAAAACAGAAAATGGGAAGGACAAAACGGCGAGAGCACGATACCTACTTCTCTCCCATTACTTGCGTCAAATGACAAAGTGGAGCTTCAATATTTTGGGATTGGATGGAAAGCCCGCCCGTCATTTACTGGTCTAAGCAGTCTAACCTATAAACAGGAAGACGACGTCTTCTGTTTCTCTCGGCTATTTCCTGATTTTTTTTCTCGGAGGCCAGTCTGCCAGAGCGTGCTTTTTCTTGCATTAAATTGAAGTTAGTTGAACAAGTAGGGGCCAACCATTCTTTCCATTTGATCCCAATAACAGATACTTTAGCGGAGCCGGTTACATGATGGACTAGCAACTACTAAAATGTTCCTGTTGGTTAAATAGCACACTTTCCAAATAAGAGCAAAAATGGTACGATAAAAAAATGTCCCTTATGATAAAATTGTCTTTTCAAGTTGAAGTATGTCGGGTTCGGGACCCTTGAAGTATAGAAAAGATGCCTTCTACATTGGAAGGGACTAGGCATTAGGTGGAGATTTCGGCTCTCATGTGGGAGAGTGAAATGAAATATTTCTCTCTGAACCGTGCATGCAAATTTTAGTAGTAAATAAGAAAATCGAATAAAAATTTACCATGATAAATATATGAAACGGTTGATCCGGCGGTTTAATTTTATGTGCATTCTTGGGCATTCGACCATTTTACTCATTTTTCGATCGTTCTCAATTCATCTCTGGGAAATGGGAATGGATGCATAATCTTCAAAACCTTATGTTGAAAGAATAAGAAAACCCAATATCGAGGTCAGGCTTTATACAAATTTTAAGATCAATAGTAATAGATTACTCATCTCATAAAATTGGAAGCTGGAGCTGATTATGGGTCCTCCAGGATCTTCTTGCTTCTATGTTTTTCCAATGTTTCACATCCATTCATGTGGTGATCTGTAGGGGGGGGGGATGTGCATTTACACTACACACATAACAACAAAGGGACCCATATTCATTGACGTCACAATAATTTTTAAATCTTCAAAATGAAAAATAACATCTTTATGTATAAGGTTCAAGATTATCGTGATAAAGAAGAATGTTCATAACATCACCAACAGCTGTGGCCATGAGACATGCACATCTGTGTAACAACGCGCAGGTAGTTCAGATATTTCTTATAAAGCCTGTGACATGCAAACCATAAACGTTGACCGCCATTTGCACCTACATAATTTTTCTTTTAGAATGATCTTTTATATACCTAATAAGTTGTGACTGTCAGCCCTTAGAGAAGAAAATGATAAGCAATGACATGATGGAGATTAATTAGGGAAATTATGATGGACCAACAGGCAACATGCAGGACCATAGAATTTAAATTTTAAACCCTGAATTACTTTTATACGTGTCATCATAAGAAAGATAGGGACGTCACATAAGAAATAAAATAGAGATAGGCATCGGACTGGGTTTTAGCAACTAACAAAAGAAAAAAGAAAGAAAATGTCTTTTCCTTCCCTAATAAACAACCATTTCGGTCACAACTCTGATAATCAAGAACTCACTCCCGAAGCACGACGAATTTCAGGATGACACTATAAAAAGGAAACAAGTGTTCAGAGTGATGCTTTACATCACATTCATAGTAATGCTTCACCGTTATTCCTCAGTGTTAGGTAGATCCACATTTACATAAAGGACGCAACTGAGCCAAATCTTCTTTCTTTTTGTTTTCCCTGAACTTGACTGGCGATATATATATATATATATATATATATATATATATATATATATATATATATATATATATATATATATATATATATATATATATATATATATATACATAGAGAGAGAGAGAGAGAGAGAGTAATTTTGCCTCTAAAAATAAATTATTCAGAGCTATGACGGGCGGATGTTCCAAACGTACTTGTAAAAGGCATATCAAAACAAGGAGAAGGGCATACAGACCCTGAGCTTCGCCCTGAGGCATTCCAACAGAATGCTTCTGCAGGTTCGCCTAAAGCTTGTTTTAACTGAATATCTTCTAAATACAGATTTTGACAAGGAAAACTGTCGCTGCATGTGAACCTGATTGCTTCAATGGTGGCTGATGTTCCATTGATATTAGAAAAGGTAACCCCGTTCACCTTTACATTCGTGGTCTGCATCAACCAGGAAATAATTAGTTCTAACAAAGACACAGTCCCACATCCATGAACTTGTACATGGCGCTGGTGCCTTCTATACCTGGTTGGGGCATGGAACAAATGAATCACAATAATACTGGTCAATAATTATTGGATTTGATACGTTCTCCATCACTATGTTCCTGAATGTGACTTGTTCGACGAAACCAGTGCCTCCCTTCAACAGAAGCATCATAAACAGAGTTAGCGAGATATAAACATCATGGAGAAATTAATGGTGGAACGAAAATAACCTGCCAAGTCTTGATTCTGACGCCATTGTCTGTGTTGCTCAAGAAGGCTCCATCAACAAGCACATCATGGACCTCGGCCCATGAATTGTTTCTGCCCAAGCTCCCAATGCTGTATGGTGTAGCCTTTAGAATCTTAGATGGTATTTCACGCTTCAGAATAATGAAATTTGCTGTTATCAATGTCAAGATCCACTCACCTTATACCATGGCCAGGTCCACATGTAACATTTCTTAGTCGAACCTTTGAAGAATTGGTTGTTATGGAAATGCAATCATCACCTTATAAAAGATTTACCAGCATCAAGATCTCATAGTTCTTTTTTTCAGGTTGATAACTATGCCATAAATTGCTGTTTTGAAATATAGGAAGTCCATGGTAAAAGATTACTAGAAAAAGGACTCTATTCTGTACAAGTGATTCTACCTGAAATATACTTTGAAGACATTCTTGTCTAGGTCATGAAAGTACATGGATAGAGATGGAGTTCCATTATACACGTCCTATAGGATAACTCATTGTACTAAATCAAAGAATAAGAGACAGCTGTATTATAACACAAAATACCTGGACAAGGAGGAACATGCATGACCTGCAAGTGACCCATCTAATATCCCCCCCAAAAAAAAGTGTAATGGCTTCTGCTTTAGTATCAGATGTCAGCAAAAAAATGACAGATTAACATAACAAAAAGTAGAGCCAAGATGCAATCACTTTTGCTTTAGTTTCAGATGTCAGATGAGGAAGCCAGTGATGGCTTGAGAAACAAAAGAAGATGCCAACAAGATGCTTACTCAATACTCCACAGCAGATGGTGACAGAATTTACCCACATCTCAAATGTGATCAAAGCGAACATGTTCTTTATCACTGAAGACTTAATACCATAAGGTTCCAGGAAATGCTATGATAGAAAGAGCGAACTAGGATCAAGAAATGATGTGATGTTTCCTCTTATTCAGTTCAATGTCATTATGCAAACAGTACAGTTCAGACAACTAAATCTAATATATATATATATATATATATATATATATATATATATATATATATATATATATATATATATATATATATATATATATTACAAAGTGCAACATGGCTATTAGGGATGTTAGCAGCAGCCTGAAATATTTCGATGAGCATGACAAGTTTGAGACAGGGGATTGAATCTGTAAAAATGGTATTGCAGTAAACTGCAGGGAAACCAATCAAATGCCAGACATGATGAATTGAATATGAAGGCAAAGTCGGGGAAAACAAGACTCAATTATATTTTCTATTTTACTTTGATGTGAATGGATAACAAAAGCAGAATCAGGGAATGAGCATGTTAATGATAGTGGCCTAGTCAACTGGCACAGCCTCTAAGGGAGGGACGACCAGTAATGTTCATATTACGTACAACTGACTAGCAGGTGCTTTAGTAATGAGAGACGAACAATGAAACAAGTTGGAAAATATTAGCTTGATCTCATGATGCATATGGAGATCAAGAAAGTAATTCTGGGAAGGCACAAATTCTGTTGTATGCATGTCAACGTAGTTCCAAAAGCACAAGATCTGAGGAGTGTATTATTTTGGCATGCCGAAGAATGTGAAACCTGATCCCTTTCCTGGAAAGCTCTTTATACATAGAGCGTAGTCATTTGCAGTTAGGTTTGAAGGAAATGCAGTCAGGCCTCGTAGATGAAGGTAGAAAGGTCAAGATCCTCTGAGTTGCATTTTCCTCCATAGCATCAGGAGAGAAGCTGGAGAAGTGAATGAAGCGCATCTTGCACACATTTTTTTTTTCTTGAGGACATAATACTTTACTTTTACAGATAAAAGTCTGTAATTTAAATTCTCTGACATATGATAAAGTACTGCCACCATCACATGCTATTCTCTTGGTTACGTTGGGAATTTGCACTTGTATTATAAAATATAGACCTTAAACAGAAGGAGATACCTTGAAGAGGACCCACCATAAAAGGAAGGTGCTTGGCGTGTTTTATTAGAAGCTTACAGTGATTTGATGCTTTTAACAACATTTAAAGATTATTTTGTTCATAAGGTGATTGATATTAGCAGTGCTAAGGAAGAAGAACAGAAAATAGTATAAGAAAATGAATAGCACATGCTCCGAGGATGTACTGCAAGGATAGACCTAAAATCTTGAATGTGTAGGAGCATGATGTATCATTATCTGCACAGTAAATTGTTTGTGCATGTCTACCAATCGCTTTATTTTCTTAGACCGTGGACTAACAGCTTGAGGGGAGAACAAGTCATAATGAAAATTTTCCTATATTTCAACAGATCCTACTCTGCTTGAATCACTGTTTTGAAAGAAGCAAGAAAGAAACTCGCATCACAACAATGCAAACCCACATTAACTGAATTGTCCAGACAGTTTTGAAGTGTTTCAGACGGCTGAAGTGAAGAAAGGTTGGAATATCACATAAAACAGAAAATGAAAATGTGCTACTTTTTCAGGACATGCAATCAAACCAGAACAACAAAAATCTTCCTTTTTCTGTACCTGTCTTAATAACCACATTTTTTACTGAAATTTGGCTGGATGCGCTTATGTGGATACCATCAGTGTTGGGACTTTCTGGTGGAGCTGTAACTTTTAAACCAGTGACCTTCACATTATGACATTCTGTGAATGCCATATGCATTTGCTGACTGTTTAGAAGTTCTAAATTCTTGACATACAACTTCTTGGATCTGTGGAAAGTTATGGCCTGCATGTTGGTCCACCAGTTAAACCAAAGAAGCTTAACCTGTTCTTGCAGAGGAACACGAGTTCCTAGGAAGAAAAACTATGGATACCAATTTCACATACCGTAGGAGCAGGTTCACATGGCTGCAAAATAGAACATGGAATTATACACAAAATTGGTTGCAGGAAAGAGTTTAGAGCATAGTTCATGTAAAAAGAACGATTCAGAACATACATTACTGGAATTGATCTTGCAAGATCTGTCCCACCATTTTGATCCCCTCCCATTAATGGTTCCTCCTCCTTTAACAGTAAGGCGATCAACCCCATGGAAGTATAACCACCGCCTCAGATTCCATCCTTCCCACAAACCTGGATCCTCTGGAGCAACTATTTTACCAGAAATCTAGCACAGTGAGATTTAAGGTGGTGATCACTAATACCACTCCGCATAACAAATATCGCTGAAAATTTGCAAATAGCATAAATTTTATTTGGTTCGGTTCAGACGCTAAACTAACGTTCAAAGAAATGAGACAGTTCGGGGAATTCAATTTTTTCTTAAAATCTAGTTCCTATTGCAACACCATAAAGAATCTTTAAAACATAACTACATAAGCACTGTTCATGCTACTCATTTCTCCCCTGGCTCAAGAATGCTCTGCAGGACGATCAGCAATAGAGTGAAAGTCATCGCAGGGGCACACGTTCTGGTTTAAAGGAATGGTGAGTTCTTCAAATAGCCCATTCACGTCACAATAACCATTCAGATAGAAACAGGGAGAATGGGTTGAGAACTCATAAGATTTTCCCCGAAAGAGAACAGATTTTCCAAATGCTTTCCACGCTATTACGCGCGCCAATTTTGCTCTGTACGAGACTCGTGAAATTGACAGTGTCGCAAACTAATGTTCTTCAAAAAGTTGCTAAACGGTTTCTTATAAATACCCGACAACCAAAACCTCAAGAACGAAAGGCAAAAATCAATAAGATCATTGCAGAACAAGTTTCTGACATACCAACACAGCAACTTTAGATGAACAACCTCCAGGGAAGTCGATTGGGCCAACCACAAACGTCTCTCCTCTTGGGACCTCAAGAACCGCAGGGGAGGAGGAGCAAGCGATTTTCCAAGCTCGCTTAAACGCCTGAACCAAGAGATTCGCGGCGGATCAAAACAGTCAGAAACATTAAGAGAGAACGGCAATTCAGGGAAGGGAATACGAAGAGAAAAGACACGAATTACCTCCGTATCAAACGTGTATCCATCTCCTTTTGCTCCGAAATCCTTTACCGAAACATGGGTCACCGATTTGACACGGTCCTTTGGCCGTTTGTGAGATCGAGGGAGCTCGAGAAGAGATTCGAACTCGTTGGTGGTGTTGAATTCTACAGAAGAAACGACTAAAATGTAGACTAAGGAATTGACAAAGTAATTCAATAAAGTGGTAGCCCTGCAGACCGCAACCATTTCCGTCGTTTCTGTTTTTCTTTTCCTTCCCTGGTCAGCTTAATGAAACAGCACCACCTTCGTTTCTATACGTAACAATTCATCAGAGTATTTTATCAAATTCCCCAAGTTCACATTCATTCATTCGCATCACATGATGCCAATAAACTCCAAGGCGACACGCCCCTGAAGAAAATGATTGTCAACTCAATGCTCAAGGCGCAGAACCCATTTGTCTGGATACAGCTAAAAAGTTTATAAAATTGAAAGCGATTGAACGAAACCGAGAATGGCAGAGAAAGGTTCGGGTAGGTGGAGGTTCGTTGCAAAATTGATCTGCTGAACTTCGATCAAGACTGTCGGTTTAGAATAGGTGGAACAGAAGCAGTAGTCCTCGTGCTAAGGATGGGAGGTAAAAGAGCAAGATGAAATTGATGCTTTCCTGCCCTTTAAAGTTTTGTTTTCTCCTTTTTTTTTTTTTTAAATCTTTTCCGGTGAATCGGAAGCCAGATTATCCGGGCGGGCCGGGCTCCCAACCTGAAGTTCGGCAAATGGGACGTCGAGAAAGACCGTGTTGGTGGCCCAAGCACATGACGTGTGTGCCTAATACCTATACTCCTGCTCGAAATTTCCGGCGCTGGAATCGACGGGTTGCCATGCTGAAAATTGGTTTGTACGTGGCCCATCAAAAATCGTTATTCAGAAGTTCTTTTGAACCTTCCAGGGAAGAAGAATAGAGAAATCTGCACATAAAACACAACAAAAGACAGAAAAAACCCATGTACTTAAAGAAAAGATAGAAGAAACCGCTTCAGGAAAGTGTTTTGCCTGAAAATAACTCATTTTATTGGTATTAGATCGGCCTATAAGAAAGAAGGTAAGGGAGTTTGATTACCTAAGATGATCAGATCTTGATCATAGACCTCAGTATTTAAGCTTTTTTATTTCTAACAAAGGATTGAATTCCTGGGTTTGGAATTTAGGGATCTCAAAATCCAAATTTCAAGTGGAGATGCGGGAAGGGCAGGACAAATCCGGCGTCAATCATATGCATTAAATATGCATTAAAGGGTAGCTCATCTTTCAGGTTGCAATGAGGTCGATTTTGGACCTTGGTATAAGAGTTTTGCTCCTTCTTCCATTCACTTAGCTTAACTAGAATCCAAATTCCCATGTATTTGACAGTCTCGAGCTGGGCCATTTGAAATTCTTGCTGGTGCCTCTATCTCAAATTTGTTGCTCAGCTACCAGTCAACCCTCAATTCCTCGTTGGACTCTTAATTTCGTTTGGTCATCTGATTTAGTTTGCGTTCCAGGAAAGAAAAATGCAGCAACTTTTGGCCTTGTTCATTTTATTTTCTGGTTAAAATGATTCATCCAGATTGTTTCCTTGGTAAAATCTTCTTCTTAATATAATTACATATCATGTAAAATCTTTGAGCTATGTCCGAAATCTTTTACCAAGTTCTCTATCTTTGAGTGTATTGTATAAGTTTCAAATAATTTCATCAATTCAAACAAATCAAACGAAATATAAGAAATGTTGCAAGGGCCAGTTCATGTGCGTCGATAGAGCCGGAGACGACGAACCATTCGGCTACGGGCCATGAATTGAACATCCACATCACTTTTGAATGTTTGCGTCAAGGGGTTTTAATTTGGCAATTCCTTAATATGAATGCGCCACTCACGTCCGACTTGTTCGAAGATAACCTTGTCAACTTGGAATTGCAATTAATCCATGGAAACCAGATGAGCATAATATAATCATGAGATATCATATAATAAAATATATATATCAACCAGCAGTAAGTAAAACTTTTGCCAGTAAAGTTGCAGAGAAAAGTTTTTCTTCTTTTTCTCTTTGAAGGGAAAAACAATTCTCCTTATTTTTAAAGCAAAAACAAGATCTGCAGCCAAGATTCAAATCTTCGGCCAGTTTTTTGGCTATACGAAAAATGGGTACGTCCCTTGCAAAGGTGTTGCTGAAAACAAAGCTTTTGCCTTCAATTAAACATCCACATATGTTCCAATGCTACACTTCATAACATATATGTCTTGTATATTTGATTTGCAGAAGAATCTCTAGCGATTTTCAAAGAACAATGATGAACCACCCAGTTTCTTGCGTAAATTTTCTAGAAAATTACCTCCAATTAGGAATTCAAAGTAAACTTTTCACAAAAACATGCACGAGCTTTAGTGATACAACATGAATATTCATGATCTTAGATCTTTTCATTCAAGTCCATAGAAGCTACGTGGTTAAATGAAGTGTTTTCAATTATTGCGCTAAAACTTGAGCTTCCTTTTGTAAAAATTTTCATTTTAGATGTATGTAATACATAACTCCTTGCATGTGTGGCAGCTTCCCTTCCGAAGAAAAGAATATTGCCTAAGAAGAAGCTTCTAGCTAGCGTGCCATTAGCGCGAAACAAGCCATCTATAATGTGAGCGAATTAGTCATTGCTCTCAACTTGATCACTTCTTTTACGTCAACAAAGAAAAGGAAGCAGCTAGCAAACTATGTGTGCGACATGACTCGGTTGCCAAATTAGACGCGCTGTTGCTAATAGAATTAAGTTCCACTTCGCGTATCACCGGGAAGGAGGAAGGAATTATCGAGTCTTCTTCTGTGTCACCTTTTTCTCGATTCTACATCCCTAGTGGGCAAAAAAGATCTTCCCTTAACGACCAAGCGAGAGGATGGAGCCCATATATATTCTCTCCCTCCCGGATTCCGTCACCGGAGGGCCGGCCGGCCGTCCGGCCGTTTAACATCTGTCGTGGCCGTCTTTGAACCACAGAGCCGCCGCGCCGGCCTTGGCCCTACCTTGATATATCATCGCAATTTCTTCAACCGTTTCTGCGTGCATGCCTCTACTTTACCATTCACACTTGGACACTTCCCTGCATGCGGCTTTCTGATTCCTGCCTCTGTACCATAAAATGGTGGCCATATTATTGATAATTAATTAAGCATATTTCTACCATTATTTTAATTTCAAAGTAGGATGAAATTAAGGGCCTGTAAGTGATTGAATCTGATGAAAATTGGAGATGTCGGTGGATTTGGAATTGGATGCAGAAAATACAAACTTTAACTGGGGTTTCACTAGTTATTAATCAGATTCATATTGGGATTTGTAATTTTTTAATGTAGACGTATATAATTTTATTTTTTGGTAATAAAGGGCGGCAGCCTAATTCCTTGCTGGTGATTCGCGGAATGACAGAAGCCACAGATAAAATGTGTCTTAGATATGTCAGGCGCTCGGTTTTGGTTGGCCGGATTCTTCGCTCGCCGGGAAAAAGTCGCTGGCCGCCTGATTTAAAACTGAAGTGATGACATTACTCATAGAATGAATGCATAGCACAAGGTTTCTGAACCTTTTTGGAATATTGAATATGCCGGCGGTTCCAGCGTTGAGTTTGCCGGCGGATTACTACACTATTAGCCGGTAAAGAACACCAAAATGATTGGTCAATCACTCTAATTATACCAAAACAGCCGAAAAGTTGAAAGTAAAAGCAAACTTTGTGTTGGATGAAACTTGGCTTTTAGGTAGGACTTTTGTTCGTCAAGATATAAAGATAAAAACTTGAGCGGGTCGGGCGTTAGGCCGCTCATCTCTTTTGATACGCGTGGAGAGTTAGGTTTGTTATTCGGCACGGAATCCGGCGTTCTTCTCCATGGCCGCGGCCACGTATTAAAGAATGGGTAAAATACGCTTGATTTGGTCAAGAAACTAATGCCATTAGTCATTAGTTCACAGGGGAAATCGCTTGACGTATTGATTTTTTTGTTCTCTGGAGAATGCATGTTAGAAAAGTATGCGAAAGTTGAAACATATAAAAGATACAGAAAAAATATGTACATGTAGAAAATTGAAAGAAGCTGCTATAAAGTTTGGCCAAAAAAGTTGTTTAACTTTCATATCTAATAATTGGGCTCAAATTTTTCTTATAATTCTCAAATCTTCTCCTCTACATAAGGATTGTGACATTAAATGAGTAATATAGAACATGTTTATATATTATGGCTCCTGTGTCATAGTAGGAAATTATTTTTTTTATATAAAATTACTAAAATACCCCTTGGGCATAGGTAGAAACATTATAGAACAGGTTATATATTATGGCTCCAGTGTCATGTTGTCCACACTATTCAAAAATTATATCTTTCAAAATAAAATATTTAAGAGAAATTTAGTAAAGAATGTTTACTATCTAGAGAAGGTCCCAACAAACAACAAGGGTGGTAGTGTACAGGTGGCAGCACTCTTAATCGAAGCTGGTTATGTGCACACTCCTGTGCATAAAAAAATTATGCAAAAAGTATGCATTAACCCAAATACCCCTGTTAAAATACAAAAATAAAACTTTTAAAATGATAAAAAATTGTGAAAAAAATTAAAAAGTCTACAATATCTATGACTTTATAAAAAAATTCAAAAATACCCCCAACCCTCGTTTAAAGCGCTTCTTGTGTGCACACAACTCAATTTTCACCACTTTCCCCTCACTGTAGAGTCCTTTTTTGTTCTTATGTTTGTTATACTAATTTTTTCAATCTTAGATATCTTCTGTAAATCATTTCACTTTCATGTTTTTTTTTTTACCTAGAAGCAGTGGTTTGAGAATTATGGGACAATTATTAGTTAAGCATGAAAAGTTCGACGGCCATTTGTTATTCATTCAAAAGTTGCAGCTTTTTGTAATTTTTCTATCTAATAATTAAGTTGCATACCCAAAAGTTAAATAATGAATAAATATTTTTTTATGTAAATTGTTGAACTCTCTACAAATGCAGCTCCTTACTTTTTAACCAACTGCACTAGTAAAAAGCAGATGATATCATTTCATTCTTTCCTTCCTGCATACATTAAAGAGAATCAATATATAGACGAGCATCCCAATAAATGATCACGTCGAAGCTGTAATTTACTTCTTCGGTGGCAATATTGACGTAAATGCAACAAATATATAATGGACTCAACATGTGAATCCAATGTGCATATGTAAAAATGTTCATGTGGGACGGCCACCCCTTTATGAGAAACCTAGCCCCAGCGTCTCTTCATGATAATGCAACTTGGCATCCGATATGTCACACTCGACCTCCACTTTCTCTACACTCTCTTAAATAACTTTTTTCTCTTGATCAAACCCTGAAAACTTTTAATTGATCTCAACTTCACTCTTTTCACTATTGCAGAAACTCAAATGCTTGCGGAGCCATATATGAGCTTGTATAGTAAGTGCATACCTAGTCTCATGATATTTATTTCACATATTAGTTGTTTTCACATATTATTATATCTTTTATATCTGTAAGATCTTTTCGATTAATATTCCCTAAAATGTCTGACTCTACCATGGACCAATTTTCGTGTGAGCTCATAAGAGGAGAGGGTGTGAAAGCTCGAATATGAACAAAGTAAAAACTCAAATTAATAACATCTGCCCATGTAAGAGGAGAGACGTGGCTTCTTAACAAAGTGGTAAGGAAAGGACAATGGAGCTCTCTTGGCTTTGCTTCGAGCAGACTTTTGGGCTCGGATCTTGCGCTTTCGAAATATTGATATTTGGGATTCTCACTTAAGTGACTTGACAAGACCTATGAACTTTGCAAATATAATGCACATGATATGTCATTATAAAGTGTTCCTTTTCATGCTTCGATCGCTTTTTATGGTGATTAAAGTTTTCCATAGCTCTAAGTTTAACACTTTGATTTGCCCGAATTATGCAAATTTTTAAAGGTTTTCAAGAAAGACACGGAACCTTGGGTTCCAAATCTTCTTACTTGCAAATTTTTTGTTCATTTTTTCATTTCAACGTTTTGTAGGCATACTGAAGCGATGGTAAAGTACACATTAAAAAGATGTAAAATACAAAAGTTAAAACTTAAGAACATGGCAGATCCAGATCTGATGGTGAGAAAGAACCGACCCAATTGAAATTCGAGTTTTGACTGAATGAGATGGCATTGTTTTAGACTTGTGAAAAATTCCATTACAAGACAATTCATGAGGTTGCATATTCTTCTTCAACCTACAACACTTAAGAGGATCAAAATATTCTCCCACCAAGTGTGGTAGGGCTAACTTTAGGTGATGTTATAGGAAGCAGGTATATTCTTCCCTATGGTATGCCCAGATAGGCCTATTCATGGCTAGTAACATATAATTGGATTCAGATCCAGATCCAGATCCACCTGGCCCTAGTGGTTATGCAGGTAAGTGACAGCCTTCAATACCAAATCCAAGATCTGGATCCATATCCACATATTTGCATTCATCTTTTTTGGTGGCACACTTGGCATTCAAATCATGAGTTGAATCACGTCAACGGCAAAAAACAAGGACACATCAACCTCAGGTGGGGTCTAATGCCGGCAGCAGAATGCAAATAATTAAAACCCAAAGCTCATTATTGTAAATACCCAAAAATTCAGGCAGCTTCTCCTTCACTGCTCCAAAAGCTTACTGATCAGTGGCTTAATTTCAGGGAAGCGCGTCTCCTTTAAGCTAACCACAGAGTGATTAAGCCGACGACTCTTCTCGGACGCTCTCTGCTTCTCTCCACACCGTCGATCGCACGCGAATCCACCGCCCTGGTCAAGCAGGACGGCCATCATCAACAAAGCAAGTTTGAAAATTTCTACTCCCCACAAACTTTCGAAGACCAAGAACCAAATCTTAGCCAAATAAACTTGTTCAGCAATCCACTCCGCTCTATAAAATGGCTCGGGGGATGCCATTGTCAGGCACCCAACTCCGGTTCACTGCTCTTGTTCTGAGACAAGCAGGGACAAGTTCAGGACCATGAAGCACATCTCTATCTCCTCCTTTTTCCCTGATTCGACCAACCATCACCATCACCGCCGAGGCCGCGGAGCAGAGAAGGCTCCCACGGCTCAGGCCAGGAATCAGGCGAGTAAGGAGGCCAAGCCGCCCAAGGCCGCAGAGACCAACTCTGGGAAGCAGGCAGAAGACATAGACCAGTGCGCTGACGCCTTCATCAAGAGGTTCCGCAAGCAGCTGCTCATCCAGCGCATGGAGTCCATCGAGAACTACCAGCAGATGCTGGCCAGGGGCACCTAACGCTTCCGGCGGTGGTCGGACGTCGTCGTCGTCGTCGGAAGACCCATCACTGAGAGCATCTCAAGTTCAACAATATGTTTAGATGTTATTATATGTTCCAAACTTGTAGTCATTACTTTTTTTTTTGTGCTTTGGTGTGTTCCTTTTTTTTTTTCTTTTCTTTTTACTTTTCATGTCTGTTTCTGATCAAAAGCTTGTTATGTGAAAAGTTTCTCTGTTAATTCCATCTTTTAGGTTTTACTCGATGGTATGTATGATCTCTCTCTCTCTCTCTCTCTCTCTCTCTCTCTCTCTCTCTCTCTCTCTCTCTCTCTGTGCTTGGTGGGTGGTGACGATTCACCATAATGATATTGTTTTCAGATATGCTAGTTCCAATATGGAATCCTTGGTGAATAGGGTGCTAGGAGATGCCCACCCTGTTCTCAGCTTCCATCACTCAGGCACTGATCTTTCTTTGCACCGTTGATATTTTCTGGATATTTTCTCATTATTTTGACTGTAAGGTTTAAGTCTCTCTCAAATCCTGAGTGCCGGATAGATTGCTCGAATCAACTAAAAGTAAGATTCAGGTCGGCTTGTTAAGATGACTGAGCTTCAGAATCGATCCTCTCATCTACAAGTTCTGTTCCTCCCCTTCTGATCGCCGCAACTTGCACCGCTAAATCGAGCTCCATGTTCTTGTGATGCTTATTAGAATCTACAAGCTCTTTGACCTCTGTATAAGCAGTTCTGCAGAACAGCAAGATAATTCTTCTCGTTAAAGAAGTGATTACGCTGAATTCTGTCTTTAGTGAGATAACTTTTACTATTTGAGATGCGTTAAAGAAATCGCAGGTGGCAAGATACGCTTAGTCCAAATTATGGTTGTCATTAGGTACCACATGGAATTCTTATGATTTTTGCAAAAGCAAGCATGACTTTAGGGGAACAACATTAATCAACCATAGATAATATAAAATCAGATATGCAAGACATGTATAACATATTTTCCACAAAGAATGCTTATTGAACTCAGCACCTTCTTCTTCATCAGTGGAGTATAAGCGATCTCATAGCCATGTAGCATGTTTCCTATTTAATGTGGGGTATACCCATATTTTGGTTCAATTTGATTATTAAGAACAAAATCTAAGCAGATTCGATAAAATAAAAGGAATGGAAGAATGTTGAAGGTTCAAAGCTGTGAGGATATCCTGCCATAAATTCAGCTAAAATATTAGAATTGAAAATTTTTTGGTCAGATTTATACTCTTCCACTTAAAAAAAATACTTTTTAAGTAAAGCTTTTGATATATGAGACGATCTTTAAAGCTTTAAAAGTACACATACATGTCACTAAACGCACACACACACACATACATGTGTGAATATTTAAGTGTACATGTGCCTAAATTTTTATAAAATTTGAAATCAAAAGACGTATAACGTCGCAAGATTAAAGGCATAACCATAGAATAGCAATCGACAGCTCGAAAAAGGACTAATATATTTACATTAGCATTAGATTGTAAGTAGGTTCTTCTTTAACATCGAAAATTGAAGATTAATGACGCAATAGAAGGGAATTAAACAAGGTCTTGCTTATATGTGTAGATTTAACAATCAATTTCCTCAAACATTTTATGTGTTTGATCAGCAAGAAAACATGAGAGAGAGAGAGAGATTGCCAAGAAGACCTCCAACCAGGGGGTCGCATGGGGTTGATGTTGCCACACACTTTCGTAGTCCTTCCTGCTCCTAAAGCGGCAGATTCTCCCCCGTGGACGGTGGCCCACATTCACAGGTGACTTCGATGGAAAGCAAAGGGCGACCAGGATCACGAAGCCAGCTGCACTGTTAGTGCATTGGCGTGAAGGAGGAAGAAAAGGAAAAAAGTTGAGGCTCATATGATGCTTCTGTCATGGCATGGCTTGTAAAGGATCCCGAGATTAGATCAACTCCTCGCGACAAAAAATAATGGGCAACGGTGGAAAAAAGTATATCCTCCTTCCTTTCCCTCCATATCTCGAGTATATCCCAATTGTCCCTTTCACAATCAGCAAATGGTTGCTGGTTTTTGGTTTTTCTCCTTCTGCATTTGTGGATGCAAGCTCTCGGCTCAAACAAGAACGTTGCTTCAGGAATCATATATGGCAGGATTTAGAGACTTAATTTGTTCTACAGGAAGCAAGAAGAGATCACATATATATGGTTTGAGGAGATCAGTTGCACTGTGGCAGTCTTTTGATGAATGGGAGGGAGATCTAGGAGCTACAATCAATCCCCTGGAACCATTTAGAGATTGAAAATTTGTTTGCTTCCTGATAGGTCTTTTAATGTTAATTAATGGCACTTGGTCTCTTAATTTACTGAGAAGAAACGGATTTGGGTATTAAAATCATGCCTTTTTGGACTCTTCTTCAGAATGATCTACATTGTCATGTTTGGTTTATTAAAAGAAGGCTATACTTTCTCCTAGTAGTTATCTCCCCGTGAAGGTTGGAGGAGGAAGATGCCGAATTGGTAAAGCTTATCAAAAACTTGATAGTCCCATCAAATTTGATGCTTTTGATAACGGCTTTATTGGTCTTCCATGTGATCTGTTCGTGGACGCTTCAGCAGCAGATACCCATAATGAAATGGTGGATGGCTTTGCACATTTACTTGCTGTAGTTGAGCGCAGTGAGAAGACAGCTGATCCTTTAGGAAGTTCGACTACTGTTTAGCCTAGCGGCCTTATCAGTCACCGAATTTTACTGCAAACAGAGCTTCTTAGCTCATCTCAAAGTGTTTGCCTTCTGTCCAGCACTGCCAGGACTATTTTCCAAGACCATCCTTCCATTTTGGTGATTTGGGTTCCTCTTTCTTACGTGTGCATTGACAAGAAGCATCTTCTTAAAAGGAAATTCTGCAGAGGAAAACAAAACCAATCGTAACTAAGGGCAATGGCCGTCAAATCGTTTAACTAGTAATATCAATTGTCCTGATTGTATTCAATATCATCGTCGAATCTGATTCCGGTGTCAACTCATATGAAATTCACAGCAAGAAAGAAGAAGAAGAGGCTCAACGAGGATTGGTTACACCAGAATAGCAAGAAATTAGGGATATAAAGTTACAACAGATTTTCAGTTACACCAGAATTGGAAACAATATCTTGATCAATAAAGAAGATTTTATCTTCAAAATTCTAACGGTTTCGGCAGTCATCCTATACTCCCCCTCAAGTTGGAGTGTGCAGATCTGTGACACCCAACTTGGCCTTCAAGCTTTGAAACATATCTCTGCCCAATGGTTTTGTGAAAATATCAGCCAACTGCAATGACGTGGATACATGCTGAGGTTGAATTATTTTTTGTTGAACCTTCTCTCGAACAAAATGACAATCCAGTTCATTTAAACTTTTCCATACTCGGATGTCATCCTACAACTCATTCTCTGATTTAAACTTTTCCATACTCGGATGTGCAAATTAACTTGACCAATTGCACCCCTGGATTTGACAAAACGCGTACGTGAAAATATTTCATCATTTTGAAAATACCATCTTCTGTTTTGTTTATCACCAGTGCCGTTATCAAATAATCAGAGAATTAGTCTTTTGTGGGAAACATGATAATGGACGGTGGCGAAGAACAGTTGTGATTTCAAGTCATATACTTTTTCTGGTGACCTGATTCTCCTGGCCGGTTTATACTGTAGTGGATAGGCCACCAAATCCATGGTGGGCACCGCAACACATTCTAGTTTAGTTGATCAAATGGCATCATCTCACTAGACGACGTATGTTGACCTGAACGGGACGACAACCACATCACATTTACTTTTGACTAGTGCAGACTTCGTAAGCCGACTGATATTTCTTCTTTTTTTTTTTTTTTGGTAATGATTGGAAAAACACCAGCTATGTGCAGAAGCGCGTACAGATTGAACTTTTGCTCAATAAAAAGCTAAAACTTCCGCAATAAAGTAAATCTATCAGATTTCTTCTTTTTCTTTTGTTTGTTCTTTCAATGCAAGAATAAGAGAATATTCTGTTAAAGACCAATCAACACTCAAATTCAAGCCATTTACATCTCTAGTTATTGGAAGGGAAAGAAGGTGGAACTATTCGTGCAAACCCTCTCCATTTTCGGACTCCCAAGTTGTATAGGCTACTTTTCTCCGATAAGGAAAGGTGGAACTATCCATCTTCAAGCCTCCTGCAGGGCCACAGAGATCGGCTTAGTTGTTAGTCCAGATATTTTCATATCCTTATCTTACTAAAGATACGAAGATCTCTTTCCAAGCGTTCCGAGGACAGAGATCCCCCCAAAACAGATACCAACAATGCCAAAGATAACAAACCCTTCACCATCTGTCCCATATTTCTTTGGCGATCTTCTATTCAGCCGTGAAAGTTCATACATGATGTAATCGAACTCCACTGCGTTGCATTTCAACAAGAATTTGAAAGATTCTTGAAGTTGGTCTACGTTTTCCCACATTTTTGGGACCATATTTTATAGAATAAGAAAACACATATGAAAAGAATAAAAAAGAATTATCCAATACGAAGAAACTGTGCAGGAACTTCAGGTGCCTCATCTTCAACCCATCCAGCCGAAAAAAAAAGGTTCATGAGTAGGTTCCCTAGGTCGGTCTTGGATATGTAGGAGGAGAAACTTATCCAAAATTAAGTTTTATGGGCTTACCATCTGAAAAGCAGAAAAGTGGATATAACCTTTCATTTGGAGGGGAATTATTCTGTCCTCCATTTTGAAGTGAACAGAGATAAGGGAGGCGGATCTCTGTAGATGAACAAGGATGATGAAGATCTTGGACCAGTGCCTTTTTACCGGTTTCCCTGTAACATACTAAAAATTAATTTTGTCTTCGTTTGATGGAAATCATATTTACAAATTTTTCTATAATAATCTCCCTTTTAATAGGTAATTGTAAACATTTTCTTTAAGAAGGTGATATATATGTTTCCGTCCTGAACATGGACCGTTGTTTGACATTTAAGATGACCAAAATACCCTCAAAAAAGACAAGGAAACACCCTCCCTCTAAAATAACAAAAATAGAAAGAGGAAAAGTTCTTTTTGAACCATATTCAAAAAGCAAAGCACAGCATAGCTCCTTAATAGTGAGTCACTAATTTGATTCCCATAAGCATTTCATGGAAACAGAGTCCTTGATAGTGAGTCACTAATTTGAATTCCCAGAAGCATTCATGGAAATAGAGTGCCGCACCGAGTTAAAGGTGCAATAGCTCTATCCCAAGTACCAAAACAGCGTTAAATCAGCGGACCTTAAGGGTGTGTTTGTCACCATGGATATGAGAACCATGGTGATCTAAGATCAGAACAGTGGTTCTAAAGGTTGGACCCCTTTCCCCAAATCTGATTGTAAATCCATTGGTTTTTTACATACAACGTGGATGCTACTAAGATCTTCCGTTTGTTTAAATTGAGATCTAACAATACACCTTTTAGTGCAGCCTCGGATTTCTATCAAATACTACCTAATGGATTTGACAGAGAAGGAAGGAGTTCTTAAGCTTATCTCAAGAATGACTCTTAATTATTATAGAAGAATTTAAGTTTAGGATGGATGACTAACTTATAGTCTTGCTAGAGAAGCAGTTGTGGAGAAAAGTATGAGCGAGGCAATAGTGCATTTCTTTGATTCAGGCTTGTTTGAAGTGTTGAACACAAGTTACTCCATTTCTTCTTTAACTGACCGAGTTTACAGCTAAGATCAACGGATTTGAAGAAAAACTCTGCGCTTTTAACTGTGAAAATTAAGTAGGGGAGATCGATTTAGTGTTGTAAATAAAGGTATATATTGGCGCCATATCTGTTTCTTCACCAATAGGATGTATGACGTATCAGCACGTTTTCGCATATTTTTTATTATTTGAATCTAGAAATTAATTTTAAAATATCTTAAACTGCTCTTAAAGATGAAAAATATAAACTCGCATCGACTCTCTCAATTAATGTATGGTGTTGACAAGCGGCACGATACAATACGAATGGACACGTGTGTGCCATATCCAGTACTAGAAACAGTTGTTTTGAAAATAAAATAAAGGTGATGAGATAACGGTCCCCAGTGAAAAAAAAAAACTCCATTCTAAGGTTTTGTTATCCAAAACCTATAAGATAGGATATATAAACATACCCGTTCAAGGAAGCTTGAAGGGCTTAAAGATGGAAATTAATATATATACATTGTGACGAGCAGCAGTCAACTCTTGATCTCTAACAAATATAAAAAAATATTATTATAAAAGGAAGAAGCAGGTCAAGAGATGCCAATAAAATCAATACTTTCTGGATCTTTCCTACTAAACTTGCAAGGAAGGAAAAGAAGGATAAGGAGGAAAACAAAAAAAAAAGAACAAAAGAGAAAAGCAAGTTGAAACTTCGCAGAACCATACCAGCAAAGAAATCGAAAATTGCAAGATCCCCTTCGGTTCAAACTACACACGCATCACATCCAAGTTTGATACAAACAAAGAAAAATTGCAACTTCCCCCTCTGTTCAAAATACACGCACATCATATCTAAGTAATTTTTACAACCACATGGTACATACAGAAGCTCTATTCTGCCACAACATTTATTCATCAAAAGAATAAAAAAAAATACTATGAAGAGAATCCCACGCCAACCTAAACCAAAATAAAGTGGCCCAAATTGAGGACTGGCGGCTGGCCTGGAGTGTTAAGGTCCTCAAACACTTCAATCTTGTATTTCTTCACCCCATAGCGATCATGAACCCTGATGGTCAGGTGGTAGGTGTAATGCTTAGCACCACGATCCAGGAGCTGTCCATCGAGCACGTCGATGAACTCGAAAGAAGCTTGAGTCTGTGCGTTGAACCTTTCCACTGCATATGTAATTATGCTTCTCACATGCAGGTTTTTCTGCACATCCGGGATGGTGACCCAGTTGGGAGTCGAAGCTGGGCCGGAGATGGGCTTGAAGGAGGCTATGTTCAGGACCGGCGGCTGGTTAGGTGCTCCTAGATCCTGCAAGATCTCGCTCCAGTAATACTTCTTCTGGCTGCCTTCAACCAGCTGAATGGCCAACCTATAGGTGTAATGCTGGGTACCGCGGTCCAGCACTTCTGCACGCACCACTTTGATGAATTTGAGATACGGGTTGTTCTGTTTAGCCACTGCATATGCACCCAAGCTTTGGACATTGCTGTCTTTGTCGACGTTTGGGATCACGACCCAAGTGGCAGCAGCCCAAACCATGGCTGCCATTGAAGTCATAACTATCAGAAAGAGAGGAAGAAGCCGTCCCATGGCGGTGGGTGGTATGTTCTTGATGGAAACCCCCTCTTTACCTGGACGGAAGTAGAAACTGATCAGGCACCAAACAAGGAAGAAAAGGGATGGAAGATGATGTTCATACCAAATTTGCAGAACCTTTATAGGAGAGGAGATTGAAGGTTGAATCGTGTGAAAGGGATTGGTTGAATTGACCATGCATCGTATGCTTTTGAACTTCATATCCCGACAAGGCTGAAGAAGGAAGGAGTTGCGTGCAGCCACCATCTGACCTTCTCTCAGGAGCCCACCTTTTCTATTAAAAAAAAAAAACCTCATGTTTCTAAATTTCATAGAACTGACCCAACTTTTGTTGATAACTGTTAAATAAGAGTTCCTGCCACATATCTTTAATGTTTTATTCAAATTCACATTGAAAACTTCGTCATGATGAATAAATATAACGAAATATTGTATATTTCTTCTAGAGTAAGTAAACAAGTTATAACTTGAAATGGAATAAAGAGAAGTACAAAATGTTTCGTTGGCAAGAGTTAGGCATGTACTACTACACGCAAACAGGCGTACGTTTTTCAAATTACAGCAAAAACTTGAAGGCTAACTAAAATTTTCAAAAATTCTGTTAACATTAATTGATAGTCATAGGGAAGAAATATATTGTGCGACTTAATGATGCCTGGTCTGGACTTAGACTTTCAAGTCTTCCATCCTAACAGCAATTTTTTTGCGATAGCCACTTTTTCAAAAGAAAAAAAAAATCCTAAACATTAAAAAATGATTAAAGAGCACAAGCCAACCAATTAAAGGGCACATGGTATATTACCATGAATAAATGAATTATTAGAAACCACCAATATGAAAATAACTATCATTTGCGGGTGCTGTGTGGGCAAATGCCCACATGTGGCTCTGCCCTTCCTAAGAGTGCTTCCTGGGTTCGTCCAACGCACACACCACGAACACATGACCTACTTGTGTTGAACAACGCGAATACGCGATTAGTTTGTCTTTTCCACGAGGAAGACTCATTGTCAGATGCTGCTTCATGGAACACAGTTGTCTGATGATTAGGTGAGGACCATTTTGGTCCAAACCTACCGGCGTAGCGACGTCCGCTTACCGTGGGCTGAGTTTTCAAAGGTGGTTTCTGGTCGTCACCTGCCGAAAATGGACATCCTCGCCCCCATCAGATTCCATCCAACCGTTCTCTATGCAACTGGGGAAGCCCACCAAAAGAAGCGCATCATTCATGTTCACGATACTGACCCTTGATCTTGAAAAACGAACGGCAGTGATTCTAGATCCCTCAGGTGCGAAAATGGGCAGATGATATAAGCTAATCATGTTAGAGGTGAGTTCAAGACAGGCTTTCATGCTGCCAAAAAATTCCACACGGATAACCTAGTCAACACCTGAGTGCACCCAAGACAATTTGTCTATGTTTCCTAAACCAGTACATTCTTAGATGTTTCCATAACCCACGTTTTTTCTAATTCCCCATTCCCAGAGAATTCTCACAAAATATCGAAGGCTTTATATTAATATATGAGCATTAAAGAGTCAAACGTGGGCAGCTGAAATTATTTTGGTATTCTGAGGTGGAATTATAAGCCGTTCGATCTTCAAGATGAGAAGCCTTCCTGTGTTGAGTGATGTGCAAGGTAACCTAAATTGCAGGCTCGAAGAGTCAATTCAGATAAAATTTTTACACAATATAACATCATCATAATTCATAACAATGAGCAGAGCAGAACGAAAGTTGACAATAGCAAGAGACTGCACGCTAACCTTCTCATTTCATGTTGGGCTTCATCAAGAATACAAAAACGAAGAAGAGAAAAGAGGCCCATTAAATTTAAAATGGAACTGGAGCCAACTTTGATATTTACAGATTACATGGAAGGCAGTGCATATGGCACAAAACCGAGAGACACAGGCATACTACAGCTTCTACAAAGACAATCAAATAGTATCATCTACTTGTACGACAATGGACCAGATCTGGAAACCATTCTTGGCAGTGGACTCACGCCTCTGCTGCCAGAAGCAGGTCCTCCAGGATGCTTCCCCTTCCTGCTCGAACTATACTCCAGGGGACCAGATCGACCCATATTTCGCTGCTTATTGTCATTTTGCCTCGTGTCCATATTCTCGGGCTCAATAAATTGCTGATGTATTGGACCAGATGTTCTTAGAGCAGGTGAAATGCCTAGGAAAGCTTCTGGGTTTGCATCCATGTTGTTGAGTTTGGCTGCAGGTGACGATGCGTGGCTGAGAAGTACTGCTGGGGATTGGCGTGGAGATGGGCTTAGCAAAGCCAATTGTGAGACCTGTGAGTTTCCATAATACTGTCGATAAATTGAACGGAGGATTGTGTAAGGAATGTGCACTTCGATTGTGCTTCTCGGTAGGTATGGGGATATCTTGCAGAGCTGGTCCAGAAAGATCAATTTGGGAACCAGATGGGACCTTCATCATACCACACAATCATGACGAGATAAATTAGCTAAACAGTTCAGTAATCCATGACAATGAGAAAAAGCTGTAACAGGATTATTATAACTTCATTCAATGAATATAAAAGACTTATATTAGGAACAAGAAAGTTGTAAGCATCTTTATGAATAGTTTCAGAAAGAAAAGCCTCTGATTTGAACCATATGGAAGAGAAAATAGCCAACAGGGGAGCAGATTTAATTTAAATGAAATAACATAAGCAACTATGATGAAGGAAAAACCTGCTAGTCTCGTTCCACGAATCCATTACCATCGACGATGCACATTTAACATAGAGTTGCATGACCGATTTTATGCTTGCTTCAACAGATAAAAGATTCTGGATTTCAGGATCTGAAGTTTCACTAGCATGACCATTTGAAAGAGATTGCTTTTGAAGCTCTTTTCTTTCCAACCTAACAAACTCACTGGCTGCAATTACCGCATTGATGCACCTGTGACAGTAGATGAGACAGATGAAGCAGACTTATACATTCACAATGCTTTTAATCCTAGTTTGCAACCAAGAACAAAAGACAACAAGAAATATGGTATTAAGAAACTATATGAAACTAGAAATGCTAATAGCAAAAAATCTGAGGAACATTTATTTATTTATATAAAAAAAAAAGGTTCTGCACAGGTTTCTTGTTGACTTCTATAGTCTGTCAAGTTTTATTACCAGAAGTAATAAGCTTACAAACTTTCAACCAACCAACGGGATAAACAAGTAGATACAGCAAAAGGACATCCAATGAACTTGTAAAGCTTCCTGTGCTTAAGTCAAACAAAATATACCCTGGGTCTCTTTAACGAAGACTAAAGAATTAAGAAGACATGTTTCAGGATTTTTCCCCTACTCGAATTCCGAGATCAATGTTAGCTACCACTGTATCATACCCTTTGTGTAAAGGCCAAGAATCAAAGAAGAAATAGAATATTATCCATTAGAAAATTAATAGTGGCCTTGGATGTCTTCTGATCTATTAGCCCTGTGTGTCAATGATAGAGATTCATATTTCTTATGTTTATCTCGGTCCAATCAGCCATTTTCATATCCTATTTTTATTCATCTTATTTTTCACATTGGTGTCCATATGATAACCCGCAAATGAAGCCCCGCAAAATCCAGAATCCTAAAAAACAATGCCTGAAAATCTTCAATTACAGGCTCCTCTCGTGCCTGGCCATGACATGCCACAGGCTATTTTCGATCCTGACCATGTCAACTGAAATTCAGATCAAGCCTCACACTTGACACCAAACCAGGTGCAATGTTATCCAAGCACCCGTATGAAATTTTTGTTGAGTCCAAACATAACCAGGTTCAGCTTTCCAAAAGCTCAATCTGTGCCATATGTCATGTCTACCGCTGGTAGACAGTAACAGCCTGAAAGGAACATGCCCCTTTAATTTGTCCAGCTACTTAAGAGCCACCTGTAAATTTGCTGACTTCCTTGGAATCAATTTTCTACCAGGCCAGCACAACAGCACCTTGAAAGCACAATTTTTGAAGAGATAAACATGTTTCCAGTAGTGAACCATTAATCTCTCATAAATGGGCAAACTTGGATAGACCAAAAAAGATAAAAATACACCAACACTCAGTGGCATGAATGCTGTTGATGGATTATGCATATATATCTTCTATACTTCAACAAACGAATGACACAGAAGTTAAGTTTTGCCTTTGACCAAAGAAATGAAATACAGAAACCATAGAGGAAAACTAATACAAGTTAATAATTTTTGGGTGGCCGACTCAAAACTATTTAAGAACTTTTTTAAAGCAGATGTTCTTATAGCCAGTATTTCATAAATTTGAAATGCATCTTAACAGTAAGTACTACATCCTTATTAGTTCAGAAACATAAAATATGCACAGAATGTGTAATACCTGGCAAGGCAGTGAATATTGTTGCTAAATCCTCCAGTATCAATACTAAAATTAGTCATACTCCAAATGCTGGAAGTCATAAAGGATGCAAATAGATATGGCAAGAGACTCAGTGCTCCCACATTAGCACATCCGCTTGCCACGAGAATTGATCGCACCCAATCTGTATCATGATCAAAACTCACATTAATGCTACTTGCAGCAGCTCGCAGTTTACCTATTTCAGCCTTTTCAGGTATCTCCACAGGCAAGTGCCTTGTCAACCCTGACATAAGAGAAAAGAGCAATGGAACATTCTCATCCAAAACTTCTCCAGCAGCTTCAGCCAAAAGCGAACTGAAAGCCAGTGCTTGCCCAGCTTGTATGCAGAAGCCAATCACTGTTTCCATGTCAACAATCTGCTTCACGCTGCATTCTTTTTCGACTGGATCACAAGAATGGAAGCTAGCTGAGATTGCTTCAAGTGCCTCACGATTTGATTGTAAAGCAATGTCAATACAGTTAAGAAGAGCAGCAGTATGTTCTCTCATCAATCGATCAAGCTTGTCAACCCCGTAACCTCCAAAAAGTCTAACAAAAGCCTTTAACTCTGCAAGGTCTGCAATTGAATCTGCAAAATATCCACCAACAGGCCTTGCACTTTTGAAGCATTTGTGACTTGGAGTAAACAGGATGCCCACATTGTTTACATCTTTGATAATGTTGTCAATGTACCAGTCACAAACAATCTGAACTGCAGAGCCAGTAGCATGCTCTGCAAGCTTAACAGAAGGTTTCAGATAATGCAAGGGGCCGCAGAATGCCTCACTGAGAAAGATCTCACGAATTCCTTGGGTAAGGTCCATGCTGACATGCTGCTCCACTAAATTGATAATCCTCAAATGACGATGTATCAAGGTCTCAAGCACAGAAGGCCTTTGAAGATCATTGTCAGTCTTCAGTGTTGCAAGCATTCTTCTCCTGAAGTTGCTGAGAATAGTGTCTCTCATGTACTGTAAAGGAGAAAGGTTAGATCTATTGGGTGCTGTCTATACAGAAACAAATTCTTCCATAAACAGAAGTATGCAGCACTGCACCACAACAATAAGAAAGTACATTTGCATTATGGTTTCAACTTGCATCATATCAACATTGAGTTGCAATTTACTGTATCATGGACGAGAGATGTGAAATTGAAGGATAGTCTCTCATACTTAGCCGTGGATGTAATGTCAAACCCTCCCCCTTCTGGTCTTAGCTCTGATATTCTGACGGTGAGATAGCAAAGTGGGGAGCACAACTCCGGACCTTAGGTTTCATATCAATTCTTTAATTTGATGAATCTAGAATTTGGTGTGAACCTTTTGCCACATCAACAAAGCTATGTCACATTCAAATTTCAATTCATGAATTCAAGAAGTTTTTCCCATCAAACACACCAAAAATTACAGCATCAATATTTCTACGAAGCATTTGCTACCAGTCTACAACGTGACATACATGATGGTCTCACTATGGTTTGCATGGCATCCTAGAATTCATGCTGCATTTCTCACTTTCGGGATGCTATTTTTCTGGGGCGACAAGGAACTTGATGGAAGCAACAAATTAAGGAAAACATAGCAGTTCTTTTCTAAGTCCTTTGCACAAAACAGACGGAACATATTCATCCTTTTCAGGAGAACAAAGTTCTTGTCTTCCAGAGTGACTAGTCTTCCACTTCACAACTGAATAATGATGATGACCAGGGTCCCATGTCACAGGATGTGGGTGCAGACATCGTTATGGAGCATATTTAGAAAATTCGAATGCGGTGACATGGCCATGTGTGTGCATGTGTATGCGCTCGTTCACATGTGTACACAACATAGCCACAACTGTCGCAGTATTTACGATAAAAAAAAAAAGAAAAAAAAGAAAAATACCATGATATTTTCAAAATATCACCAGAAAATACATATTATGATTTTATTGCGATAAAAACGCGATTTTATCGCATTTTTTCGTCCCTAATTAAAGTTACGGTCAAACAGGGGCATTGTTGGTATTTTTTGAAAATTTTTAAAACTTTTAAACTGCACGTGTTCCATTTCATTTTTAAAAGGGGTAGTCTTGTGATGAAAAAGTTATACAGGACAGTTTTGAACTCTTTTTTCTTTTTAATGGCAAAAACGGAAAAAGGAAAGAGGATTAGGGCTTTTAAGCCCTTCTTCCCTCCACGATAGGTTTCGGGCCAGGGCATTGCTGACGTGAGAAGGAAGAAGGCCGGCCGGCAGTCCAGCAGTAGGCCTTTGTGGCTTGGGCATTCCTTCACTCCCACCTGCCTTTCTATCTTTTTAATTATTCAATAGAGGAGGAGCAAGCTTTACGCCTTCAAGTTCCTTTTTTTTGCTTATTTTATTTTTACATAATTTTTTATTTGTTATTTAAATTAAAAATTGCCAAGATTTTCCTGAGATTTTTCTGAGAAAAATAGCTTTGCCGAAAGAAACCAGAGAAAAACGTCGCCAATATTTTCCCGAGAACGATATTTGTGGCTGTGACTATACAATGTACTTTCAGTTATTTATATTTAACACTGCAGTTGCATGGGGAAGAGAAATTTAAGTTCCCAACACAGAATATAATTAGATTTCTCGCTAATTAGCTCAAATGTTCCGTAGGTTGTAGTTAAATGTTTCATTGGAATCACTGTAAAATTCATTTCTTTTAATTAAGTAGACCACATACAATAAATGTAAATTCCATGCTGGCTCAGGATTCATCTATATCTAATGAAATCTTTTAAGATCCATAAGCACATTTAGATCCAATGGTAATAGTTCAGGTATGAACTGTAACTGACCGATATCCAACTGAATCTGGTCTACACTAAACATTGAACTACATGAGAGGAAATTGGAAAATCAAAATCTTAGGTTCCAAAGTGGGTGATGAAGCTGCTCGATGGTAGTCTTGGCTTAAGAAGAACAGAAGAGGCTGCAGGAATTAAAATGAAATTATTCCCACATTCATCTCTATGTAAGCTAACAAAAGTAGTCATTCTTATGTCAGCTAATAATATGCAAGATGCATCTATAAACTGGAAAAAAAGTAAATTGGTTTGTATGTCAAAGAAGAATGGCACACATCTTGTTAAACAAGGTGACCTGGCTGAAAAGAGCTTTATGCAGGTATATCCTGACAGATTTTCATTTAACAGAAAGTAGCATGCCAAACGGTAGGATATTCCAGACATTACAGAAAAATAAACTCATCTCTGTGTCAATCCGTTGACTAGAATAAGAGAGAGTAACTGGCAACATATACATTCGTGCATGATACTAGTCAAATGATCTTGATAAAGATGCAAAGTGAGCTAGCTACAGAAGTTAAAAGAATACTACCTCCCGGAGAACAAAGACATGATTCAGGACGCATATTGGTTCCATTTCATTGAGAACTGAACATAAATTTGTCAATCTCTGTGTTGCAGCTTCTAGCCTGATTCAGAAGCAAAATGAATAAACACTTAAGTCAACTGTTTGATGCATCCATCTTAACAAGACACTAATCTTCAGGAACTTACATTTTTACAGAATTATTATTCTCAGGGAAGCTCTCACGACCAGGCAATGGCAATATGGTTATTCCTTTTGGAGATTTTGCTGCATAATTTGAGAGTTTTGATGCATAATTCATGCGGATAGCAGCTTGTTCTGGAAAAAGCTGAAACATTCGTTGAAGAATAAGTCTTGATCCATGACATCGCATTATAATGAACTAAGGAAACTATAATTCACAAACCTGGTGTTCAAGGGAACCAAATCCACCGTCAGAATCAAGAATGTTAATTAGACCTTCCAAACCACCCATAATAGACTCAATCAAGGATTCAACATATAGCACAGCATCTCTTCCAATTCTAGTGATCTGGAAAAGTACAAAGGTCACAATAAATGAATAAAATGACGTGCAATCAGGCAACATGAATTAATGAGATGCCAAATTTTCAATGCAGAACCCTTATAATCGTCAGGATTTCACAGGGATTCCAGTGAAACATTTTACGACTGCTATACAAGTCAAGATGTTATCAGCCACTCATGATAGTTAGTTATGGCTAACTAAAATGAGCTAACAAGAGTTTAGCGTTTAAATAAAAGTTTCACAATTAAATGACCTGAAATTTGATCAAGCATCACAAATTACATGATATACCAAGCTACTGCCATTTAGTCTCCAGGTTGATAGGGATCCTAATGCAACATTTGTCTGCCATACAAGTCTAGACATTATCAGCCACTCATGGTCCCAGTTACTTGTGGCCAGTTGAAAATGCACTAACAAAGGTTTTAAATAATTAAACTCACAGAACCATTCCACTAGAAGAATCATCCTTGTCCAATAACCGAATTATTTGGCATATGACTTGCCAAATTAGAATAGAAAATGTTCTATTTTAAGTTTGAGGCATCAAGGAACAACTTAACTTGGGTTTCCAAGTAGTTCCCTTCTACAAAGTGTAAGTTTCTCTCAAGAGTCAGCTAGAAAACAAAGTGGAAATCAAACAGCAACACAATTTAGAAAAGATGAGTGAACAGCAGAAGGAGAAGGAAACAAGAAAAAAATAAGAGAAAGAAACATCAAACAAGTTCCCCATACAAAAGGAGGAAAAATAAGCATCCCCTATAACCGAAGCAAGGGAAAAACGAATTTTCCCTTTATGAAATTAAAAGAGCAATCATGTTTCACTTACAAAAATAATGCACCTTGCATCTATGAAAATCTACATTAGAAATAATGTTCAAATAAAATCAGTTGTGTACCTCATCAGACAGGGTTAGTGAAGCACACTCCGGGAAACTACTAGCAACTCCAAGCCAAGCACAACAATGATGTGGACGTCCTTCTGGCCCAAACATAGTGTTTCGGAAAACCTGAATTCATGAAAATCTCAAACAAATGATTCCACAAAATCTTTATTCTAGCTCTGACATGATGTCATCAAAAACCAAGACTTCAGGGTTATACATGCAGATCCACCACAAAGAACAGTTTAATAAACAAATCTAACACAGGATGCCATGCAGAAAGCTGATTGTGAATGATATAACAATAATAGTGCTTACAGTCGTAAGATGGTGATGATAAAAGTATAGCTTGTGAAGACTTCCATGCTCACTTAGCTGGGACTCGAGCTCATCAATACACCTGAAATAATTGTACCTTTTAATAAAAAACAAAGTGCACAATACACACACACACATATATATATATATAAACCTGGAGTGCCATAGCCAGGTTTTGGCCGGTGGTGTTCTGGAAGGGACACATGCACCCTGAGAGAGAGAGAGAGAGAGCCCAAAGCGATGCAGCTGGGTTCCCTCAGTGCACATGGGATCCAGGCTCCTCTTGTGCTGCTGACCCCTAGTTTGTTTGTTAAACAACATGATCTGGATTGTTGAATTTCATGAAGGATTCAATGGCCCCTTAGCAATTTTCAGCCATGATTTGATTATATTCTATCCAAGAGTAACTTAAATAGACTCATCTAAATGTTCTTCAATGCCATGACCCCAAATGGAAAAAATGCTATGTCCGTAGCACCAAGGAAGTCTGTAATATCCAAATTTTCAATAACCAAGACAAGAACATGGCCACAAGGAAAACTGACAGGAATAGCAATTGATACTGAATGAACAGTTTTTTTTTTTCGAAAAGAAGGAAAAATGGGGAAGAATGAGGAAAAGCATGAACATGACTCCCCACAAATTCATAGCTGCATATTAAAACATATAAGCCAGCCACCTCAGAAAAAAATTTACATTTGTCTTGCAAACATCATTCTCAATAATATGAAACTGCCGGTTGGATCAATAGAAAAAAGAAGGGCCACTATTGCAATATTCAGAAGGAAAAGGTTTAAGATCCATAATGTTCACCAACCTGGACCACATGTAGGCAGCATTTCCTTCAGAAACTAATCCTTCCTTCCCAGTGGACATTGTAGCCTTCTCCAAGTGTCTGATATTTATTGATGATCTCGAAGAAGTGATTATCATCAGCACAGAAAGCCAACTTTTTCTCAACTCCTGAAAATATATATATATATATAGGAAAACATCAGAAAGAAAATAGATGATTTCCGTCTATATCTTCCAAAAAATGAAGCTCAAAGAGCTTCCACGGCAGTAAAACTATGTCACATAGGTACGGATATGGATGCCGGTACGGGTGCTGGTATGGGTACTGGTTCAGACTATTTTATGTTATATATATATATATATATACTATGTCACATAGGTACGGATATGGATGCCGGTACGGGTGCTGGTATGGGTACTGGTTCAGACTATTTTATGTTATATATATATATATATATATATATATATATATATATATATATATATATATATAACATAAAATAAATAAGAATTCAAACAAAATAACACATTCATAATTCAAAATTTATAGTTTCTAAAGAAGAAACTATTGAACAAAATATGAAAACGCAGCTCTGTATGTGTTTCCTAAGTGTAAATGGTGTAAAAGAACAAAACTGAAATCCTAAATTTTGGATAGAAAAGGACTCGGTCAACTTTGACCAAGTCCTAAATCGGACGGATACAGTCCTGGGTACGTTGACCGTATCCGGTACTGTTTGACCAGTACCAAGAGGTACCCGGGACAGTACCAGTACCGGTGTCGTACCTGACCAGTACGGCTATGCTGCCTTTACACCAGTACCCATGTGACAAAGTAGTAAAATGATGGTCATTCTATGTGTAACATAATGTCAAGAACATTGGCAACCTCTGTTATTTGCTTGTGCTGAACTAAAACTCAAGGGGACCAAAAATGAAAAAAGTAAACAGATAAATTGTCTTAAGCCTAGTTGATAAGAAGTCACTTTTTTTTGTAATTTTGCTCCATCGTTCTTTAAATTCAACAAGTTACTTATGTCATCTGAGCTAAGATCACCAATAGCATCATCCAAAATATAATATCCACTAAAAAAAAAAAATTCTGAACTAGTTTAACAAACAGTATTGACATTAGAACAAACTGTCTTGACAAGACCAGAATGTAGCACTAACTTGATGTAGAAAACAATAAAGAAGATTAGCTATGCCATTACACTAGAGTCATCCAAGAACTTAGTTTACTGACAAAGTATGTCATGTGAAGAACATTGTCTATCATGATAAATAAATAAAATTGTTAATATGGTTATGTACCAAAAGAAAAAGTCTTATCAGGTCTTACTGCCTCTACTTAGCTTGATAGGATTTCTTGGCATTGGAATCATTCTAGTTCTCTCCTGCTGAAATACAATATTTGAATCCTCCATAGATGATTATTCACAAACACGAAAATAAGGTAATTTCAGTTCATTAGTTAAGAACAGAGAAAGAGAGTTCCTTTCAGAATCAAACTTATCATTATCTGTCGAATCAAAGTTATCATTATCTGTCCCTATGCTCCCTGAAAGAATTCCAACTATTTTTCACTAATGTCTAAACTAGAAAAGCATGCCCTTTGTTTTAAGGGGAAAAGAAACAGATGAGAATAACATTTCCTTTAACAGAGGAATCAAATGCAACTATCCTTACCGACAGGGAGGATAATACTGACTGAGCATTATCACCCGGTGTCTTCGGTAAGCTTTCAAGACTCTGAGTGACTTGCTGAAAAAGGCCTTTTAGAGTTGCATCTAGGTCAAGCGCTACCATGCCTGGAGTACCCAACAGAAAACGTATTCTCTCTGCTGATGATGATAAGTAAGACAATGCATACGCCCTTATTGCTGCCAGAACATTCAAATTGGAAACATAAGCTTAAGATCTAAAACATTGTTAATAAAATGAGATTGATGGAGCAGAGTGAAAATATTAATTCAGGAAAATATAAGAACTCACTATATGCTGAGTCACATAATTTTCTATGAACATTCAGATATGACAACAAAGAGACCACATTGGTCACATTGAAATTCTGCACAGATTCACTCCTGCCATACAAACAGAATAGCTGCTGATTTCTCTAAGCTTCCTCTTTCTGCTCATTTGCTGCATATTGTTCTTCTCTTAGAACATTAAAAAGCCCTAAATCATGGTCCATCCCTTTTCTTCCCATTCAAGTTGAAAACCCTAATTCATTTGTTCTCTTTTGAAACCCTAAATTGCTCCTTGATTCTTCTTTTCTTTCCTCTTCCTGCTGTTTGTGATTCCTGTCCTTGTAGTAATCAGTTTTCTGACAACAATACTGATCTTTCTTCTTAGTTCTGTTTCTTTGGTCCTCTCATCATTCAATTTATTATTATCATTATTTCCTTGAATCAACATTGCACCCACTTTGAATGGAGCAGCAAGGAAACATGTAGATTTTCAAAGAAGATTCTTCGCTTCATGCTTGTTCTTCTGTTTGTGCTTGTTCTGTCCTTACTCCATCTTAACAGTCTCTTGAGTTGATGCCTTCTAAAGATGTCCTTAACTTGTACAAGTTCAATAAATCAATCTTTTTGCAAGAGTGTCTTCATGTCCTATTGTAAAACACATTTTAGATGGCTTCTTTCTCAAGACAAATTTGAATCTTGAGTCTGATGATAAGAAGTCAATCTGTGTACAAAGTTACAAACTATGCTTTATTCTTCAATTTAATAAATAAAAGTGTTTTACGGCATTCAAAAATTGTCTATTCTGAATTTCTGGGACCTAGGCCTAAATGTTCCATTTCTGAAGATCAATACCTTGTTAGGCTTGTTTTATTATTGATAGTTATTCTTGGTGCACTTGAATATATTTCAGGAAACATGAATATGGGATTTTTGGATCATTTCATAAATTTTCATGCATTTGTCCAAAATTAGTTCCCTATGAATATTATGTTTTTCAAGTGAGATGGAGGCGATGACATTTGTCAAGAAATTTTATTGATTTCACTGAAATAATGGCATAAAACATAGAGAGTCTTGCTGACATAAATTTCAACAACATTAAAGTGCAGGAAGCATTGACATATTGTTTGAAATTTAATGAGTATGTTGCAATTGGTCGCCATGCTACAGATATATATATATTTTATTCAGCAGTATACATTATCAACTGTCAGCCCATGACAACATTGGAAAATAAATTTCCTTATTTTTCACCTTCTGGTGTTCAGCCCAACTATAATTCATTGTGAACATTTCCACGTATTTGCTATGTGCATATTGATGACCCCTGGGGAAACTAACTTTAAGACAAGGCTTGTAAGTGTAGGTTTGCAGAATGTGCAAGTAATTCCAAAGGATGCATATGTCATGATCCTACAACCACAAGTGCCAACATTTGTAGAAATGTTGTTTCTACAGACAAAATTTAGGTCATGTTCCACAATGAGTAACATGACTGTCTGTGTGCCCCTTCTCCTCCTTGAACTTGTTTGTCTAACTGATTTTTGTGTTTTCTCGGAAATGTAGGAGCTTCTGCAAGATGCCTTTCGGAATAAAATTGAAAAGACAAGGAAAAGGTGAATAGTTCCCCACTTAAGATTGCCCATATCCCAAGCATTAAATTTGATGTTCTTTAAAGTGTAATACATGTCTTAACTTCACCCGAAAAGAAGAAGAAAAAAAAAACTGCCTCCAATACATTTCATCCATAAAAGAAAATCATGCACCAAAACTCTAACCTGTGGCATACTTCCGTACCAGACAACATAGTCTGTCCATTCCATCTAGTAAAAATCCAATGGTAGAATCAGTTGCATCCTGTTACAAAAGTATGAATGTATTCAAAGATAAAGGAACTGTATCTTTCAATGTGGACCCAGCTTTATCAAGTGAACATGAAGAAAATACTCACTATCTCGATTGGTGTAATCCTTGTGCCTTTGGACTTCAAGGATGAAACTCCAATATGTTGGAAATACCACAAAATTTCATATCTTGACAAAGCCAATGCAGAAAAGACCATCTAACATCATGCATACGTAATATCTAATCAGTATACATTTAGATGAAAATAATAATAAAAAAAACAAATATACAACTGTATCAAAAGAAAAGACAACCACAATGAGCTTATTTCAGTAGAACTCAGCATTCCAGGCAAAGAAATAAAAAATGCAGCAGCAAACATCACTTCACTAAATAAAATGCACAAGTTTGTCAACAGAACAAAGCATAACTGGAATGACCATTTTCACAAGGGCAGGAGAACATTCTCCAAACGAAAATTATATTAATGACCACCAAGAAGAGTTTGTTTAATGAAAACGAGTTGTGAGAATAATTGAATACTGGTGAACACATGACATGAATTAAATTATTAATGCTGGAAAAACGTAACTTGACATCTAACACGTGCATTTTGCACACACATACAGGTGCATATGAGAAAGCAGGATACTTTATACAAGCAGATGTTGCTTGTGGTACAAACTGCATTGATCAGAAATAAAGTTAAGACAAAATGACATGGCTATTTAAAATGCTCACAAGTGTGTATGTGTTCTGTATGTGTGAGAGAGAGTTTCTTTGTCTTCTTTTTTTTTCTGGTGACTAAAATCAACAATATCTCAATAATGGGTGAGGTTATAATACTATCTTTGACTCCTCAACGTCTCCAGGTATAAAAACAAAGGAAATGGGCTTTACATGCAGTAGTGGAACATTTGTATAAAAGAAAACTATAAAATGTTAGCAAATGACATCAACTGACCTTTTCTGGGAACTTTTTTATGTTGAAAAAAATGGAGCTTTGCATTAAGACTTATGGGGATTGGATGACATGTTGTTTGTTCTGTCCTATTGTAGCTACTATTACTTATTAGATACATAATTGTCCTTTGTAAAATAAACAATTACTTTATAATGAAGCACAATTAGGCTACCACCCCTAAGTGTTTTTTAATGCAACAGCATCTATCTCTCTCCTTCCTTGTTCACTCTGCTTTCTGTTAAAGACTGATTCTAGAATGTTCTTTCAGATTTCTAACATGACATCGGAGTGGTGTTGAGAACCCAGGGCTGCATTTTCCTCTCAAAAGATGTGCTTTCAAGTTTCAACAGATCTGTGTTATTTCCAAGTCTTCTACTTATGATTTCCTCTCTCTCTCTCTCTCTCTCCTTCTATTTTCTTCATGTCCCTTCCTTTCTGCAATGATGAATCTGTTTAGTGTTTCCTTTTGCAATGTTGCGCTTCCTCTGCTTATCTTCATTCCCTGTTTTTATGTCAGATCAGGTTCTTTATATATAGGCACACACACACACACATATATGTGTGTGTGTGTGTATGTATATATATATATATATATTCTTGAATTATTGAATATCTGTTCATGTGAAATAAGATTTTTTCACAAGAAACCGGACCTCTTCATATCAGCTTTTCTTTATTTCTCTTGTACTAAACACTCATGGCCATGAAATCAGAATTATTTTACCTGTCTGTACATGTCTTCTGTTCTTGGATTCCACGTTCATCAAGTTGTAATGCAACCAGCCTTTTATTCTTCTGGCTGCAGACTTGATTTAACATAACAATCTAGTCTGACACTATGAGTTTCTGATTGAGTTCAATTCCCCTCCATTCTTGTTTTTCTATTATCTTTCCTTTTCTAGTTTTTCAGTTATTCCACGTTTTGTTTATGGATTCTGCTCATAATCTGGATTGAGAGCTTAACACAAGCATTTAACAAAGAGTGCCATAAAATGGCAAACATGGCTAGTAAACTAACATACAGATGTTCAAGTCTTCAAAAATAGAGGTTCTGTAACATCTGGAAGACAATTCTGAGTTTCCAATGGAAGTGCACTAAACAATGAGATAATGACCAAAGCCCATCAATATTTTTTAAAATGGGAAAGAGATGAGTGCAGAAAGAAGGTATAAATAAAATTCACACTTCATGCATGAGATAATGACCAAAGCCCATCAATATTTTTTAAAATGGGAAAGAGATGAGTGCAGAAAGAAGGTATAAATAAAATTCACACTTCATGCAAGATATGGAACCTGAATGTTTGGAGCCAGAAGACTAGGCTGGTCTGTGAAAAATAAAACCATCCGACCAATTTCCTGTTTTAGCATAACTCGCCTCTCATGATGGATAGCATCACAGGTCATCAATGCTTGTTCATGCACATCACTGCAATTCATAAGAACTTTCAGACAACCATATTACACAATAGAACCGCCTTATTTGTCAACAACCACAGTATATAACCATTTTGTGATCTAACAGATACTACGACAAACAGAACAAATCAAACTCCAATAGAAAAGGTACTATGAAAATTGTGGGGTACAGCAAATGAAAATCCATACCAAATCATTTTCTCAACCTGCTTGGCAACAGTGTATTCTAGATCTGCTTCTTTCTGTTTTGTGCGCCCAGATTTGGCCATCCTCTTGGATTCAGATACTCTTGGAAGAACATACAACTGGTATTCTTCATGCAATAGTATATACTGAAAAAGGGAAGAATATTGTTAGTGGAAAGTACTGTGAAAAATCAAATGTTGAGGATGTATATAGCAAAAATGAAGAATTATTGTCAATGGGAAGTACTATAGCGAACCACATGTGCAGAGATTGAGCAGTACCTCATCCCTAAACAAAGGCAAGATGAAGTTTTCTTTGAGTGCGACCTGCCACACAACATTGGAGAATATTGAAAGTTCAAAATATTCATGAATGCACAAAAAATTCAGTTATAGCAAAGTTTAGATATGTAGAAACGGCGCATAAGCAGAAGAAAGCAAGCATACACATTAAGAGGGTGTCAACAGAATTCAAGCGGCCCTTAACCTCACCATGCATTCCAAAATAAAGTCTGAAAGGTCTTTTTCATTATGAGCAATTATCATGGAGTTAATATGTTATTAACTTATTCTTACTGCAAATCAACACATTATCAACTGAACATCCTAGCAGCTATGTCGACATGGGTTCTTGCCTTTCTTGACATAGCTGGACATGGGAGCAGGTGTGTGAGACAGCTTGGACAAGGAAAAATGATATCTGGTAGCTTTTGGCGTACCATGGTACTTTATATCTGTCAATTTATAGTTTTCTGTAGAGACTTTGAGTGTATGCATTCATTTGCTTAAATTCTTATTTGCTAATGTATATATATCCACACACCTGTGCATGCAGTTCTGTCCCTGCACCCAAGGTTTTTGATAATGTTCTACAGTGGTGTCTGCACCCACACCAGGACCCATATGACAAGGTTAGCACTTAGCAGACATGTTTTGAGATTATGGTAGCCTCAGAAGAAATTTTCTTGTCTTACAGGAGCTGATTTTTTTTACTTTACAAATCAGCATATAGTAGCAAGACAAACATGCAGTAGACAGCTGAACTCAGGAAGGTACCTTATATGAAATGTACAGGCACTGCTGTTGGACAGGAATCATGAGAATCAATAACTGCTCTCTCTCTCTCTCTCTCTCTCTCTCTCTCTCTCTCTCTCTCTCTCCCTCTCTCTCTCTCTCTCTCTCTCTAATTATACATATCAAACATACAGACTCGTGATGACAAACACCTATAGATGCATTGTAACACACACACACACACACATATAATATATATATATATATATATATATATATATATATATATATATATATATATATATATATATATATATATATATATATATAAATTGTGCCTATTGTGTCTAATGCTTTTGAACCATCTGTAGGGCCCACCGTGTGCCCCTCCCTGACAAGGAAAAAGAGTTTCTTGAAGGAAAGCAGTTTGAGTATGCACAACTCATTTTGCCACACACACACATATACATAGAACATTTGAGACATGATATGATTCAGATAACAACAGATGATAATACCAACCATTGAAATGTCAATGCCAGTAACTCGAAGTAGTTCAGAAGGACAGACAAGATAACCAAGCAAAACCCACTCCTGATAGGCCATAACATTTGCTAAATCTTGAGCTCTCTGCAACAACAAACAAAATGAACAAATAATGCTTCAAAAACCATGTCATCTTAGAGGAGTGCAATGACTTCAATAAGACGATGATGAAGCTAGTTAAAGTTTCTTATAACACATGATACCATAGGATGAGCAGAATTTGTAAGTATATCTGGATACCGAGGATGAAATGGGCTTAAAAACCCTTCATTTCTCAACTTTTTGGTGTCTGTAGACAAAAAGATAATAGGTCCAACAGCTTCCAGAACCTGCCATAACAAGTAGAAGTAAGTTATGTTTGAGGGAATGACATGACTAATAACATGAAAAAAGACTGATAGTGTGAAATACAGTCGGCCTGACCATATAAAATTGCTGATAACTTAATTTTGTTGAGATGATAAGGATATTACAGCTGTCATTGTTATTACAGTTATTATTGATGTTGTCTATGGTCATTCACGTAAAAATTCAAGCTTGTTGACATGATTGGATCATAATACAAATAAATATTTGCATAGTATGTTTTGGGTTCCCATGAAGTCATGAACTGCATACAGTGAGAACTTTATTTTCTTGCCTTTTTTTTTTCAGGAATCGCAGAAAGCATACAAAGCTCTAGGGCACATTTGATCCTGTATAATGGTTCCATGGCTGTACTTTCACAAGGGTAACTTTCACACTAAAATTGGGTGAAGAAAGACAGACTCCCCTCCACCAACTCTCTCCACTCGATTTCAAGTGTAAAAAGATGCATTATGGTGAAGGAAGTCACCATGTATGTGACTGCCTTTAGTACATTGAAAATAACCTTTAAATTAAACGTAGGTTACTGGAGCAGTCAAATATGCCCACAGAGTTTTCCAAAAAAAAAACATATATGTATATATTTAACGAACAATTTGAATAAATATAATATCAAAAAATGTTCTCAAGCTTATTAATATTTGACACAAACTTATTATGCACCAATCTTACAGTTAACAGCTCTTTATTCTCTAGGAACCAATCTCCATATTTGTTTTGTATATCTAAGATACTCCTGGGAACATTTCTTAACTTTTAATCATCGATCTCAATATTTCAGAAGATATATATCCAATCTGGAGAACCCTAAGTTTCTATGTGTGCATTCAGTTCCAGGATTTGGAGATGGAAAAAAAAAGGATTTACAAAAACCAAAAGAGACAAGAAACAAAAAGAACAAGAATTATCAAAATAAAATGCAAAAATATCAATAATTTAAAATGAAAAATCATGATCTAGCAACAAAAAAGATTCGGTTCTGTTATCACATAAAGAGAAAAACAAAAAATTCAATAAATCAGGATCAAGAAGAAGAAACTCCTCTCTTGTTAAGAAAGCAACCTCTCCAATACGTGGGCTAACAAAATTGAGGTCTTCTTGTAGTCCTTTAAGTGGCGGGTCATACGAGTCAACAAACTGCACTAACCTGTCATTCAGGATATACAATCAATTAGCAATACAGCTCATTCATAAAAGCATTACTTTGTTTGCCTGTATCCAGAAAAAACATTGTAACCTTTAATTTATTAATAGCTTAACATTTGAATGCTAATTCACCAACTAAGGCAATGCTACTCAGGAACCTGAAAAGCAATCCTAGAACAATATTTCATGTTTGAGGTTGATCTTGTCTCGTTGAAATGGTAACTAATATTACAATCACTTTTTGCAGAAAAAGAGCTCCTACTACCTCATCTACATTTGATGACAAGATTGGAGCACAGGTTTTAGTTAGGACATAGGTCGGAATGACCTTATATATTTTAAATCAAGAGTTCATATGATCAAAATTTTTAAGGAATCACGTCAAGGCTGTTGTTAAAAAAGCGAGATCATGATATAAGCAGCATCATCATTTCACTTCAAGGGGACGTGTTAATAGCATATTTGCAGTTATATCCAACATTTTGTTGCAGTATTTTGTTTATTATTATGTGGTGCAGCTCAAAAACGAAATGAGTCATTGGTAGAAACACAATAGTAGTAACAAAGGCAATTAGCATTAAGAGTTGCGTTCGGACATGTTTCTTATTGGGAGTTCCCAAGGTGAGGATTTGATCCATGTAAAGTCCTCCCAATAAAAATGCTTAATTAGGGTTAGTGCAGGCATTGCATATCTTGTGGAAGGCTGCTTCTCCAGTCGAAGTGGGAAACCATGGTTAATAAAGCAAATTGCTGGCAGCTTTCTCTCTTATGTATGTGGTATCTTGCCAAGGTGCATGCATGTTTTTCTTGTTTTCTTGTGCAAGTTGTCAGTCCTGCAGACAGCACATCAATATCTGGTATCAAAGCCAAACTTCGAATAAAAGAAAAAATGGCAGACATCGCAAGCTGGGTAAACCAGGCCAGACTTGAGACACGGGTGCTATTTAAATGGTTCACTGGCATCAGATGGATGAGGTTCTCCTGGGTTTGGAAGCAAGATTAGAAAGTAGAAACCTTGGGGCAAAATGAGGAGGTCTTGACTGTCAATTAGGAGAATTGATGCTTTCATGCCAACAATTCAAGCCAATCAGGAAGAAGTAAAAAGAAATGATAAAGGCGGTTGTTGAATCAAGGAAAGGCTCATGCCAATCATGCAGCTGGTTCGAACAGGGGTAGTCCAAGGCAGGCAATGACGGTGACAGAGGAAGGCACCACAACAAGGAGGCATGGACCTGGATAATCAGCATCCAGATGGTGATCAAAAGAGATCTTCAATATGGTGGGAAGATCTTATCTATGGATGCCAAGAAGATGCCAGGACCCTCAGGTAAGAATTACTAAGCTTGATTTCCCTAAATTTTCAGGTGAGGATCCGTCGATCAGGGTGTTTACAGCCAAGCAATTCTTGGGTTTCCAACCAATTGCCTACCATCAGTGATTGACTCTAGCCATAATTCATCTAGAAGGGAACGCATTAGCACTACTAGAATGGCTTAGATCAGGATCTATTAAGGCGCTACATGGACTTCTAGGATGGACTGGTATTACAGGCACTTTGTATGTCAATATGGACAAATAGTGGCCTTCTTGATTATGCTATTGAAGAAGGATCGATTTTAGTGGAGAGCGAAGCTGAACATGCATTTTGGAGGCTCAAGGAGACAGTGGTGACATTCCCCCGTGGTGCATTCGCCCGATTCTGATCACGAACTCATGATCGAGAATTCAACACTCAAGCCTGTAATGTAGGAATGGGGATTTTTTTCTTACAGCAGGAACATTTTGATTTCTTATTTCAACAAGACAAATAAAGACACCATTTAAAGCCTTGCCTGACCATGAAGGAAAGCTTACGTAATTTTGTTGACTACTAGGAGAGAAATGAGCAATTTGTTCTTCAAGAAGACCACCAAAACCTGCAATTCTTGGTGGACCCAAAAAAACACCCAGCTAGAAAAGGTGGAGAGACAAGTTGCTACTGCATAATTTCAAGTTCAGGTACAGAAAGGGGACAAATAAATTCAGCCATTAGTCAAGGCAACCTGAGGCAGAAACAAGACAATTCTGTATCCCATGCGTTCCCACGCAGAAATTTGGGATAAATTAGTTGCCAAATACCAATGATCTGAAGAGCTTCGACTAATTAAAACAGAAAATAGAATGTAAGCCCGCCACCTGGCCCATTTAAGGTAGAAAATTCAATTCCAGACCTAAGATGGCAGAATATACATCCTCAAAAATTCCCTTCTAATAACGGATTTACTGATGCATTTCCAAGAATCTTCTGAAGTTGGACATGCAAGTGCAGGGTGATCTTGCAAGTGCATGTTCTGTGTGTTTTACTGGAAAGGAATGCAACAGGACATAGAGAAGTCAGTAAGGAATGGCCAAGCCTGTGGGAAAAGCAATATGAGGCTATCCAACCTCCAAGGCAAACCTTTGTCAACTCCTTAACTTAATGTATACATGTTTTGTTCACTAGACTTTATCAAAGGATTGCCTAAATGAAGACAGTGATTCTGGTGGTAGTAGATGGCCTGTCAAAAGCCAGCTTTTTCGTTTTCCTTCGTCAACCATATGCCACACGATTAGTAGCAAAGGCTTCCTATAACCACATTGAACAATGGAATGACATTCCTCGAACAATCGCCAATGATACAGACACTGATTTTGATATCTATTTGGAAAGAACACTCCGCATTGCAAGGTATGAACTAAAAATAAGTTCAGCCTATTGCCTGGAAAATGATTGGAAAAAGGACATGGTAAATAGGACACTGCAAATCCTATGTTTGTTATTGTATACCAGCTTTACATCAGATTAAATATCTTTCTTGGTCTCAGTACTCATATGGTAATGTGTGGCTTTACAGAGAAGAGATTCTTGAATCATCAAATAATAATTTGTGACATGCAAGCATAGTTATTGAAATCCTGACTAGTCCAACTAGTCAGCTAAGTCAATTATCGGTCAATGTGTGCTTCAAGTTCAAGTCAGCAACTAGATGGTTGGACTAGTCAAGTAGTTACCATAAGCACTCAGCTGATTATTTCCCTGACCCATAAAATATATGTGTGCATTTGCACATACATTTCTGTTTTTATTTCCATATATGTGAAGCATAGCCAAAAAAATATCATTATCAGGTCTTTATCGGCAAGGTTTTTCTCAGGTATTTTTCAGCAAAATTGTTTTTTGGGAAAATTTCGCCGATAAAAATACAAGAAATGGAAAACGAATAAGAAGACATAAAACAATGAAACAAAAATATCACAATATTTTCCCGTTTTTATCGTTTCTTTCATTTTTTTGGTTAATATCATGATATTTTCAAAAATATCATGATATTTGTGGCTATGATGTGAAATTGCATGCACTTAATTATAGTAAATTGAATTGGACCAACTCAAACTGACTAGACCTGACTAATGCCAATTAATCACCTTAGGGTGCTGAATGACCTGTCTGGCTGTCTCCCATTTCCAATTTTGACAACTTAGCAAGAATCTGATGAAGCAGTTCTATCTTCTATGATAACAACTGACAGAATTGCAATTTTTAGTGGAAGAGCTGGTTCAGTTAAAAAAATTGTCAGCATGGAAAGGCACCCTTCAAGGTTATCATCGAGGTAGGTAACGCAACATTCCCTCTAATTCATTTTGTCACATGTTCCCCACATTAATCCCTTCCAAGGAAATGAAGGCTCTTGTAATATTTCCCAAGGGAAATATCAGACCAAAACCTCACAGAGTGATTGATTAGTGGCTTGTCCCAAAGGGTCACCGGCTTAAAAGTTAAAACCAAGTGGTTTGCTGAATGAGTTCATGAAGGACCAGAAATATGGACATGAGAGAGCTCTAGAGTGTTACAACACAGGCTTCTGTTGTTTTCAACTTGATGAATTTGGGGATGGGGTGGATGATGCAGCTTAAAGGGCGAAAGAGTCATCAGGACAAAACCAAAAGTGGGAAGAAAGGCAATTAACTTCAAAAGTTGGGTTTGACCCCAGGTCTATATTGGAAATTCCAAGAGTTGGGTGCAATCCATTTAGAGTCTGCCTTGTAAAAAGGCTAAATTAGGGTTAGGGTAGGCACTAGGGAATTTCATGTCTTCTGGAGGGTCACTCCTAACCCCGAAGTGAGAAGCCACGGTTCATAACAGTAAATTGCAGAGTTTTCTCTCTTCCATGTGTGGTATCTTGCCAAGAATGTCTGTGTGTTTTCTTGTTTTCTTTTGCAAGATTACAACCACAGTAGTAGGTTTTTATGCATTTCTTGACCTTTGACTTACACATCATGGTTTTTTCATCTCAATGGAATGAAAAGCCAAAATATGAAACAAATAAGTTGCTAAATAGACCAAGTTATGATATTCTCATGGCTGCTGTAAAACAGGACAATGAATAATAAGCTTGCATGTTCAAGGCACTATTAAAAGGTTCTGATGTTCCGAATATTAAAATGAAACAGTAGCATGTTCAACACATAAATGTCATTCCTGTAAGTAAATAATGAATTCAGCTCCATGAATATTAAGTTTGAACAACAAACAGAAAGAGGTATATCGCACCGGTGATAAAATTCACAATCACGCCCCCCTTTTGTTAATAGATGCAAAAGATTGTACACTTGCAGAATCATTTTCCATGGAATCTGTCACATACAAATAGGCCTTCTCAAGTTATTGTAGTCATGAAGAAGGAATTGAACAGCAGCAGTTCACAAGGTAGCAGATACATCAGCAATCTGCATGAGGTAAATGATTTAAAAAATAATAATTGCATCAAATGATCGAGACAATACTTGCCTTCGAAGAGGAAAGGTTGGCACGAACGAAGGCACAAAAAAGATCCATAAATGCATGTAAAATTAAGGAATTTTGATGTGGCTGCAAATGTAAATATATGTTAGAACAGCTTGAAATTATTGTCAACCAAACTTAAACTTTATAATGGCTATCCACAATAGCCTGATAGGATGTGACTACAATCTTATCTCACCTATGAAACCAAAGAAGAAAAGGAAAAACTTACCAACAATGTGATTACTGTACTGCTCAAATCTAAGATAATCCGCAAAGCTTGTTCCCGGAAGGCCATAAGATCTACAAGAAGCTAATAAATTCCACACAACCACCATAGCAAAGACAACAAAAAACAGATAAACAATGTTCAGACTTCGGAGAAAAGAATTTTACCTAAAACCAGAGCACTTCCAGTGAAAAAAGAAAAACTTTGAATATGAGGGGCAAGCATGTGCTTCCATTTACAAAATGCAGTAAAGAGCCACACACACAAAAAAACCAGACAATATTGAGCAACCAAAGTAGCAAGAAGCAACATTTCATTAGAAACTAAGAAAAGGAGATATAAATTGCTTTGCACTAAAACTTGGATGCAAATGTCACAGAAACAAAACAAAAAAAAAAAAAAAAAAAAATCAAGTGAAATTCATTCAAATGATTTCTAGTGAAATTGAATCATGCTCATCAAGATTATTTTTTTCCCAACCTTTGGCCTCACCAAGAGCATACTGTGATTGGGTAGCTGAATGGTGACACAGAATCTCAACCATTGAATCTACTTCCGTCAGGCACATATTGTCTTTTTATCAGATAATCATGCACAATGAAATTTAGCCAAGTGATTCATGATGAAGTTGGAGTATGCTAGTCAAGATTATTTTATCACCATTCCTTGGCCTCAGCAAGAGCATCATGTGATTCAGTGGCGGAATGGTGACATAGAAGTTCAACCATCGCCACCGCTTCCTTCAGGCATATACTATTTCTTCCTCATCAGATAATCAAGCATAACATTGGCCTTGTCATCTTTATATTGCAAGCTAATGATGGTTATACATTAACTGTGGGCTTGCTTATGACCAGAATTCAACACATGCACACTCAGTAGGTAACAGTATCATTATCGTGGTTCTGAAGGAAGTTCTTTGTGTTCCCTCTCCATGTATGTTTTCATTTATGTATTTATTTATTCAGAACACACAGTTTTATAATCTACCAAACAGTATGAAATATCACAAAGATTTTTCATGCATGGTTTGTAATGCGAGCAGCATATCTCATAACCTAGCAAGAGCTAAGAAGGTGGTATATCCCAAAAAATATTCATTTACACATTATTTAAAAAATACAGTTAGTTCCTATGATTTGCATGTTTCATCCCATAACTAATAGTGCCAAGACATAATCTCATAGAGAAGACAAGCATCCAACCAATAGTAATATAGCGCTCAGAACCTTATCTGGTTTCTGTGGTTGCTATATTTGAAATGCAAAAGCCTCAAATTCTAAGAGGTTTTCAGGAGGGTCAAGTCCTTACTTCAATCCAAGGTTCTAAATTTTGCAAGTAACTTCCAGATGTCTCTTGCAAAGTCTCCAATGCAAACTTGTCTACCTGCATTACAAAATCAACCCATACATCAAATTAGAATCCGTATTCTGAAAACAGGAGTAGGTGCAGAGGTGCCTTACATGCCTCAGGTCCACCATTCAACACACACAATAGTTCTCCAAAGAAATATCTCGGGATTCTATAAGCTATGTCGGCTGAGAAGATATTCACACATCCGATATGTGATGTATCTACTGGAAATCAAAAGTACAAAACTAGAAGATAACTACTGATAACAGCAAACAGTGTGACATATTGATATATCTCTATGTGGCACCATCAGCTCCAACACCTAGAAGAAGCCCGGTCGAATAATAAGTACAATGCTGGCAATTTGAGTTGCCCAGGTTCCTAGCGATACATTTCAACCGCAGGCAAGCACAAGCAGCAACAAGAAATTGCAATCTGTACCTTCTCAAGCTGAAGGCTGCTGGGATGTTCCGGAAACTTCTTCGCTAGGTGCACGCAGAACTTCGGGAAATCAGGGAGTACCCCCGCTTTCCAGAAAGAATCCGAGAACACGAACTGTGCGGGATCAGGATGGTCCAAAATTTGGACAAACTTGTGCATCTTAGCCAACAATCCCTCCGCGACTTGGGTCAACTGAAAGACGCATTCCATGCTCCGGCCCTTGTGAAAGCTGCCAACACTCGGAGGCATCATCGAGAAGACGACGTGCTTTGAACTCGAGGTTACTGAAGGAGGTGAAGCCGCTTCCGAGCTGAGGTACTCAGTCCACCTGGACATGCTGTCCAGATCCCTCGATCGGTGTGCATGAGTTGGGGAAGTTTCTAGGTTATAACCGTACTGCTGCTGGTTCATCCTGGCCATGGAGGTCGATACGTCTCCCCCTCAGTTCACCAGAAATCACCAACAAGAACTGCACAAATGTTGAAAAAGAGTTGACTAAAGCTACAAACTCTGCAAAATTAAAACACTAAGCGAGACCCAAAATGACAGTGCAGTAATTGCCACACGCATACACCGATCCATAAAACAAAACCACAACGCCAGAAGGAGATCTGCGAAAAAAGAACGTTATGGCTAACAAAGAGCGATCCAAGGAGGCTTACCTGGAATGTAGGAGAAGAAACTTCTACAGAGAACGAAAAGGATGAGAACTTTCCAAGATCTCCATCTGGACCATCTGTGTCAAAGAAATAGTACAAGAAGTGTTGATCGCAGATGTGGGAGCGTCGAAAGAAACTTGGCGCGGGAGAGAAGCGTGATGAGTAAAAGGAGTTTGCTTCTTCGGAAATTTTTCTGTTTTATTGTTCGATCTCTTGCAATTGAAGCGACTTCGCTTGGAAATTACTTCACATTAGCCAAACAAGAATCTAGGACGACCGCTGCTCTGTCTAATCTCAACATGCCCGCGACTAAATCGCGGTTTACGCGCTTATATCATATCTGCAACTCAATTTTGGTGGGTCGCCGCGCTCAGGATCCACTATACTGAGCACGTTCATTTTTATCCTAAATAATTCATGCGACTTATGTCCGCCTTATTTGCTACATAGAAATTTATGTTTGCCCTTTTTGCTATTTACAAAAATCATAACACTGCCTTTCATCGCCAAGATTTTTTTAAAGAAAAATCTGCGACCTTTCTCGGCCTTGGATTGATGAAGTGTAGTGTACGTTCAAAGAAAAAGCTCCACTAACTTTTCAACACTTATAATGAGGCAATAGCCGTTCTACAAAATTGTTAGCTTAATAATCCATCCTAAGTATGTTGTCACTTAACTTATTATTAACTCAATCTTGACGAAAGCAGCTCGGTCCTAACACAAGCCCTGTGCTGGGCTGTGTAGATGAGGGCATTTCTGTTTTTTCTTTTTGGAAAATAACTTTTTCAGGATGACACACTAAAAAATTTAGTTTTGAGAATTCAGTTTTTTGAGTTTTTTTTTATCAGTTTTGATTTTGAATAACGTTTGTTCCAAAAGAAATTTTCTATAATTAACGTAGTAAATTACTAATAATGATTGAATTAAGAGGGAAAATAAACTTCTCTTGAAAGTACAAAAATTTGTAAATCATAATAATGCTACGATTCATGATATGTCGATCCCTGTTGTTAGTATTGGCGCGTATGAGTAAGCAAATACAATGCATGGCCCATGCAGATTTATATTTTTCTATTTCTAATTCTTTAAATCCATTGAAAAGACGTCACATTAAAAAAAAAAACAAGAAAAACAAAAAACTTAAGGCAATGCGGATGCACATCCGCAGCTAATGCCCTACGGGTGATTAAGCTAATATAGTGCCCATACCGATATTAATTAACAACATTGATGTCAACTGGGTGAGCAATTGCCTACACCAGTCCCTTAAAAGTTTCTTTTATTTTTATAGTGATGTGTTCAGTTTTTTGCTCATTTTATATATAATAGTGCCAAATTTAACTCATCGATCAACTTACTTGATATGCGTTAAATTATTGGTGTCAAATTCGCTCCTCCTATGACAAGAATGTTATGCAACTTTGATATGTGTTTGTTAGTTCAATTCTCTATAGTCATGTTCCTGCTACTTGATTATATATGATCTCTTCATTTAATGCAGGGATATAAACCGTTCATTCTTAATCATATTTCATGTTCGGTTTCCAACTCAAATTCGGATTCGAACATAGTCTATACCATAAGGATGGTAGGAGAATACCATCATCGTGGACGATGAGATTCAAATTGCCCAGTACTTCAACAACTTGTAAACCTTTTTAGATAATTCTGGGTTTGGACCTGTGAGCAAAATGTTGCAGAGTGATAATGTTTACAACATTATGATTAAAGATAGCACCCTGTCAGCGACGCTGTAGCGTGAATCTGCAGCGAAGTGTAGATCACGCAAACCCTTGTGCAACAAAATGAAGCCAACTTTCTAAGTGTTTTGGATTGCTTTTCTATGTTTCTCTGAAACCCAAGTGGGTTTGTTTCCTTTTTATCTATGAGTTGTCGTCGTGGTGGGAGATCAACCGAGAGTTTTCCTCTCAAGAAGCATGTGATCAGGTGAACAGTCCTGGGCGGAGCCAAGATTTTTCGTCAGTGACACAACTTTGGTGTCATGTAAATTTAAAGTCATAACAATATAAGGTTAACACATTATAATGAATTTTTTGATGGGTTGACGTGGGCAGTGGCCCACCCCAGCCAACAAGTAGCTCCAGTACTAAGTCTAGGCTTGGAAGGATTTTTGCTCGTCAAGAAAAAAAAGAAAAAAGAAAATGCACTCGCTATATTATTTGATGAAAACCATGTTAAAAGCGGATATATTTAAAGTTTTTGACAAGAAAATCTCTACTTAAGAACCTCACTCATTTGTAGAGAAAAGATCCTTTTGTCTTCTTCATCGTCTGTTTCATGGTCCCCAGGTGACCCAATTTTAGTTCCATTCAACTGTGGCCTTAGAAGCATATAAACATGACATTCATAAGAATGCCTATATACGGGCAAAAACATGGACATACAAAAATTGAAAAAATTGAAAAAATTGAAATTTTTTAGTTGCGCCACATATTGTTTGGATTCGGGTTTAATTTGGTTCCACCCAAATTTAAAAGTTGGACTGTTTAACCCACCCTGCTCTTAATCAATATAAACGGTGATCTATATGACCCATTTTATTGGTAGGATTTATCACTTCTTTAGCTACTTCAGCGGCTTCGCCAGTCAAAAGAAATTTCGTGATTGTTCCCAATGTTGGCAATGTTCAATGTGTCAATTAGGACAATTTTCTTCTCGAGAATCCTCACCTGCAGTTGCCCGGCACAGGTATAGTCCACCCATCCTATTCTCTCCTTGAACTCGTGTTTGATTGTCTGCATAAACTTAACTTTTAGGTAAATATAATATTTGTAGCAGACAAGGCGATCCAAACATGCAGTGAGGAAGTTTAGTACTTCTTTCACCATAGCGCAAGATTGAAGCCTTGAAATTGAGCGAAGAAAATAAGAGGGGAAGAACTCCCCAACTCTTTTCACCTGATTTTAGGGTGAAAGTACACCCTGGTGAATGGACACCCAGGGAGCACATTCCGATCAATCAAACATGACCTTAGCGTCCATCATAGGGTCGCCATAGGCTTTCCAGAAAGTATGGTGAGTCGACGTGGTTTTGATGATGTCTGAAGGAAAAATAATTGGCCATAATTTGCAAAGATGCCTGCACATGGACCTTCAATAGCTTTATGAAGAGCTATATAACCATATCCATCTTTATGGCGAACTTGCAGCTTAAAGGTTCAAGCACATCGGACGCAAGATTTCGGGACTATCTTAGCCAGCTAGTGTGTGCAGAATAGTAGAAAAGCTTAGCCGAGATCCAATATTAACTTCTTGATTATGAGTGGCGCAGTGATTGGTATGACAGCATTGCGAAGCTAGGAAGTAGCAGTCATTGAGTTCTACACCAAGAAACTAGCTCTCCTGACTTACAAATGAAGCAAAGTCACCAGAGAAACTGTCGTGCCATTATGGAGAAGTTTGACCGTCTGCACTCCTACAAGATGCTGCAGCATCTTCGCTTCCTGTTTAGAAGCATAAGAAAGTGCAAATCTTCAGAATGAACACACGTTTGCAGGCACAGTTTGTAAATTGGGGACGTTCAAGTTTGATACCCCATTGAACACCATGTGTTGTAAGGGCTACTGCAACCTACCATGTTTTGAACACATGGCTGTGGTTTACAATGTGAATTGGCTACTGAATCCTCCATTGAACATGGGTACTCGACAAGAGCAGCGATCTCTGCTTCTTGGTAAGTCTTTTTACTGACCTATAAATCGAAGGGTCTTCTCCCAAATACAGAAAAAGAAATAGAAAAGTGAATTTGGGCTGTGATTTCAACAATGATCTCAGTTCCAGAACGTTACAGTTTGTTGTCCCTCTTCCAGAAATACGGTATATGTATTAGATTGGTCAAGACTTCTGTCTGTCTATAAATATCTGGCTCCAGATGCATGGACAAAGTCACTCAACATTCCTTTCACCTTTTCCTTCACAAGTTTCATCCCCATCCTTCCGATTTAGTCTCCGCTTCCAAAGAGCTTGTCCTAGTTAGTGCTTGATTATCATCCACAGCCATGGAACATTTCCTTCTTCTCCATATCTTAGCGGCCACGTTAATGGCCATAAAGGCCACTTCCCTCAAGTGGGTTATCATCCCCAATGTGGATAAAGACTCCCATGCACAAGACTTGGGGGCCTTTTCTGTGGATGTGTATAACCAACAGAGCCGTGCGTACCTCAAGTTCTTACAAGTAGTGGAAGGAGAAGAACTGGATCGTGGCAGTGAACATTACACGTACAGATTGGCCATTAAGGTTCTGGACGGCATTGAAACAAGGCTTTACTTTAGTGAAGTCTTACAAGATCTGTCAGCACCTAGCCAACCTCCAGTACTGAACTTAGGCTCGTTCGCACCGGTATCTGACTTTCCCCGGCTTCCGACTTGGAGCGACATCCCAGATGCAGCAAATGACGAGCGATTACATCACTTGGCTCTGTTCGCGGTAGAAATATACAACACAGAGAACCATGCTGTTCTTAAGTTATTGCAGGTGGTTGATGGGCAGGTACTGGATCGTGGTACCGATCATTACACTTACCGTTTGATGATTATGGTTTTAGATAGCTATCTGGTAAGGTACTTCACGATTGAAGTGTTCCAAGACTTGTCAGGCCCTGACCAGCCACCAGTCCTCAATCTGGGTTACTTTGTGCCACTCTAGAATGACACACGATCCATTGTTAAGTTTATGCGTAGAAATAGAATATGCTACGGAATGAAATATATCCAACTGGATCTGATCACAAGGCGGGTTACCAAGCTGGGACAGACGTTCAATTGAATTTGGGTCTAAGAGGATTCTAAATCGTTTTTCCTTAACAAAGGGATTATATTATAGGGATAGCATTAACTGTTTCTTTTACAGTTATGCAACAGCTTTCTGCTTGCTTTTCTATTTCATTTGCTCACTTTTTTCTTGACTTGCTGTTCTGCAAGGGCAGTTCAGCAAGGAGACTCTTTCCAGTTTTACTCCTCTCTCTCTCTCTCTCTTTTTGTTTGTTAGATGATGCGTGAACAACACCACCCTCGGATAAGCACATTATTTTCGAATATGTGGTCGAATTCTTGATCTTTCGAATGAACGAGTTTCTCAGAAGTCTGACTTAGAGTGGAGTCTAGAGAAAGAAACGTTTTACAGCTAATCAGTTTTAAATGGACCATGTTCATCTAAGATATGTACAGATCAAGTAAAAAGAAATTGCGCATAAAGCAGTTTCTTCAGAGAAAATTAAAGTCCATGTCCAAAAAAATTTGAATCTGGAAGACGCAACGTTTTTCCTTAACTGCGTAACTCAGAATGCATGTTCAGATTTCTCTCTGTCTCTGTCTCTCATTTGTTAATTTTAAAAATGATGATATTTTCTGGAGAGTTTTCCCCCCCAAAGAAAATTTTCTTCAGATATAGAGGATCTTCCGTGCATCAAACTTTTCGGTTTTCGCACAACAGGACTGCAATGGCGCAGATGTTGATGCCTACACACAGTCACGCACAGATGCAATAATTTAACTTTATCCTTCAGAACTTTGAAACCCAGATGAAGAGTTTACGGGACTTAACAGGCTTACAAGGAGGGCAATTGCTCTCCAAGAGTTTATTACTCAAACCATTGGCTGTTTATGGAACCAATTTCAGATAAAGTGAAACAACAGTTAAGATGTGATACAAACCCACCCTGAGTACTGCATTTATCTCAATAGAAAATGCATAAACACAGCCAGAAAAAGGATGACAGCCAGAAAAAGGATGACATTCGGAGACCAATTTACCGAATCCCTTAAGTTGCTTGCATACGCTCTAATCTTCTTTTGGTGCATCACTTTGCTCTTTGAGGTCCTTAAGCTTTTCCTTTAATTCACCCGACTACAAGAATAATAAGCAAAATGAGATTCACAAGTATTTAAGGCACTTTTTTGGACATCTATCAGTAACAAAGTCCATTGTTGTTTTTTGTTCATGACAGTGCCGCAGGAGAATATGGTTTCCAGACGAGGTCCATGGCCAGTATCACAAGCCACTCCACTGGCAATGTCATGGGAAATGTTCAGAAAGTGCACATATAGTTTCAGCAATAAACAAAACCACTACTTTGGATTTCCATATGGTGGGTCCCCGCACCATATCAATAGGACGTGTTACTTGTTGATAATCAACAAAAAACTCAAAATGATCCATCAGGTTCTTTTAAGCAAGAATCTCAAGGGAAAGAACAGAACATGAGAACTTACGTTCAGGGCATTGCAACTCATTAACTCAGTCAATGATAGACCGGGTTAACTAAATAAAAATGTGTAAAATGCTCTTCTGATCAATGATGCAGAATGTTAGACGTGCCTAATGTTGCAAATGTAAGTGCATTCTTTATTATTTCCAAAATATTAAGCATAAATTTGAAAATTTCCCTGTTAGAAAGACAGCCCCATCAACCCGCCATCACCACCAACAGAAAAAGGAAAAGAAAAATCCATCAAAAGAGCACTTACCTGATGCATGTTCAGTATTATGTCAGACCCACCAATAAACTCCCCTTTTATGAATATCTGGGGAAATGTTGGCCAGTTGCTGCAGTTTTGGCATTCAACATTAAGATTGTTATAATGCAACTTTCTACTTTGATGTTCAAAACTTAAATAGCACAACAAAAGCCAGAATTATTCATTCATCAAAAACAAAAACAAAGTTACATAAGAAGATAGTATCAAAACCGAGTTCAGCATCTATGCGAAGCTTAAGCAGGAAATCTGCTTCACATGACCAGCTTAAAGAACAGCAGAAGAAAGCATCTCAATGTTGTCATGCAAATGAAGCCTGTTATACTTAAAGTTCATAACTAGAAACCAACCTCACCATACTTGCTTTCTTTTGCATTTTAGTTCCTTGCTACATTAGAGAAAAAGTTATACCAATTTCATGTATTATCAACCAAAGATTTGAGACGAAAAAGATTAGCTAAGTATTGGCTGAGGTAGGTAACAACTATAATGAGTTAACGACATAGCTAAAGTGTAAGGCAGAAGAAACACACCCAAGTTGTGAACTTCCGACATCCTCCAACTTGAATTTCATAACTCTGAACTCACCAGGTGGATAGAGTGCTTGTTGGAAGATTATTTTTTGTGAATTGCATGACATGATAGCTTCAGATATTATGGAAAGGATATTTGCAGCATCTCAAGGCTTGTGAACTAACAAAGTTTACCAAGTTCAAGATTTAGAATTTGTGCAAAGTTATCTGAACCATTCAAAAAATGTGATTCACATAGTTGGAAAAAAAAAGGAAAATAGAAAATAAAATTCCATGCAATGTACTTGGGGGAAATCCTACAAACACCTGGTACACCTGAATGCTTCCCATATGTCAAGATAAACAAATACATGATATTATCATCTAGATGAGCAATACAAGGCCATCTCGAACTGTGAAAATATTTATGATGGGGAGAGATAAACTAGTTCATATTCTAATGGTGTTGGACGAAACTAAGTAGTTCATGCATTGAGTATGACAAGAAACTATGTACGTGGATATAGTTGGATGACCTATAAGAAGTTGAAGGGCCTTGCTTATGTTCAATATCATATATGATTAGGGCAGAAGGAATAACTAATATATGCATTTGTTTTGTGAGTTAATGCACTGATACATACTTATTTCATAGTATATCTCAATATTTTTCACATGTTTAGGCAATTGGAAAAAACACCAACAGGAAAGACTAAAGAGTGGGTTGATCTAATAAGCTTGGAGGCTTGGAGCACTTTAAACTTTAAAGTACTTGATGCAGATGTTGAAGAATAACCAGATGTGACATTTCAAGGGTAAGATGTAGAATGAACTAACACTGAGCACAAGATGCTGACGATGAACAGCCTGTATATGCTCACAGTATGATCTAGAATTTTAAACAAGAAAATAAAGAAGAAGATGATGACAATGATGAATGATGATTCACGTTCATGTTTTGTACTGATAGCTTTATTTGCTGATGTTTAAAACTTCAATTTAAATTGATGGATGGCGGATGTAAAACTGTTAGATTATGTATCTCACTATTGGTCTGACTAATAGACATATGTTAAGCACTTTATAACATTGATAAGCATAGTAGATCAAAGTGTATAAAACTCATTAAAGGAAACATAGAATTTAGTGGTATTTGGCAATTATATGTAATTTTGGAGCTCAAGATAGATTGTAAGTTTGTAACCAAAGAAAGCAAAATGCTTTCCTAAGCAGTATCTGAGTCCCAATAGCAACACAAGGTGTCGAAATTGGGCAACATCCAGGCACACTCCAAAAGAAAGAATACACTTGCAGCAATGAAATTAACATGCTCATGAATGTCAGGCAGATACAAGACAGATAAGATTACATGTCTGTAACTGGAATAACACCATGCAAATAAACAAGACAGAACACAATAAAATAAAATAGGATAAATTAAGGCTTACCTAAAAGCTTTTACACTGTTTTTGAGATCAGAATCTTCTAAAATATTTCTGGCATGTAAAGGAATACCTGCATGAAGCATCCATTAAGAACAGGACAGAGCTTCATAAATGATGGTTACACAATCAAAGAAGCAAAAGCTAAAAAAGGAGCTTGACACTAAAAAATTTTGCAACCTTTTTCTCCATTGGCATCATCAACATAAAAGTAAAACCTTATGAAAAATAGAGTATAACAAATGGAAACCCAGGAAAAAAAAGGACGTTTATATTCTTTATTTATAAATGAAGAAGTAAAGTTATTGATGTTTAACAGACAGTTCACAACTGAAGGCGAGGAACCATGCTTTATGGACCTAACAAGCGACAAATTTTTTTTCAAGTAAACCAATTTGATAGTGTTTCTTCACCTAAGTGCAATGCTGCTTGGGGACTTAGTATCAAAATTGGATAACTTTTTCAACAGCAAAGGTCAGAGAGTTAACATGGCCACAAGTTCTTTCTATGGAAATCTGGAGCAATTAGCACCCAATCACTATATAACTGCTTTTGTGCTAGAAGAGAGAGAAAAGTTTTAGATAGACCCTAAATGCATCACTCATATTATTTCATAAGAAAATATGCACCTGCACTACATGCAGTGTAGATTTCAGATGGGTTCAGTGACCTCCTTAAAAAATTTGTGTCATACAGTTATCATTTTTGTAAAACAGATGAAGTTGGATCATGATACTGGCCATATGCTTTTCCAAGAAAACAATGATCAAACTTGCACGTGAAAAAATTAAATGATGTATAGCAAGCGAAAACCAGCAAAGATAATCAGGACTGAACTTGCAGACTTCATTTGCCATGAAGGAGGTTAAAAGCTTTTCTGGGAGATAATAGAATCAGAACAAAGTGAAAACTTAAACACTTACACCTCAATTAAAGAACACCGACCTTTAATTACAGAAACTTAATGTACATATCAAGCCAACACATGCGGACAAAAGCATAAAAACCTTTAATGTACACAATGCCAGATAGAAACCTACCATATTCTTGAAGAACTCTCACAGCAAGGGCACTGAATCCACAGCGTGGAGCATCAGGAACTCCCTTCATATATATCATCACAGGATTACTTTTGACATCCTATTATACCATGTGAATGAAAAAAATGAGAAGCAAATAAATTACTAGGGTGAATCAGCATTTGTCTTGCTGTTTGAATTGAGTTTATCATAATAGAAAAACAATTATTACGTTCTCAACGATGTCCTTTAGTGAAGCAGAATCTACAATCTTCTTTTTTGGCTGAAAATCATCATGGGAATCAGGGTCATCAGGCATTGATGCATACCATTTTCGATTGCATTCAGTCAAAACGCCAGCTTCTACCTGTGTATTCACATGAATATCGTGAAACCTCTAAGTGAAAACAGAAAACAAAGAGTTGGATAGATAAAAAGAGTCAGGAAAAGTCCACTTCCTATATACATCTCCACCTAGTCATATGAGTTTGTATGGATGTCATAAGCAGCATATTTAACTCATCAGCTAAGAATAATTATAAGGGAGAAAAAGACATCATTTGGCATAGAAACAAGATAAACATATGGATGTGTGTGTGTGTGTGTGTCGTGAGAGAGAGAGAGCATCTTATACCAGGTTTCTTGGAGAATAGGTTGCTCCAGAGCTCATAACTTTCTTCCAGATAAAATTTGACAACGATCTTGCCATGCTCATGGCAGTAAAGATCGTCCTGTATGGTTTCTTGTTCACTGTAAAAAAAAAGGGTTCATATCAATATGAGGCTGTGGCTACATGTCAAGGAAAACCATTAAGAAGTTTATTCTGGGGGCAAGTGCTATAATGGGCACAAAGTGTCTGTAGGTGGCCTTTCAAAGTCCAGAGTTTTGCACTTATCTGTAATTCCCTGATTCATTTTGCATTCAAGCCCAGTGTTTTTGCACTTAACTGAAAGTTGTAACTCCATAACTCACTCTACATAACGCATTGCATGTGCCACCATGTTATAGGACATTTAAATGGATAATAATTATGAATAATGCAACAATGGTCTAGCAGCAACCTTCTCAATCTCATAAAAAAAGATCTTCCACAACAGCAGAACTGAGATTTCTGGGCATGTCTTCTTTCATTTTCATTCATGGTATAAGCAAGTCTAGCTTCAACAGAGATTATTGTGCATCACATTGTGGTAAAAGAAGGTGATTTTATACAGTTCCAAATTTGCGGAGTCATTTTGATTCATTACTTGAACAGAGCTATTGGATTACTTGAACAGAGCTATTGGTTAACCAAGTCAACTTGGATGATTTGCCAACCATGTTTAAAGCTGATACAAGTATAACTTTCCGGTTGGTTATATGTTATAAGTCATAATGAGTTGTACATACATATATTTGTACACGTATTCAGATGTCCAAATGATCGAATCAGTAATTATCCAATAAATTACTGGTATAAAGGAATCAGATGATATGTGAAAACCAACATCTACCTATAACATTAGAACACAGACATAACGTCATGTGGCTCCTAGCATCCTGATTGAATAAGGTTGCTTAATAGACTACAACCGCCTAAACAAGAAATACTCTAAATAGGAAATTAGGACTATAATAAACCAAATTTCAGAATTAACTGGCCGCAATCTATCCTTTCATGGCTTCTCTAATGAGGGTCCAAAACTATGATACATAAAAGGTGTTCCCAAAAAATATACAAACTGGAGATAGGAAGAACTCGTGTTTTTCATATTAATCTACCCATTTTCAAATTAGTTGTATATGCGCCAGAGGCAAAGAGTAGCAGCGGGATGGCAGTAGATACGACTGACATTCATAAATTCCATTAGTATTGTTAGTATTGTTTCGGAAAGGACAAACAAATTTCTTGATTAAGAAGAACACATAACGAAGCAAAACCAGATTGGTGACTAATTGACAACTACAACTTGCCGATAATCATGTAATATGTGAAATAATATCTAAATAACTACCATATATGCAATAGGAAATCCATAAATTACTTTTTGGTGTAGTCACACATACAAAACCAACGAACCCAACAGGCAACAATGTGAAATGCACAGCAAGAAAGCTCAGCCCAAAAACAAAAAGAAAAAATCAGGACCGTTGAGATGTTTAGACATTTTCCTGCTGCTTGCCCGGTCAAACAAACTCTCAGAGAAAGAGAAAGAGACTCCGGAAAAGGGAGAGTATGACCAGAAAATACTATTGATTATCAAAACCTGAACAGATTAACTTGGAGAAAGGGTAGGGGGAAAGTTTAGGAAGAAGAGAGAAGGTAAGCGGCACAGGAAAGAACGCACCTGGTTCACAAGAGGAACGGAGCTTGCTGGACTAGAAGTTAGCCAGAGAGAAGCTGACAGTCGGAGAGGATCGAACGATGTCGCCGAACACCTCGCTGAAGACCACGAACCGGTTCTGGGTTCCTCCCGCCTTCCTGGGGAAAGGGAGGGCAACTTGAGCAGACAAGGCCAGCAAAACACTTCCACGGTTCGAACCCAGTTGTCGCAGCACCAGACGAATGTTGTTAAAAGCAATGAGGCGAAGCCATGAGTTAAAAAGCCTGTGAAGCGAGGCTTAGCTAAATGAAGCGTAGTGCAGCCTAAGCTTCAGAACCGAAAAACCCTCTTATAAGCAAAGATACATTCATAAGGACCAATTTCACTCAAATATCATCAAAAGCCTAAAAAAAATGGTTCAAGGCAAACGGATCCACCAGGATCACCACGGGACGTTAAATTTTAAGAGAAAGAAATATAAATCATGATAGAGAGATTAGTCGACTAAATTGTGCTAAGATTATCATGAACAGATGTGGTAGTCATGACAACAGATTTCGGGTTACAATGCACACACACATATTTATTATAGATAAAACAACTATAGACATTCTCTCTTCTTTTGATCTGCGTAATTCCAACCCCTAAATCATTCTCAGCAACAGCCATTTCCACCTTTTAACGTGCTAACATCAGTCAGTCATGTTCACATGCATTAACTTGAATTCAAGCATGAGTCGTTGAAGCTGCTATTTAAATTAAATAGTTTATGAAACAAATTTGGAGAGGGTATATGTTTATGATTGTCAAGCAACTTGTGCTGGCCTGCCCAAGAACGTGAACCAAGCTTTAAGTCACTCTAATTGAATTAGTGAACTGAGCTTGAACATGCCTCCTTGAGTTTCACAGCCCTGTTCTAAGACAGAGTCAAATTACCAGTGGCAAGTAGTACCCTTTGCAGGTTTGAGGAAAGAGAACGATTACTCAAAAGAGCCGGGATCTGCCGAGTCTGGCATATAAGAAAAACAAAATTATCTTTAACTGTACCACATTTTCATTTCCACAAAAATGTTTTGGGCATCCGCAGAGACAATGCCATTCAACCGACCAACCCAAAAAAACTCGTGCCATTGCAGAGAAGCTTATGAACAAAGGAAGCAAATTGACTGCACGAAAGAAGGGTCAAATTTTCACAGTCTTCCAAAGGAACCATACCCCTTAATTTCAAGTTTTAGAAAGCAACAGCTTGAACATGAATCATAATCTGGGGGAGAGAGAGACCGTGTCGTATGCCCCTTTTTCGAAAGCAAGAGGTATGGTAGTGAAGCCGAGTCGCCGGCAGAGGGAATCAACGGAAGGCAGCAGCAATCTGGCAGGCGGTGAGAAACTGGAACTTCCGCTATTGCAGAGAGAAAGGGAGGCAACGGACTCTTGAGGTTTTTTTCTGAAGACCCTCGAGAGTGAAAACAGGTTATTAAAGTTTAAAACATAAGATTATAAAAACTACAAAAAAAATAACATGATAATTTAACGCGATGGGATCATGGGAGGCGCACGCCTCAAGCGCCTCTTCACTTGGCAAACTTTTCTCCATGAATGTAGGTATTTACATATTAGTGCCTTCCATTAACGAAAACTATGTTCAAATTTGCTTTTCTAGAAAAATATTCGACGAGTTAATAATAAGTATGCCTCCTAAATCTCCCATACGTTTAAAATTAAAAACCTCCTAGCCAAAAGTAAGACATCCTTGAGGTTCATTTTCGTGGAATTTTTTTTCCTTTTTTTTTTTTGCATTTTATAAAAAGCTCTCCAGAAAACAATTGAAAATTTATGACCACAGCTCACTCACCTATGTTATGGATCTTCAATGTCCCATTTGGAAATTAAACAATGGAGATACAAATTTGATGGCAAACTTTAGATCACACCAATCTTTCTTCTATTTTACGCTTGTGATCCAATCCTATTCATAACTAGAATTGCAGTACTGGATCCATAGGGGAAGGCAGAGCTTGTTTGCAGGAAGACATGGATTATGGTTCCTTTCTGCCATCGGGGAACATACAACACTAGTTCGATTTTCGAGAGGCCCAGTTAGTTGAGCAATTCAAGGTCTAGCTGGTTAGAGATGTACACTGTTCAAATTCAGATCGGATCCCGCCTTTAGCAAATTTGATTTGATCGGATACTATGTAACTGGATTTGGGCTTGGGGTTCCTTATTTTTCAAAACCGACTTTGGGCCGACTAAACAGCATGAGAAATGAGATTTATCATTTATATGTAAACAGTTCCTATCTTTGTTGGAACTTTATCGTATAGCTAAGAATATACCACGAGCGAGCTGAACTCGAGCTTTGTTCGAGTCATTTATTGCTTGGCTCGCATCGAATCGAGGTCGCTCGTTTAAGATCGATCTTTAAATGATTCCAGCTCGTGCAATTTGATTCACATGTTTTTTTTATATATCTTTAAATAAAAAAAGGTGTTATCCAATGGAAAGGAGCAAAAGTTTAAAAAAAGACAGTTGCATAAATATTACTCCAAGGATTACAAGAGCACCTTATTGATCATAAATCTTGGCCTATCTTTCATTACAACATAAATTCATAAGCACACTTATTCTCACAAGCTGGTTTAGTAACCACATTGTGTAATCACATTCAGTTGGGTAGGCCTTATTCTGCCGCAGCATACGTTTACATAACCAAATATTAACGAAGACATGCAATTGCAGGAGGTAGCGAGCCAATCTAGAGGGCTTGGAAGTATCCCAAGTTGAGAACCGGTGGCTGCCCAGGTGCGGACAGGTCCTGGAACACCTCAATCTTGTATATCTTCACCGCATAGTTGTCCATAACCTTAATGGTGAAATGGTAGGTGAAATGCTGAGTGCCGCGATCCAGCACTTGTGCACTCACCACCCTCAAGAGCCTAAGTGAAGCATGGTTCTGTTGGTTGTACCTCTTCACAGCAAAGGCGCACAGGTCCCAGGCGTGCTGGTCAGCTGGGATGGTGACCCAGTTTTGGTATGGAGTAGGGTCGGGGATGGGCTTGAAATAGGCTATGTTGAGAACTGGTGGCTGGCTGGGCGCCCCAAGATCCTGCAGGATTTCGCAGGAGTAATACGTGGTGCGGGTTCCTTCTACAAGGCAAATGACCAGCTTGTAGGTGTAATGCTGGGTGCCTCGGTCCAGCACCTCTGCATGAACCACCTTTATGAAGTTGAGGTATGGGTTGTTCTGTTTAGCCACGGCATACCCACCCAAGCTCTGAACATGGCTATCTTTCTCAACATTTGGAACGACCACCCAGTTGGTGGCGGCAGCCATGGCTGCCATTGAGGTCAGGAGGAGCAGAAGCAGAGGAAGAAAGCGGCCCATGGCTGTAGGGGATGCTAGGTATACTTTGCGACTGAAGCTGGGAAGGAAAGACGAAGGAGGAAGTTTGTGATCCAGGAGAAGGAATGGATGGGGATGGTGTCCATGCAGGGACTTCAGCCGATATTTATAGGGGAGGGAGGTGCTAGCTGCTTTGCTTTAATTTGAAGGAAGAATCGGCCTCACATTTCTTAACACCGCGTGCTATCTATACGAGTTGCAGAGTTGGTAGCGCAATGGATATGTATCTCAAAAAGCAAAAAAAAAAAAAAACAATCTACTGGATGGTCGCATGGATATACTATCATGTTTGCGTTGAAATAAAGTATCATCTTTTTTTATTTGAATTCAATAATAAATTCTCGCCCACAGAAGCATACAATGAAGGAGATTACCCGATCGATCGCTCGTCGATTCTGACTCTTTGTCTCTCTCTCAAAATCCACGTACTACCTATGTACCAAATTGAATTCAAGGAGTTGACCTCTCTTTCGAAAGACTGGAACTTTAGAAGAGACAATGTTTTTCTTGCCAAAGAAACTAAGTGTGTATATATATATATATATATTCACCGAACCATATCTAAGATTAGTATGCCACTACCTGCAGCATATCGTGCTTTTTTAATGATGTGCAGAATTCTTCATATAAATACTGAGGCCTCAACTAATCCATAGAAATGCAAGCCGACACGAATTATATATATCGGATAAATGCGGAGACTGCTGAAATGTCCAGTGAGATATGTCATTGCGTGCAGTTTGCTCATTTCGTAAGCCCCAAGAGTTGGTCCACTTGGATGCAAATTGTCATGAATAATCAGGAAGCTGCTACCATAAAGGTATAGGTTCGCTCACAGTGCCAGCCTTGGGAAAATCTTTAAAAATTTGAACATGAATATAGTTCCATACCCGCAAGAGGTCGCGTTTTATATTAACATGGTCATTTGTTATCTGGATTTTGCTTCAAAACAGAATATCAACTTGCTCGTTCACCGTCTCCTCTGAACTAAGAGAAGAAAAGTATTGCTAGCCGTAAATTATGCAAGAGTAATACATAATGTGAAAGAAGACGTTTGTTAGCAGTAGGCGAGGTGCATGCCATGCATGCATTTGTATACTACAATGGTAGCCATGGGAGCACCTCGTTGGCTTCTTTAGTTCAATCTATTCATCCTGGAAGAAGTACAGTATAACGAGCATTTGTAGGCCTGGTGAAAGGCAGATCGATTTTTCAACCATGCATAAAACCTCCCAAAAAACCAAGGTTACTAGCGTCAGGTTTTTTCCTGTTTGGGTTTTCTCCTTATTGACGATCTGTTGTATAGTCCTTATTATAAGGTCATATTTATAAAAACAAAGCTTCTTTTTATCATACATATTTCATGCATTTTTACTAAATTTGTGAATAGCTAACAAATTTTATACTTTTTCGCGTGGTAAGGGTAAAAGGTAAAAGATAGATAAAGTTTCAAGAGTTTACCCTTTGATAAGTGCTAGAATGACCAGATTAACTTAATTTAGAAAACCGCCAGGGAGTGAGATTGAGTTGCGTGCATACACTTAAGCAAAAACAAAGAGAAGTTTTGGGCATTTTAAATTTTTTTTTATAAAAAGTTATACTTTTTAAAATTTTAACTTTTTAATAATCCTTTTTTACCCTCATAAAAAGCTTCCTTCTACTTTATGTATTGTTATACATCCCTGCACAGTGGCGTGCACATACAGAGTTTCACGAAACACATCCATCACTTAGATTAATTCAATTCGAAAGAATGATTTTGAATAAGGGTGGACAATGGACCGGGTACCTGATGGGTAGTTAAGTACTGGGCTGGATTTGGGTTGGTTATTTGGTACATGGGTTTGGCTCATTATTTGATGTAACTTGGCCCTATGGCCAACCTTATTTTTGAAAACTAATGAACAGAATGAAGCATATGCATGATGAGCTAAAATGGGATATATAAATTGGCAAGGTGTTAGAAGAAAAACCATGTCCAATTAATCATGTTTCCAAGAGATAATCCTTTTATTTACTTTCATTAATATTTCTACAACTCAATAACCACTCTTTTAAATGCTTCGTTGTGAAAATTGGTGCTGTAGAATTTTTATTCTTGTTAACGGTTTCCTCACACGTGCAAAATAATCATATTGAAACTATATGTATTCACCGCATGGATGTTCCGATATTAATCGTGCGTGAAAAATTAAAAGCTAAATGTCAACGGGTGCAACCTCAAATATTTATGTACTTCAGGAGTAACACTTTTAGTTTTTTTTTTTTTTTTCAAGTAGACATCTTTGTATACAAGATTAGTCGAAATTAACAAAATCTTGTCGATTGTCACCTTATTTCTTTAGTATCAGAGAGGAAGGGAGCCGTAAAAGACGTGCATGGAAAAGAAGATGTGGCGCAACCGGCGTCTGTGAGTATGTGGCATAACCTGATTTTTACTACTAAAGAAATATTTTGGTTTTACATTAGAAAATCACTTGATTGGATGCGTTTTCTTATACATCTGTCACCTATCTAATTAACTCATAAACATTGTCTCATATTTATGTTTATCTTTATCTCATATATTCGTCTGCTATCTCATTATCACATAAATCATTTGTTATCTAACAAACATTATAGCATACTTAAGTTTGGAGTTATTTTATACATATTTTCTTATCTTGTTATCTTATAAATATTTTGTTATCTCATATATATTATGTCATTCTTATTTGTTATTTTAAACATATTTGTTATATCATGCACATGCATATTCAATGTTTAATTATGAAAGTAAATATACATATTGATAGTAACGTCCAAATCCGGCATATGCTCGTTATATACATAAAGTTGCATATAGAACTTGCTCCCCTTTCTCTCCTACTTGATGAGTTCCGAACCATAATTTAGCCTTGTGTTGTTGCAGTCTACAAGATAACTTTCCAAGTGGCGCTGACAATGATAAAAAGTAGTGGCGGCTTAGAAGCAATTCTCTAAAATTCTGTTGGCAGTAAATTGTATAGCTTCTTGGTGGCGGGGAATTCTGCCCTTTTCCATTTAGTTGACTAGCTTAATGGTCAACTCTTAGAAATCTCATCTACTTGGTTGAGAGAATACCTTATGAAAGCTGTAGTTTCTTCCCTTTTTCCTCATAAAAAAAAGGTTTAGGAAAGAGGTTTGGGTGGAGGGTGGAACACTTATCCATTAAACATCACATTCCCATCGTTTACAGTATAAAGAAGTAACACCTATAAGAATCAAACTGATGACCAAACTTTTATTAATCTAAGAATCAAACTGATGACCAAACTTTTATTAATCTGTCGGTCTGACCAATTATGTTAGGCTTCTCAAATCTCATTTCTTCACCTAAAAAATAATAAAATTTTCAATAAATATGAATAAGTCAAGTTTAGATATTTTTTCCATGAAAGGTGGTGCAGTGTTGAGGGTTTGAATATGCTTCATGTGTTCGATCCTCACAAGTACTACTTTATTTTGTCGGGGGCATTTTAATATTTGTAGAAAGTTATTTTCCACCTCACAAATTCAGAAACGAATCCTAATCCACTCCCATAGTCGAGCTAAGCATATACATAACAAAGGAGATTTGTTACACGATTACTCGTTGCTTTTGACTTACTGATCATCATCTGTAGCTCTACACCCTCTCAATTCTACATACTACCAAATTCAATTCAAAAAGTCGACATTTTCCTCTACCTAAAGGAGGCAGGAAAGACTGGAAGATAGCGTCAAGGATGGTTTGATGGTTTTCCTGGTCAATATATATAAGGCAAGTTAGGCAGCTTCATGGTCGGTATGAGTTCCAGTGTAGAACCATAAAGCCATGTTTAGGAAACCAAAAAGTAAATGGTAGCTAGAAAGTACTTATATCATATAATATTGTGCAGCATATCGTACATACTTTTGATATTGCTAAAAAAATATCCTCATAATTATACTAATCAATTGAAGTAGAAGCCGACACATATGCATCAAATCGATCAGGTAGGGCCCGAGACTCCATTGAAATGTGCAGTCTCCAAGAGTAGTATATAAATAACATCAGTTAGCTAGCAAGAGTAGTACATAAGCTAATGACCATTAGTAAGATCTGATAAAAACGACAACAACATTAACATTCCTAATCATTTAAATGTGAGGTTATCAAGTTTGTACGTAGAATATTATTCGTGAAGTAAGCAAACTAATGGTGCGTATCTCTTCTCTTGGTGGCAAAATTTTAAACTTTTTTTTTCCCTAAGACCATGTCCATCTAATAACTTTGGGTCATAATACATATAGTTCTGGCGGGTGCAAGTTAACCAAATCATTCTTCTGTCCATGTCAAATCCGTCCTGGCCTATTGTCTTTCGTTTCCAAAATCAAACTTATCTTTTGTCTTTTACCCAAATCCATCCTTTACAAAGTGCAAGGCAGAGTACGTTTTACACATTAGTTTGGCATTTTTATTAGCTCTTTCTAAGGGTGGATATATATATTAAACCCAAAGATCTAAATGTTGGGGCCTTGAGGATGACTTGCATCTAAGGAGCATGATTTGAAAAAGAGCAGTTTCGGGAAATTTGACCGCAAAATAAGTACTACAATGGAAAAAAAACTCCAAAAAAGAAAAACGTGTTGCTACAAATACGGATCTGGACTAACGTTAAACTTTGATCTCTTTTCGATGTGTTGCTACAAATACGGATCTGGACTAACGTTAAACTTTGATCTCTTTTCGATGTAAATTTGTGTTCTTAAGGTCTCATTCGACAGCAGAGTGAAATTTTAAGCGGTAAATTCGACGGCAAAGTGAAATTTTGAGCGGTAAAATTACCGTGAAAAAAATACATGGTAAAAAGTTAGACATCTAAGGAGAGTAATTTTTCATGTGTTTGATTTGAGTATGAAAAACCATACAAAAATGGTAAGTTTCCTCCGATGAACATCAAATCTCTGTGATGACAAAAGTTTGGCAAGATTACAATTTTGACTACTTTTTGAGAGGTTTTAGCCATATGATCATGATGCGTGTTTCACCTCTACTGTTATCAGTAGAAAAGCCACTAACTATGCTCATCTGTTTAGAATAACCTCTCTCCCACTCGATCAACTGACCCACATTGACAAGTCGGCCTAATGGAGCAAGCGGCTTGATTACCCATCGACATTAATGATTCTACAACGGGATTGAAAATAAAACGGAGAAGTAACCAATCAAAAATTCAAATCAGTGGGGATAATTATAACAGGTCGGATAACTAATACACCAGTAGTACTGCATGCGGGCAGCACAAATTTATTCAAAGGAGACATTACAACCATTGCACTATATATGTGCAATTACATTCACTTATTACATTTTAAGTTTATGCCGCAGCATTTATTCCTGAAACAAATACATATAAAACTGTTTGAGGCAATAGGAATTAATCTAGAGGGCTTGGAAGTATCCCAAGTTGAGGACTGGTGGCTGGCCTGGTGCCGACAAGTCTTGGAACACTTCGATCTTGTATGTCTTCTCCACGTAATATCGGTCGGAAACCCTAATGGTGAAGTGGTAGGTGAAATGCTCAGTGCCGCGATCCAGCATCTGCCCAAACACCACCTCTGAGAGCCTGAGAGAAGCATGGTTCTGGCTGTTGTACCTCTTCACAGCAAAGGAACACAAGCTCCAGGCACGTCCATCGTTAGGGATGGTGATCCAGTTGGGGTTTGGTTTAGGCCAGTAGGAGGTAGGGTTGAAGGAGGCTATGTTGAGCACTGGTGGGTGGTTGGGTGCCCCAAGGTCCTGCAGGATTTCGCTGGAGTAATATGCGTTGCGGCTTCCTTCTACCAGGTAAATGATGAGTTTGTAGGTATAATGCTCAGTGCCACGGTCCAACACCTCTGCAAACACCACCTTTAAGAATTTGAGGTATGGGTTGTTCTGTTTTTCCACTGCATATCTACCCAAGCTCTGGACATGGCTGTCCTTCTCAACATTTGGAACGACGACCCAGTTGGTGGCTGCAGCCATGGCTGCCATTGAGGTCAGGACGACCAGAAGCAGAGGAAGGAAGCGTCGACCCATGGCGGCTGGCTGCTTTAACAAATGGTAATGGTAGTGGCTCTCTTCTCTAGTGAGAAAATAAAAGGCAAACGAAGGAACTTCTGAAGCAGAAGGAGGAATGGTTGTGGTGTGGAATGCAAAGTTTTGATCAGGTATTTATAGGACGGGAAAGGGTACTTGAATGGGTCTGATATGGATGTTTAAAATATTAGAGTCCGTAAATACTGTGTGCGGTAACACACATATTTTTGAAGGGGGACTGCTGATAAGGAAACGTGTTGATTGTTGCCTTATCTGCAAAACTTGTCCTGTGATTTCTTGACTATCTATCTCTTTCTCTTGATTAGTTGGGAAGCATAATTTAGCAATATTTCTTGTGGTGTTGAAGCCCACAAGTTGGGAACGAAGATTACAGCTTGCCGAGTGCCGCAGCGCGGTCCGATGATGATGAGAACCATCCTCCCTCAAATTCTGTTGGCAGAAAAAAATGAATAGTTGACAACGCTTACAACCTCATCTCTTTGCCTTGAGAATAATAAAATTTACAATAGATATGAACAAGTCAAGGTTAGGTATTTTCCCTTTCTGTCTGGTGCGGTGTTCAGATTTTGAAAACACTATTCATCTGTTTGACCCTCACAACTGACCACGCTATTGTGTCGGGTGCATTTTTTTCTTACATAGAGTGTCTTCACTTGCTCTTTTTTTCGTGTGTTAGTTTTTGTTCTTACTTTTATAGCGAGAATAATATTGTGACAATCTGATATGCATAGTTTTTTTTTTTGTGACATGAATTTTAAAAACTCGCTACCGAGAGATGCATCTTCTGTTGATTTTCCTGAATATTTTGTTGAACCTAATAATCTTGTTTCTAAATAATTTTGAATAGCTTATTGTGAAAGCTTAATGTCGTCGTTATTTTTTATTTAATCTTGCTACCAATTATCTTGGTGCTGCTCATTAACGTAATTTAAACCATATATAAGAGAATGTAGCCGGGAAGGAAGTGTTGTTTGACAGCTTCGGTTTTTTGTGTTTGTGCTGTTATCTGCACCATGCATATTATAAAACAGGCGAATATTTATTGATCGTTTTTACTTTCTTTTCATAATAAGGGAAAAGGTGAAAACGTGGACATAGAGGGAGGGAGAGAGAGCTGAATTCTAATAACATTACCCACACCTAACAAAATGTAAACGCAAAGAAAAGAAGTATACAAATCTAGGGCTGACAACAGATCAATACTACTTTTAACCATATCCGTTTTTTAAGTTGGACCTTCATATGTTCAGATTTGAATTTGGATTCAAATGCGAATGAAGAAAAGTCATATCAAAATACAATGTCACTGTCTAAATCTGATTCGAGCCTGATACTTGAAATCACATCCAAATTCAGATCCCAAATTTTAAACCAAATATGGCAGACTTTCAAAATGTAAGGGCGTTGGATATATATAGGATTCATATATAAAACAATATTTTGTCCAATCAGATTGAATATTTATGTATATCTGAATTCGTGTGGATGTCATTTCTCAAGTCTGAATCTGTTATGATTTATTAATTGAACACTAACATTTTTTTCATAGTTGATTTTTTTAGAAGTGTTTGGACTGATACCCGATACAAATCAAACATATTGACATCCCTACACAAATTTCATATTAATGGTATTTTTGGGATTGCCACCAAAATTGTGATGAACAACTGAAGATTAAGCACCTCAGTGACACGGCCTAGGTTGTGAAAAACCAAATTTTCCATAGGTGGTCTTCATTAGAGGTGAAAACCAGACTTGCATGTAACTGCTGCATAAATGATCAGTACTAAAACAGATGATCGATGGTCTCTTCTTCATTATGCAACAAAGTTATGGTGTCTTCTTCATCACACAACAAAGTTCACATCTATTAAGAAGTTTGGAATTTCAACCGGTTCATCACACTGCGTTTGTAATGTGAAAACGAAAAACATGGACAGAAAAAGAGGTAAGAGGGACATTATTGAAAATGTTATTCTACAAAAAATATGATCACTTAGCAGTCGCAATTATGAAATGGACCCTTCAAAACATATGGAAGGATGAAGCTATCCTAAAGTTTGAAAGAGGAGGGATAAGTTTGGAGCACACAACAGATCTGTTTCTGGAAATATGGATGACCATATGACTGAGATTCCAATACACAGAATTTTTTTTTCCTCACTCTTTTTGAGTAATGAGCGAGGCATATTCTATTTTCAGGGGCTTGAAAGGACGAACTGCCACGACCCAACTTGATGAGAAAGTAACTTGACATATGTGATCTCTAGAACGTATGTAATGCTACAGAAAATTATCCGTGTTCGACATGAAGACAACTTATTCCCGTAGTGTGAGCAACAGATTGAAATGTGCGTCAAATATAATCAATGGCTTCATTACCCATCAACATCGAATTGAAAACGAGAGAAGGAAAAACGAAGAGAGAAGAGAGAGAGAGAGAGAGAGAGAGAAAAGAGTAAATGATTACCACGACAAACAATAGGGGATTCTTCATTCTCGCATAAATGCAGGTGCACCAAGCACGCTTATTCTAAGAAGGCATTACAACTATTGCACTGTACATGTGCAATTACATTTGCTTGACTATACTTTTAAAGCTTATGCCGCAGCATTTATTCTTGAAACAGATACATATGAAACTGTGCTACACAATAGTAATTAATCTAGAGGGCTTGGAAGTATCCCAAGTTGAGGACTGGTGGCTGGCCTGGTGCGGACAGGTCTTGGAACACTTCGATCTTGTATGTTTCCACCTTGTAGCCATCGGAAACCCGAATGGTGAAGTGGTAGGTGAAATGCTCAGTGCCGCGATCCAGCATTTGTCCATACACCACCTTCAAGAGACTGAGAGAAGCATGGTTCTGGCTGTTGTACCTGTTCACAGCGAAGGAACACAAGTTCCAAGCACGTCCATCGTTAGGGATATTGATCCAGATGGGGTTTGGCTTAGGCGAGTAGGAGGTAGGGTTGAAGGAGGCTATGTTGAGCACTGGTGGCTGGTTGGGTGCCCCAAGGTCCTGCAGGATTTCGCTGGAGTAATATGCAGTGCCGGTTCCTTCCACCAGGCAAATGACTAGCTTGTAGGTATAGTGCTGGGTGCCACGGTCCAGCACCTCTGCATGCACCACCTTTATGAATTTGAGGTATGGGTTGTTCTGTTTTTCCACTGCATACCTACCCAAGTTCTGAACATGGCTGTCTTGTTCAACATTCGGGACAACGACCCAGTTGGTGGCTGCGGCCATGGCAGCCATTGAGGTCAGGACGACCAGAAGAAGAGGAAGGAAACGTCCTCCACCCATGGCTGCTTCACAAAAGGGTAATGGCTCTCTTCTGGAAGGGGAAAATAAAAGGCAAGCTAAGGAACTTATGAAGCGGAAGAAGCTGAAAGGATGGATGAACGATTGTGGTGTGGAATCCGAAGTTTTGATCAGGTATTTATAGGATGGGTGGGGTTGAATGGGTCTGAGATGAATGGTTGAATTAGTGTGCATTGATGTAACCACCGCATGCTTCCTATTCCCATCTGAAGCTACACTTTGGGAAACTGTTTCATACATCAACTTCATTAACTCAAATAGTAAAAGTAAGAGATTCCTCGACTCTCTCTCCCTCTGTCATGATCAGTGTCTGAATTGAAACCCATATTTGTTAACTATCCCACGTGTTGACGTTCTCTAAAGCAGGGAACGAAGCAACTTCTTTGAGTGCGTTTGACCTTTTCTTAAATGGGAACAAATATGGGTTTCAAAGTGATGTCATTTAAAACTATACGTATATGCGGCTGACCTTTTAGAGTATGATTTACATCATTTCTTTTCTCGATATGTTTGTTCCGACCGTTGCTAGAGATTTACACCTTATTTTATGAATTTGGAAGGTTGAATTCGACTTATTTGGTTAATTTATATCTAATAATAGCAAATGAATGACTACCACTTCTTCCCAGAATCCAATTAAACACAATGTTTAAATTTATGAATTTTTCTTTTGGTACAAGCTTCATTTCTCATTCTGTTTTCGTGTTTTAGTCTTATAAATATCTTTTTCAAAAAATTCTTGAGAATTTTGAAACCGTAGGTTTTACCCTTCCCAACATGTTCTCTTATTTGCACTTTTGAGCTTTGAATTTCTCTTTCATTGTTTATGAAAAACAATTTCCTTTCGGAGGAAAACTTACGGAAACGGCACTAGATCAAATGATGTTTCACAATGCAGCTACAATTAGGGTGACCTTATTTCCATTAATGAATCATTAATATAATCATTGAATGCAGGCAAAGGAGACTTTTCAGCAACATTATCGATGATGTCATGGAGAAGACGACTTCAAATAGCAGTTGACGCTGCAACAGGTCTCTCTCTCTCTCTCTCTCTCTCTCTCTCTCTCTCTCTCTCTCTCTCTCTCTCTCTCTCTCATTCACTCTTGTAACCATGACCTTTAATCATGATCCAGGCCTGGAATATTTGCACTCAGGATGCAGAACAACGATCATTCACAGGGATGTTAAAACAACTAACATCCTTTTGAATGAAAAAACTTGAAGCAAAGTTGGCAGATTTTGGATTATGCAGGAGTGAAAGTCTTGATGGAAATACCCACATATAAACTGCTGTTGCTGGAACGCCAGGATATGTGGACCCTGAGTAGGTTACCTTAATAAACAAACTATTGCATTTGTTATTTAAAAATATTAATATAAAAATTTATAAGCTATTTGAACATAATTAATCATCTACTAATATTACTTTGTATAGTTAGGAAAGCTACTACAAATTAACTACTCGCATTTACAAGTAAGTTGATGAGCTCATTACATTACTACTTGCATGTATTAGGATGCTCCCCCGAGACAACAGCGTGTTAGTCGTGAAGGACGAACATGTATTCAAACCCTGCACTATCTAATGTAGACTTATTTATGTCTATTGAAAATTTTGTTATTCTCAAGCAATGAGATGAGCATTCATGAGTATAATGTAGCGGTGAAAGTTCAGTTTTCCGGTCATACAAATGCTACTTCCTATTCCCGTTTAAAATTACTCTTAGGGAAACTGCCTCACATATCAACCTCGTTCACCGAAATAGTAAAGTAAGCAATTCCTCGAAGTCTTCTCCCTCTGTGATGGTCCACACTCTGAATTTGAAACCCATATTTGATAATATTCCGCGTGTTGATCTAGTCGTCTATGTTCTCTAAAGCAAGGAACGATGACAACTTCTTTGAGTGCGGCTGACTTTTTCGTAGAAGGCTACTAATCATGATGATATAAAGTAACTTGTGGTTCAGCATCATCCAGTTTTGTCGCTCTCTTAAATTGAAGGGTCCGTAGATACCTTCTCGGTGTGAATTCACCGTTCGGGACGACCTAATTTTTATAGTTAAGGGACAAGGAAAGGTTGGCGTTAGATTTGTTTTGGGCTCATGTTCAGCCTATAATAAAATCCTGAGTTGGCTTGCTGAGTTGGTTCGAGAATCACCCGAGTTAACTCGGATCGCTCGACAACCTGACTACGAGTTAAGGTTGGCCTGGCTCATCACCGAGTTGTGCCTGACTTAGATGCTGAAAACATCACCAAATTCCTCACATGGTTCTCGTAGAATGCATTTTCATCATTAATTTTATAAGGGAACATTTTTAAGATCCCATTTTTCCCTTATAAAGGGGGATCTTCCATTTGAGCATCAAAGGCATTTTTATCACTTATGGCCCCTAACTCTTGTTATGGGCCATAACACAGACTGCTTCGTGGTTCTCCGCAAACGGATGTTAATATGCTGTTCAAATTCCAAACTGAATTGGATCTATCTGAGGTAATCTTGCACAAGTGTTGGCTACCCATAGTTTCTGTTCTCTTAGTTCAAAAGATCAGACGATACTTATAAACATGTAACTTCACTTCGTCACTTCTCTCCTGCTACAACACGAGTAAGTAAGGCAGGGTCTATAAGCAAACCTCACTTTACCATGGCAGCGTCTTGTTTTGACCTTTACAAAATCGGCAAGCAGCACACTTAATGATCTGACGGGACAGTTCAACGGTCTCAGGTGTACCTAATCGATTAGATGTATGCGTGTCGGCGTCCACTTCAATTGATTAATATAATTATAAAGAAGTTTTAACTACACATGCAATATTAAAAGTATACGATATGCTGCACAATATTATATCATACAAGCTACTACATACTAGGTTCCAAATCTTGACTCTACGGTTATTTCTGGAACTCATCCTGGTCAAGAAGCTACCTACTACGTTTGTATCTTCACCGGGAAAACTGTTGTCCCATCCATATATAGAGTATTGCCTAGTGTGTACCATTAATATGAACTTTGTTAATATGACCTCAATGGCAAACATGGCCGCAGCCGCCAACTGGGTGGTCGTCCCAAATGTTGAGAGGGACAGCCATGTTCAAAGCTTGGGTGGATATGCCGTGGCTAAACAAAACAATCCATACCTCAAATTCATAAAGGTAGTTCATGCAGAGGTGTTAGACAGCGGCACCCAGCACTATACCTACAAATTAGTCATTTGCTTTGTAGAGGGCAGCTATACCAGATACTACTTCAGTGAAATCCTGCAGGACCTTGGGGCACCCAACCAGCCACCGGTTCTCAACATAGCTTCCTTCAAACCCATCCCCGATCCTACTCCTTACCAAAACTGGGTCTCCATCCCAACTGACCAGCACGGCTGGGACCTGTGTGCCTTTGCTGTGAAGAGGTACAACCAACAGAACCATTTTTCACTTAGGCTCTTGAGCGTGTTGAGCGCACAGGTGCTGGATCGCGACACTCAGCATTTCACCTACCACTTCACCATTAAGGTTCTGGACAACTATGCTGTGAAGACTTATAAGATTGAGGTGTTCCAAGACCTGTCCGCACCTGGCCAGCCACCGGTGCTCAACTTGGGATACTTCCAAGCCTTCTAGCTAGATTGGCTAGCTACCTTCTATAGTTTCATCTCCTAAATATTTGCTTTTATAAACATACGCTGGTGCAGAATAAGGCCTACCCAACAGAATGTTATTACACCATATGGTTATTATGCAGATGAATTTATGTTGTAGTCATGAGAGATAGGCCATGCTTTATGCTAAATAACTTGTTCTTGTTCCAAGCCGTTTTATTTAAGTGGAAGTGTTTTTTCTTTTCATCACTTATTTCCTCTCCCCTTTCCAAATGACGCGTGTTCTTCCGTTAACTCATGTTAATTAAGAATGTATTACCAAGCAGAACACCTTAGAGAGCTTGCCGGCTTTATCCTAGCACTGCCATCTTCCTGTTGCAGGAGGAAACCCTGACTAAGTTCATTACAAGAGTTGTAGACTACTCAGGTTAAGCCATACGCGCATGCCCATTTTTCTTATTGCTTTACGTAAACAACTCATAAGTGGGTGGGGAATATACTATTTCCGGATTTCCAGATGATGTATGCATGCATCCATACCTTGAAAACTAGTCATTTAAATAACATTTGATAGTCTGACTAGAAAAAAGAAACCTGCAGTCACGGGAGGAGGGAGGATTTTTATGCAACTAAAAATTTTCAATTTTTATAATGCAAATTTTTTCTTTTCCATTAGGTAGGCTGCCCCCCCCCCTCCCTCCGCCCCTGCCTGCAGCTGTGACGTTTAATTGAGAGCGTTTGAACACAAGCATGTAGGCAAAGCTTTGACGGTGAACAAACACCTAGCTAGCTGCTAGCCTGCAGAAGATACATACAGGCGGCTTTAGACTTAGTTCCGATGGTTGATGGTCTCCTTCTTCAGTATAAAACAAAGTTCACATCTAGCCATTTGGAAGTTGGGATTTGGGAGGTCGACCGCTTCAATTCATGCGTTCGCGCGTAATAGAGATGCTTGTAAGACCAAAAGCTTGCACAAAAATTTAAATGGTGATATTAATAGTACTGTAACTGTATAATTAATATGATCACTTACCAGTCATTTTCAATTATCAAGTGAACCGTTTTAAACATATAGAAAGATAAAATTGTCCTAAAATTTGAAAATTTAACCATAAATTTGTAGAGATCAGATAAAAGGCATAACTGTTTCTGGAAATGCGCCTACAAGACACGGATTGTTATATATGAAAAATCGCCCTCTCTCACTTTTGACAATGAGATCAATTTTGTTGGAAGCCAGCTTAGGCACTTTTTCATGGGGTTGGAACGTCAAGTGCACGCTGCACACTTTGATAAAACGAATGGTAGTATGCATAGTTATAACGAGAAAACGAATGGTATTCTGCACTTTGATAAAAACTACAGTGCACGCTGCACACTTATTCGAAGAAGGCATTACAACTACTGCACCATATGTGTGCAATTACATTCACATCGTTATGCAGTTTTAGTTCATGCACAGCATTTATTCTCGAAAGAAATTATGCATATAAAACAGTAGGACAACAAAGTTAATTAATCTAGAGGCGATTGAAGTATCCCAAATTGAGGACTGGTGGCTGGCCTGGTGCGGACAGGTCTTGGAACACTTCGATCTTGTATGTTTGCTCATTGTAATATCGATCGAAAACACTTATGGTGAAGTGGTAGGTGAAATGCTCAGTGCCACGATCCAGCATCTGCCCAAACACCACCTTCGAGAGCCTGAGAGAAGCATGGTTCTGGCTGTTGTACCTCTTCACAGCAAAGGAACACAAGCTCCAGGCACGTCCACCGTTAGGGATGGTGATCCAGTTGGGGTTTGGTTTAGGCCAGTAGGAGGTAGGGTTGAAGGAGGCTATGTTGAGCACTGGTGGCTGGTTGGGTGCCCCAAGGTCCTGCAGGATTTCGCTGGAGTAATATGCAGTGCGGGTTCCTTCCACCAGGCAAATGACTAGCTTGTAGGTGTAGTGCTGGGTGCCACGGTCGAGGACCTCTGCATGCGCCACCTTTATGAATTTGAGGTATGGGTTGTTCTGTTTTTCCACTGCATACCTACCCAAGCTCTGGACATGGCTGTCTTGTTCAACATTTGGGACGACGACCCAGTTGGTGGCTGAAGCCATGGCGGCCATTGAGGTCAGGACGACTAGAAGAAGAGGAAGGAAACGTCCTCCACCCATGGCTGCTTCACAAAATGGTAATGGCTCTCTTCTGGAAGGGGAAACTAAGAGGCAAGCTAAGGAACTTATGAAGCAGAAGGAGCTGAAAGGATGGATGAACGATTGTGGTGTGGACTCCGAATTTTTTATCAGGTATTTATAGGATGGGAGGGGTTGAATGGGTCTGAGATGGATGGTTGAATTAGTGTGCATTGGAATGTATACTTATTCAAATGCGTTCCTATAATTAATAAAGATAACGCGTTGACTGTACCCACCGCATGCTTCCTATTCCCATCTGAAGCTACACTTTGGGAAACTGTTTTGATACATCAACTTCATTAACTCAAATAGTAAAAGTAAGAGATTCCTCGACTCTCTCTCCCTCTGTCATGATCAGTGTCTGAATTTGAAACCCATATTTGTTAACTATCCCACGTGTTGACGCTCTCTAAAAGCAGGGAACGAAGCAACTTCTTTGAGTGCGGCTGACCTTTTCGTAAAAGGCGACTGACCATGGCTTTCACAAATTATGTTGGCAGAGGTGATCGCTATCTTAAATGGTAACAAATATGGGTTTCAAAGTGATGTCATTTAAAACTATACGTAGTAGAAACTGGGAACGGATGTTGCTAAATTTACAACGAAAAACCTTACAGGATTGGCATCTTAATTATTTTTGGCCGGTGAGTATACCGCCGGAAAACTATCTTAGAGTCGTCATTCGTGCCTGAGTTAGATGCTGAAAGCACAACTATATAGGCCAAATTGATCACATTGTTCTTCTCCGATAACGCTTTCCATGTTTTCTGCCTAACATGTCCTACCATTTTAACGGCGGGCCATTTTCATCATTACTTTTATAAGGGAACTTTTTTAGGATCCTATTCTTGCCTTTATAAAGGAGGATCTTCCATTTGAACATCAACAGTTGCAGGCGCTACCTGATCGATTTGATGCATTCGTGTTGGCTTCTACTTCAACTGATTAATATACTTATGAAGAATTTTTAATTGCACAAGCAATACTAAAAGTGCGTAACATGTGGTTCACAAGATATAAACACGTTCTAGTGAGCGTTCACTTTCTAGGTTCCAAAATTTGAATTGATGATTCTACACTGGAACTCATACCGGCGAAGAAGCTACCTACCTTGTTTTGTATATCTTGACCAGGAAAACCGCTGTTCCTTGCACATATAGAGTACTGCCTAGTGTATACCATCTAATCATCGTTTGATACCATATTCCAGTCTTTCCTTCCTCCTCTAGGTAGAGGTAGAGGAAAAGGTCGACTCTTTGAATTAAATTTGGTAGCGTGTAGAGCTGAGAGGGACGGGGAGCGATAGATGATGATCGGAAAGTCAAAATCAACGAGTAATCCCTTTGTTTATGTATATTGCATAGTTTGACTATGGGCGTGGATAAGGATTCGTTGTTGAATTTAAATAAAAAAATTGAGTAATACTTTATTACAATGCGAACAAGATAATAAATCCGAACAGCATAAGTATTGTTTTTTGTTTTTTTGAGATAAATATTGTATCCACAACTCTCAAACTTGTAGAACAGCAAAATATGTGAGGCGAGCAGATCCTTTCCACTAAGTAAAGCAGCCATGCTCTCAATATAAATTACGCCTCAGCATCGACCCGGCCCACAGCCTGCACGATATTTGAAACACGAGCTCTAACTTGGTCATGTTATAATATCTTTTTTATATAAAATAAAATAAAATAAAATATATTTTTAATGATAAAATACATAGCATTAATATTAAAAAACATATGGAGCATAATTGGGTCCCGTCAGGTTAACCCGAGCCTACCCGGTACGTTACACGCACATGAAATAACTAAAATCGCCTCTACAACACAAAAAAAAAGGGGGTAATGGGTGTCTAACTTCTAACCCAAGTCATAAAATAGCCTTAAATTTAAATTTTCAAGAATACGGGAAAGAAGAGGAGGGCTTCTTCCGAATATCTCAAACTAGACAGCCAAAGAGACGATGTTGTAAGAGGTGAAAAGTTAAAGCTTGTCAACTAAACTGCACAACCAACCAAGAATTCGCTATACAATTTACTGCCAACAGAATTCGAGAGAGAATTGTTTCCAGTCGTCACTACTTTGTATCATCGCCAACGGCACTCGGGAGTTATCTTCCTTCCCAAATTGTAGACCTCAAACAACACATGGAATATTATACTAAATTATGGTTTCTAACTCATCGAGAGAGAGAGAGAGAGAGAAAAGAAATCTTTTAGAAACTTGTATATTCAACATTTGAGCATGAAAGTAAATATACATATTGATAGTAAGATCCACATCCATGCTCGTTATATACATGGAGTGACATACAAAACTTTCTCTCCTTTCTCTCCTACTTGATGAGTTCCCAACCACAATTTAGCCTTGTGTTGTTGCAGTCCACAAGATAACTTTCCAAGTGGCGCTGACGATGATAAAAAGTAGTGGCGGCTTAGAAGCATCTCTCTCAAATTCTGTTGGCAGTAAATTGTATAGCTTCTTGGTGGCAGGGAATTCCACCCTTTTTTGTTTAGTTGACAAGCTTAATGGTCAACTGTTAGAAACCTCATCTACTTGCTTGGGAGAATACCTTATGAAAGCTGTAGTTTCTTCCCTTTTTCCTCATAAAAAAAGTTTAGGAAGAGGTTTGGGTGGAGGGTGGAACACCTATCCATTAAACATCATATACCCATCGTTTTCTGTATAGAGAAGAAATACCTACAGAAATCAACGCTAAACCTACCTGCTTCGATTTTTCTCAAAACGCTTTGAATGGCTAAAATTCGTATGGTATTAAACATATTTATGTAGTAATGTTAGCAATATGGTATACATGGTCGCTGCGGCCATCAGCCATGGCTGCCATTGAGGTCAGAACGAGCAGAAGGATAGGAAGTAAGAGCCCCATGGCGGTATGGGGATGGTTATAAGTTGGGTATTGTGATTAATGGAGGAAAGACGATGGAGTTTAAGATGCAGATGGAGAAAGGATATGAATGGCGAAGGTGTAGATGCATGGATATTAGCCACTATTTGTAGTGCAGGATTTTATGCTTTGCCTTCCGTGAATAATCTGCGCGCCTCACATATTTTGCTGTGCTCTACAAGTTGCAGAGTTGGCAACGAACGGGATATAATATTTATCTCAAAAGAAAAAAAAAAACAATGCATAGGCTGTTCGGATGTATTATCTTGTCTGCATTATAATAAAGTATCACTTGAATTTTTTATTCAAATTCAGAAACGAATCCTCTTCCACACCCATAGTAGAGCTAAGCATATTACTCGTTGATTTTGACTTTGACTTTCTGACCATCATCAATATTTTGAATTCTACATACTACCAAATTTAATTCAAAAAGTCGACATTTACCTCTACCTACAGGAGGAAGGAAAGACTGGAAGATAGTGTCAAGTATTCTAAGTTTATATATACAGGAGAGCGGTTTTCCTGGTCAAGATATATAAAACAAGTTAGGCAGCTTCATGGTCGGTATGAGTTCCAGTGTAGAACCAGAAAGTAAAGGGTAGCTATAAAGTACTTATATCGTATAATATTGTGCAGCATATCATACGTACTTTTGATATTGCTAAAAGATATCCTCATAATTATATTAAGCAATTGAAGTAGAAGCCGACGCATATGCATCAAATCGTTCAGGTAGGGCCCGAGACTCTCTTCAAATGTCCAGTCTCGCGTGCCGCTTGCTGATTTTATTTGTAAAGCTCAATAGTTAATTTGCCAGCATGGCTGACGCAATCGGTCTTGTTGACTCATTTGTTTTGAAAGGATTTCGAACTTGGCTTGAGTTTGACTCGAGTTTGACTCGAGTTTGACTTCATTAGTTCAAGTTCGACTCGAGCATGAGTTCTTAAAACTCAAACTCGGCTCGAGCTGATCGAGCCCAAGATTGGCTTGAGCCAAGCAAAGCATTATCACTTAGTGTATATCCATTTTATATATTTTCTTTCTTTCCTAATAAGTAGAGTTTAAATAACATCGCTAACATTCCTAATCATTTAAATGTGAGGTTATCAAGTTTGTTCGCAAACTGTTATTCACAAAGTAAGCAAACGAAAGGTGCGTATCCCTTCTCTTGGTTGCAAAATTTTATTTTATTTTTTCCCCCCTACGACCATGACCATCTAATAACTTTGGTTCATAACACATATAGTTGAAACGGATGCAAGTTAACCAAATCATTCTTTTGTCCATTTCAAATCCCACATGGTCTTTCTTGCTATTGTCTTTGGTTTCC
>JAANDH010000238.1:215982-244730 GCA_011799765.1 Nymphaea thermarum | reverse complement strand
GTGTGTGTATATATATATATATATATATATATATATATATATATATATATATATATATATATATATATATATATATATATATATATATATTAAACCCAAAGATCTAAATGTTGGGGTCTTGAGGATGACTTGCATCTAAGGAGGGGAGACGGAGGAGCTAAGATAAGCTCCGCGACATGCTCCCATCGGCCTGTATGCCTAGAAAAAGGATAAGAATTGACATGAAAAATAATTGAAAAAAGCAGTTTCGGGAAATTTGACCACATAAGAAGTACTACAATGGAAAGAACATGAAAAAAAAAGAAGAAAAACGTCTTGCTAGTTGCTATCTTTTCGATGTAAATTTGTCTTCTTAAATGACAAATCTTTGGCAAGATTACAATTTCGAGGAATTTTGAGAGGTTTTAGTCTATGTACTCGTTTTCTAAAAAAAGTTACGCAGACCATGATGCGTTTCACCTTTACTGTTATTGTCAGAAAAGAAGCCAAATATACTCTGTTGATTGTGGGTTTCACCCTTACTGTTATCAGTAGAAAAGCCACCAAATATGCTTATCCCTTTACTATAACCTCTCTTACACTCGTTCAACTCGCCCACATTGACAAGTCGGCCTAATGGAGCAAGCGGCTTGATTGCCCATCAACACTAATGATTCTACAACGGGATTGAAAATAAAAAGAAGAGAGAAAATAAAAGTAACCAATCAAAAATTCAAATCAGTAGGGATAACTAATACGCCAATAGTACTGCATGCGGGCAGCACATTTATTAAAAGGAGGCGTTACAACCATTGCACTATATATGTGGAATTACATTCACTTATTACATTTTAAGTTTATGCCGCAGCATTTATTCTTGAAACAAATACATGTAAAACTGTTTGAGGCAATAGGAATTAATCTAGAGGGCTTGGAAGTATCCCAAGTTGAGGACTGGAGGCTGGCCTGGTGCCGACAAGTCTTGGAACACTTCAATCTTGTATGTCTTCTCCATGTAATATCGGTCTGAAACCCTAATGGTGAAGTGGTAGGTGAAATGCTCAGTGCCGCGATCCAGCATCTGCCCAAACACCACCTTCGAGAGCCTGAGAGAAGCATGGTTCTGGCTGTTGTACCTCTTCACAGCAAAGGAACACAAGTTCCAGGCACGTCCATCGTTAGGGATGGTGATCCAGTTGGGGTTTGGTTTGGGCCAGTAGGAGGTAGGGTTGAAGGAGGCTATGTTGAGCACTGGTGGCTGGTTGGGTGCCCCAAGGTCCTGCAGGATTTCGCTGGAGTAATATGCGTTGCGGCTTCCTTCTACCAGGTAGATGACGAGCTTGTAGGTATAGTGCTCAGTGCCACGGTCCAACACCTCTGCATACACCACCTTTATGAATTTGAGGTATGAGTTGTTCTGTTTGTCCACGGCATACTTGCCCAAGCTTCGAACATGGCTGTCTTTTTCAACGTTTGGAATGACGACCCAGTTTGTGGCTGCAGCAATGGCTGCCATTGAGGTCAGGACGACCAGAAGCATAGGAAGGAAGCGTCCTCCACCCATGGCTGCTTAACAAATGGTAATGGCTGTCTTCTCGAAAGGGAAAGATAAAAGGCAAGCTAAGGAACTTATGATGCAGAATTAGGAGCCGAAAGGATGGATGAATGACTGTGTGGTGTGGAATGCAAAGTTTTGATCGGGTATTTATAGGATGGGTGGGGTATTTGAATGGGTCTCAAATGGATGTTTAAAATATAAGAGTGCATAAATACTGCGTGTTCTAAGTTGTATGTAGTTGACGACGCACGGCGGTCATGTACATATTCAAGCTTAGTCTTGATAAAGAAAGCGTGTCGATTGTGGCCTCATCTGCACAAATTTTTAGGAGATTTCTTGCCTCTCTCTCTCTCTCTCGATGAGTTCCGAACCATAATTTAGTGTAATATTCCATGTGTTGTTGAGGTCTGCAATTTGGGAAGGAAGATAACTCCCGAGTGCCGTTGACGATGATACAAAGTAGTGACGACTGGAAACAATTCTCTCTCAAATTCTGTTGGCAGTAAATTGTATAGCGAATTCTTGGTTGGTTGTGCAGTTTAGTTGACAAGCTTTAACTTTTCACCTCTTACAACGTCGTCTCTTTGTCTGTCTAGTTTGAGATATTCGGAAGAAGCCCTCCTCTTCGTTCACGTGTTCTTGAAAATTTAAATTTAAGGCTATTTTATGACTTGGGTTAGAAGTAAGACACTCATTACCCCCTTTTTTTTTGTGTTGTAAAGGCGATTTTGGTTATTTCATGTGCGTGTAACGTATCGGGTAGGCTCGGGTTAACCTGACGGGACCCAATTATGCTCCATATGTTTTTTAATATAATGCTATATATTTTATTATTAAAATATATTTTATTTTATTTTATTTTATATAAAAAAATATTATAACATGACCAAGTTAGAGCTCGTGTTTCAAATATCGTGCAGGCTGTGGGCCGGGTCGATGCTGAGGCGTAATTTATATTCTTAGTGGAAAGGATCTGCTCGCCTCACATATTTTGCTGTTCTACAAGTTAGAGAGTTGTGGATACAATATTTATCTCAAAAAAACAAAAAACAATACTTATGCTGTTCGGATTTATTATCTTGTTCGCATTGTAATAAAGAATTACTTAATTTTTTTATTTAAATTCAACAACGAATCCTTATCCGCGCCCATAGTCAAACTATGCAATGTACATAAACAAAAGGATTACTCGTTGATTTTGACTTTCAGATCATCATCTATCGCTCCCCGTCCCTCCCAGCTCTACACGCTACCAAATTTAATTCAAAGAGTCGACCTTTTCCTCTACCTCTACCTAGAGGAGGAAGGAAAGACTGGAATATGGTATCAAACGATGAATAGATGGTATACACTACGCAGTACTCTATATGTGCAAGGAACAACGGTTTTCCTGGTCAAGATATACAAAACAAGGTAGGTAGCTTCTTCGCCGGTATGAGTTCCAGTGTAGAATCATCAATTCAAATTTTGGAACCTAGAAAGTGAACGCTTACTAGAACGTGTTTATATCGTGTGAGCCACATATTACGTACTTTTAGTATTGCTTGTGCAATTGAAAAATCTTCATAAGTATATTAATCAGTTGAAGTAGAAGCCAACACGAATGCATCAAATCGATCAGGTAGCGCCTGCAACTGTTGATGTTCAAATGGAAGATCCTCCTTTATAAAGGCAAGAATAGGATCCTAAAAAAGTTCCCTTATAAAAGTAATGATGAAAATGGCCCGCCGTTAAAATGGTAGGACATGTTAGGCAGAAAACATGGAAAGCGTTATCGGAGAAGAACAATGTGATCAATAGTTGTGCTTTCAGCATCTAACTCAGGCACGTCATTTCTAAGCTAGTTTTCCGGCGGTATACTCACCGGCCAAAAATAATTAAGATGCCAATCCTGTAAGGTTTTTCGTTGTAAATTTAGCAACATCCGTTCCCAGTTTCTATTACGTATAGTTTTAAATGGCATCACTTTGCTAGCAAGATCTGTTAAAAGTTCCAACGTCATTAACAATAACAATCATTTAAATGTGAGGTTATCAATTTTTTTTTTCGAAAAATATTGTTCATGAAGGTACCAATCGACCCTTTACATGTTAAGATAGCGATCACCTCTGCCAACAGAATTTGTGAAAGCCATGGTCAGTCGCCTTTTACGAAAAAGTCAGTAGAACTCAAAGAAGTTGCTTCGTTCCCTGCTTTAGAGAACGTAAACACGTGGGATATTTAACAAATATGGGTTTCAAATTCAGAGACTGATCGTGACAGAGGGAGAGAGAGAGTCGAGGAATCTCTTACTTTTACTATTTGGGTGAATGAAGTTGATGTATGAAACAGTTTCCCAAAGTGTAGCTTCAGATGGGAATACCAAATGAAATGATCAATTGATCATGGGTTATCTTCCACTGTGTTTTATTTGTAGAAAATTATGCCACCAAATATGCTCATCTGACTAGTATAGCCTCTCTCTCCCACTCGATCAAGTTACCCATCTTTTGGTAATTAATCAGCTGATCCTTCTACCAACATGCAAAATTCGATGAACTTGTACACCTAATTCGAGGGGTTGGCAATCCGTCACATCTCACCTAATTCATTTGGTCATTTGCCTTGTAGAGGGCAGCTATACCAGATACTACTTCAGTGAGCCACCGGTTCTCAACATAGCTTCCTTCAAACCCATCCCCGATCCTACTCCTTACCAAAACTGGGTCACCGTCCCTAGGACCTGTGTGCCTTTGCTGTGAAGTGGTACAACCAACAGAACCATGCTTCACTTAGGGTCTTGAGCGTGTTGAGCGCACAGGTGCTGGATCGCGACACTCAGCATTTCACCTACCACTTCACCATTAAGGTTCTGGACAACTATGCTGTGAAGACATACAAGTTTGAGGTGTTCCAAGACCTGTCCGCACCTGGCCAGCCACCGGTGCTCAACTTGGGATACTTCCAAGCCTTCTAGCTAGATTGGCTAGCTACTTCCTATAGTTTCATCTCCTAGATATTTGGTTATATAAACATACGCTGGAGCAGAATAAGGCCTACCCAACTGAATGTTATTACACAATATAGTTATTAAACCAGCTTGTAAGAATAAGTGTGCAGATGAATTTATGTTGTAGTCATGAGAGGTAGGCCATGCTTTATGCTAAATAACTTGTTTCCGGGCCATTATATTTAAATGGAAGTGCTTTTTTTTCATCATTTCTTTCCTCTCCCCTTTTTAAATGACGCTCTTCCGATAACTCATGTTAATTAAGCATGTATTACAAAGCGGAACACCTTAGAGAGCTTTTCGACTTTATCGTAGCACTGCCATCTTCCGGCTGCAGGAGGGAAACCTCACTACGTTCATTACAAGAGTTGTCAGACTGTGGGTGGGGAATATACTATTTCAGGATTTACAGATGATGTATACATGCATCCTTTACTTTAGAATTAGTCATCTAAATAATATTTGATAGTCTGCCTTGAAATAGAAACGTTCAGCTGTGTTGTTAATTAAGAGCGCTTGAACACAAGCAAGTAGTCCCGTGGCAAAGTTTTGACGGTGAACAAACACCTAGCTAGCTACTAACCAGCAGAAGATACATATAGTTGGCTCAAGACGTGTTCCGATATGATCAGGTGCAAGTTGATGGTCTAATTCTTCAGTATAAAACAAAGTTCAGATGGTTGATGTCCTCTTCTTCTACAGTATAAAACAAAGGTCACACCTATTAGGGAGTTGGGAGCTCGACCGTTTCAATTCATGCGTTTGCACCAAGCAGAGATGCTTGGAAGGTCAAAATCATGCACAAATACGTAAAAATAGAGTGATATTATTGGTATTGTTATTTTATAATTAATATGATCACTTAGCAGTCATTTTTCAATTGTCAAGTGAGCCCGTACGTTTTAAACATAAAGAACAATAAAATTGTCCTAAAATTTGAAAAGGAAGGATAAATTTGTAGAGATCAATTAAAAGACAGCTGTTTCTGGAAATATGTCTACAAGACACAGATTGTTATATATGGAAAATTTCCTTCTCTCCCTCTCTCTCTCAATCTCCTTCTTTTAACAGTGAGGTCAATCTCGTTCATAGCAATGCATAGGCTTGTTACTCCAAAAACCAGATTATTACTCCGAAAGAGTTTGTTTTTACAAATGCACGCCACAGAAAATTAACCTTGTTTCTTATAGCACAACTTATTCGAGTTGATAGCTTAATTGCAAGCCAAATTGACAAGTGTGTCAAATATAGTAAGTGGCTTCACCACCCACCAACATAGAACCTACGACTGGAGAAGGGAAAAAAGAGAGATCGAGAAAAAAAAAAGAATGATTAAGAAGGCAGTATGCATAATTATAAACACCGGGTATTCTTCACTTTGACATAAATCCAAGTGTACGCTGAACACTTAATCTAAGAAGGCGTTAAGACAACTGCACTAATATGTGTGCAATTACGTTCACTTGATTATACTTCTCCAGATCATGCCGCAGCATTTATTCTTCAAACAAGTATATCTAAAATGGTAGGAGTCAACGTTAGTTCATCTAGAAGCGCTCGAAGTATCCCAAGTTGAGGACTGGTGGCTGGCCTGGTGCGGGCAGGTCTTGGAACACTTCAATCTTGTATATCCTCACCTTGTAGCCTTCGGAAACCCTAATGGTGAAGTGGTAGGTGAAATGCTCGGTGCCGCGATCCAGCATCTGTCCATGCAACACCTTCAAGAGACTGAGAGAAGCATGCTTCTGGCTGTTGTACCTGTGCACAGCAAAGGAACACAAGTGCCAGGCGCGTCCATCATTAGGTATGGTGATCCACTTGGGGTTTGGTTTAGGCCAGTAGGAGATGGGTTTGAAGGAGGCTATGTTGAGCACTGGTGGCTGGTTGGGTGCTCCAAGGTCTTGCAGGATTTCGCTGGAGTAATATGCGGTGCGGGTTCCTTCTACCAGGCAAATGACTAGCTTGTAGGTATAGTGCTGGGTGCCACGGTCCAGCACCTCTGCATGCACCACCTTTATGAATTTGAGGTATGGGTTGTTCTGTTTTTCCACTGCATACCTACCCAAGCNGTGGCTGCGGCCATGGCTGCCATTGAGGTCAGGACGACCAGAAGAAGAGGAAGGAAACGTCCTCCACCCATGGCTGCTTCACAAAATGGTAATGGCTCTCTTCTGAAAGGGGAAAATAAAAGGCAAGCTAAGGAACTTATGAAGCGGAAGAAGCTGAAAGGATGGACGAACGATTGTGGTGTGGAATCCGAAGTTTTGAACAGGTATTTATAGGATGGGAGGGGTTGAATGGGTCTCAGATGGATGGTTGAATTAGTGTGCATTGATGTAACCTGTGTGCCCCAAGTTGTGTAGTTGATCGGATACGGAATGTTTACTTATTCAAATGCGTTCCTATAATTAATAAAGATAACGCGTTGAGTGTACCCACCGCATGCTTCCGATTCCCATATGAAATTACACTTTGGGAAAACAGTTTCATACATCAACTTCATTCACCCAAATAGTATAAGTAAGAGATTCCTCGACTCTTTCTCCCTCTGTCACGATCAGTCTCTGAATTTGAAACCCATATTTGTTAAATATCCCGCGTGTTGATCTAGTCATCTACGTTCTCTAAAGCAGGGGACGAAGGCAACTTCTTTGAGTGCGGCTGACTTTTTCGTAGAAGGCGACTGATCATGATAATAAAAGTAACTAGTGGTTCAGAATCATCCACCTTACTTTCTCGATCGCTCTCCTAAATTGAAGATCGATAGGTACCTTATCGATCGGTGGGAATTCGACCGGTCGTATCAAATTGGTTTTAAGTGGGTCTCTTCTAGCAAAAAACAGTATGAGATTCGAATATCTTGCCGAGAAAAGGAATCGTAAACATACTTTTACATCAAGATTTTTATTTTCTGAGATATTGGACCATTGCTTTGAGAATATAAAGTTCTATTATTGTTCCATTTCTACTTATATATGTTGGAAAGCAAATGGCTACAAGAAAATGCTGGTGGAGGTCTTGGGATGCATGTTAAATTAAACATGAACCGCTCAAGTGATTTCATGCGCCCACAGGTAAATTAGCAGATGCACGTGATCCTGTTGGCTATAAACTTAGACAAGCATATCTCCATTCAATATTTTTTTAACGGTTACAGAACATGAAATGTTTTTTGCACCAAATGAAGGTGCAGAACCATTCAAGAATAATGAAATTTCTTTTGTGGTTGTTCAACGCTTCGCAGATCAAAACTAATCTTTATTGTGTATTAATGTAGTAATCATAAGTGGTTTGTGAAGTATGCGGGTTATGATGTCCATGACATTCAACAAATATGAACCAATCAATTAATGCATTCAAAACATACACAAAGTAATGAAAGTAATCACGTCTTGTCACCTTATTATTGCGTACTTAATTGTTTCCTTTTCTGTCAAGAATTTTAGATGCAGGTTCATAATGTGGAAAATCTTATCGGCCTCCTAAATAGATCTTCATTGCTCACGACACGAGATTTTTTAAGGCTTAGTATGGGTGTTGACTAATCACACTAGGTGTGGGCATAGTGTGGGCAATTGCCCACATAGGGTCACAAAAAGTGTTCATATTTCATGGTAATTTCTCATTCATATATAAGTTCCCTTAAAAATTTTAAAATTCTATAACTAGTCCACCTTACCAAAATTTTCTGGCTCCTTATTTTCCACAACAGTGTGTGGTTGAAGCTCAATTGAATTACAATTTATTGATTCTAGAGCCGACTAGATGCAGCAGGAACCAATTTACTTATGCAAGGGTGAGATTAACTGCGGGAAAAAGTATCTTGGGGACCTGTTAATCTGTCGTGCAATTAAGTACCGGAAAAAGTAATGTCCGTAATGAAGAACGCCACGAAGGAGAGGATATATGAGACTTAACAATGTGAGATCTTTACCAGCACGCAGAATATACCATCAATTGTTGCCTTCATAACTACTTGTTTAAGAGACATGAAATGTTATTAGAAAGCTTCTCTCTCTCCCTACATCCCTCTTTCCATGTTTTCACCTTCTTCCCCTCGTAACCTATTACCAACTTACAAAAAAATTGTATTTATTTTAAGTGGGACGTTCATGAATGAAAATTTAATAGTGTGAAAATCAAATAAACATTTGTCTATTTTATATCATACTAAAGATACCACCTTGGAAACAAAAATAAAATAAAATAAAATATTCCTTCCACTTTATGTCAAATGTTCCATCCCTTAAAACATTTGATTTTTATCTTTTCGCTCGATAAGTATACGAACATTTCGGCCCTACCAGTTCCTAATTCGTGCATATGTAGTTTAATTGACATTAATTATCTAGAGCAACCTAGCTTGTATTCAAGATCAAACATTCCGACAGCATCAAGTTTTCACACTAAACTATTCAAAATCATTTAAAAAGTGAGGTTATTAAGCTTCGATATAAATGTTTACGAAATTAAATAAAAGGTATACCACTCCGTAACAAGACTAAATAAATCATGTTTAATTTTTTTGCCTAAAACCATGCAAATCTATTTAGGAAATAAATTGACTTTGGCACAACATGCATATCCTTAATTCAGATAAAGGTAAATTAATTGATCAATTACATGGAAAAGTTGTTTTAATTTCATTTTCGTGCTTCAATTCAGTGGCTTTAGGTTCAAGGTTCGAGTCCCGGGCTCCAGCATCCTTCATTGGAGTCCCGAGTCCCTGCTTAACAAGAAACCAAATGGGTTACTAGTTTTTGTTTCCCTCCATTATATTTGCATCCAAGTGGGCGGACTAAGAGCCGCCATACCGAGGGCTGGAAATTGATCATCTCTTGGTCTTGAGGTTCACGAAATTAGCAAACTCCACGCAATGATATATGCTCCGGACATTTCATCAGTCTCGGGCGCTACCAGATCGATATTGTGCGTGTCGGGTTCTACTTCATTTGATTAATTAAGGCGTGGTCAACATCTATGAAGAATTTAATTTGCATAATAGAAACTACGTACGTTCTACCCCTTTACTTTCTAGCAGGCCTAGCTGCATAATGGAACTTCCACCGAACAAGAAGCCACCTGCTACCCAAAACTTGTTGTTCGGTGTATATATATATATATATACACACACACACTTAGAGTATTGGGGTGTACTATTTAATCGTCGTTTAAAACCAATTTCCAGTCCTTCCTCCCACAGACAAACGAAATGGTAGACCAAAGACAAGGTCGACTCCTTCGAATTGAAATTGGTAGTATTTTGAATTGAGAGGGACTGAGAGCTATAGACAACGATCAGAAAGTCAAAATCAACGAGTAATAGCGTACTCTCCTTTTTTATGTATATGCTTTATATCATCATGATTAGTAGCCTTCTACTAAAAAGTCAGCCGCACTCAAAGAAGTTGTCATCGTTCCTTGCTTTAGAGAAAGTAGACGACTAGATCAACACGCGGAATATTATCAAATATGTGTTGTAAATTCAGAGTGTGGACCATCACAGAGGGAGAAGACTTCGAGGAATTGCTTACTTTACTATTTCGCTGAACGAGGTTGATATGTGAGGCAGTTTCCCTAAGAGTAATTTTAAAGGGGAATAGGAAGCATGGGGTGGGTACAGTACTCGACTCCTAAACGTTCCGCATACGACCAACTACACAACTTGGGGCACACTGGTTTCATCAATGCACACTAATTCAACCATCCTGTCAGACCCATTCAGCCCTCCCATCCTATAAATACCTGAACAAAACTTCACATTCCACATCACAACCATTCATCGATCCTTTAAGCTCCTCGTGCTTCCTAAGATCTTTAGCTTGCCTTTTGTTTTTCCCTTTCAGAAGAGAGCCATTACCATTTGTAAAGCAGCCATGGGTAGAAGATGATTCCTTCCTCTGCTTCTAGTCGTCCTGACCTCAATGGCAGCCATGGTCGCAGCCACCAACTGGGTCGTATTAAAAACATGAAACTAGAATGGAAGAACATAGCAAATACTCAAGCATATACGTGGTTCGACATTTTGACACCTACATCCACATGAATAAGGGAGCTCTCACTTTATTTTCTATGATGATTCGAGAGAAGGTAAACTCTCAATATATAGAGTACAGGCCAGACCATTTTAGGTAAGAAGATCACACAAGAATCCATTTTAGGTAAGAAGATCAAACAAGAATCCTGCGTGATAAACAAGGTAACAAAATCTTGATCATGAAATAAGGAAACTATGAGAACAGCAACAATAGATAGACCTTCCCAATAGAGAAATTGAGGCAATGCCTATGATTTTACTAACAATCTCCCCCTCAAGTTGGTAGGCAGATGTCTATCTGCTCCAACTTGTTAATCAGAGTTTTATGCTTTTCTTTTCCAAGGCTCTTGGTGAATACGTCAGCCAGCTGAATCTCACTCCTGACGTGTGAGGTTCGTATAGTGTGATCCTGAATTTTTTCACGAACAAAGTGACAATTGACTTCAATGTGCTTGGTCCGCTCGTGAAACACGAGATTTGATCCAATGTGAATAGCTGTTATATTATCGCACTTTAGTTTCATTGGTTCCCTAATTTCCAAATTCATATCCTTGAGTAACGCTTTGATCCATATTAGTTCACACGTACATACGACCATAGATCTATATTCGGCTTCTGCACTTGATCGAGCTACAATAGTTTGCTTCTTGCTCTTTCATGTCACAAGATTTTCTCCAATAAATGTACAATAACCCGATGTCGATCTTCTAATGTTGGGGTCTCCAGCCCAATCAGCATCGCAGTACTCAGACACAACAAGGGATTGGCTTCGTTTCATTAAGATACCTTTGCCTGGAGTCCCTTTCAAGTACTGCAGTATTGTATGTGCTGCTTCGACATGACTAGACCTTGGATTATGTATAAATTGGCTGATTAAACTGACTGCATATGTGATATTTGGTCGAGTAACTGTCAAATATATAAGTTTGCCGACAAGTTTTTGAAAACTCTCTATGTTTTTTACAATGTTGCCTTCTTCTTTTTTCAGCCTGCAATTTGTCTCAAGAGGCATCTCTGCAGCTTTCTATCCTAGATATCCGGTTTCCTTGAGGAAATCAATAATATATTTTCTTTGGCAGATAAAAATACATTTGTCAGATTGGGCAACATCAATGCCAAGAAAGTATTGAAGAGTTCCGAGATCTTTAATCTCAAATTCTTTGTTGAGATACTTCTTTATCATATGTATGTTCTCGACATCATTCCCGGTAAGTATAATATCATCAACATATACAAGTTGTATACTTACATTGTCTCCTCGAGTGGCTGTAATCATAGTAAATCTGCAGTGCTTTGTTTGAAGCCATACTTGTTGAGAGTTTGACTAAGACGAGAAAACCACGCGCAGGGTGATTGTTTGAGACCATACAAGGCTTTCTTGAGTTTACACACATGACCCGGTTTACTTATGATACCTTGTGGGACTTCCATGAATACCTCTTCACTTAATTCGCCATGAAGAAAGGCGTTTTTTACGTCAAGCTGAAAAAGACTCCATCTCTTTATAGAAGCGGCAACAAGAAGAGCCCTTACCGTATTCATTTTTGCAACTGAAGCAAAAGTTTCTGTATAATCAATACATTCAGTCTGAGTGAATCCCTTAGCAATAAGTCGGGCATTGTACCGCTCAATTTCTCCATTACTTTTGAATTTGATTTCGTAAATCCATTTGCATCCGACAAGTTTCTTTCCTTCGGAACAATGGACAAAATCCCAAGTATGATTTTTCTCAAGAGCTCTAAGTTCCTCTTTCATGGCATCTCTCCATTTTTCATGTTTATTTGCCTCCTGAAAAATTTTTGGCTCTTGAAGCTTGTAGGTTGCATTAACATAAGATTTATAAGATTCAAACATAACATCAAAGGACAAACATTTTTCAATAGAGTGAATGTTTTCAGTTGATAGGTATGTATAGTAATCACTTAACCTGACTGGTGGCCTGCATTGTCTTGAGGAATGTCTAACTAGAGGAATATTAGAGACATCACTAGCTTGAATTTCTCCTTCATTAGTCATTACAAGACGGCAGGTTAACTTCATCATCTTTTCGGTGAAGGATTTGGTTGAAGGCGTCAATCAAGGGACAATGAGTGTCGTTGTTTTGCACGCTAAGAAGGGTCTCTTCTGGTTGAGTATTTTCAAAATAATTTTCAGCCTCATAGAATTTTACATCTCTCGAGACCATCATCTTGTTAGTAGTATGATCAAGGCAGCAGTAGCAATGTTTTTTGCTTGAATATCCCATGAAAATGCATTTGATGGCACATTTTTGAAATTTATTTCTAAACTTTTCCTGCACATGTAACACTTGCATCCAAACACCTTGAGATGCTTGATGGAGATTGGCCGTTTGAGTAGAAGTTCAAGAGGTACCTTGCCATCAATGCTAGAATTAGGAATCCGGTAAGATATATAGCAGGTGGTTCCAATGGCTTCATTCCAATATTTTTGTGGCACATTCATATGTATCATAAGAGTACGGGCGATGTTTAAGAGTTGACAATTTTTCATCTCTGCGATGCCATTTTGTTGTGGCGTTCCGGCACAAGAATATTGTGGTTGTATGCCTTTCATTCACATAAACTCTTTAAGAATATCGTAAACATACTCCCCACAATTGTCAGAGTGAAGTTTATTTATCTCGATTCCATACTGAATATGAATAAGATTATAAAATTCTTCAAATATTTTTGGCACTTCACTTTTTTTGAGAAAATAAATCCAGGTTACACGAGTCATATCATCGATAAAAGAGACATAATATCAATATTCGGTATGAGATATTTCAAGAGCGGGTCCCCATACATCAGAGTGAACGAGATCAAAGACTTCTATAGATTTTTCTATAGTAAGGTGAGGAATAAGTTGTTTGATACTTTGGTCAGAAATGTGCCTCAATCTAGCGTGTCATATCCGGTACTCAGAGTTTCGTCAACTGTTGGTGAAGAGACTAACACAGTCATCATCTAGAACATATCATCTTTAGAGATGTCCTTTTACCAATCACTTTTTTCGAATTCAGTTCCTAAAATGTCACGTCCTTGAAAGAAAAAATTGTCAAACAATTATAAGCTTGAGTAATCTTACTAACAGAAATCAAATTTGCTGCTAGTTTAGGAATAAGAAGAACTTTAGATTTCTGATTTCCAAAGAATGTCATAGTACCAACACCTTCGACATTTATAGAAGAACCATCGGCTATGAAAACAGACTATCTATAATCTTTGATTAGTTCACTAATAGTAGATGGTTCACTAATCATGTGATCATTTGCTCCGGAGTCAATAATCCAAACATTATTTTTTCTCATATAAAGAAAAACTAAAGGTCCTTCAGAACTTTCTCCGACTGGTTGAGAGGAGAGAGGTTGGTCTTGGAGAACTTTTGAAAAAAAAAATTCAGATTGTCCTTTGTAACAAAATTTGTCATATTGATCTCCTTTGAAGACATGCTTGCCAAATTTGTCTCCTTTGAGGTCGAGGTTGGTTTTTCTTTCTCAGGTCTCCCTATGATCCCCCAGCATCATTCTCGGGTGTAGCCAATCTTTTTGCAATGAGTGCAGTTCATCTTGTTGCGTGCTCTCATATTGTTTGATCCACGTCTCTGTCCTTCTTGAGTGCGAGAAATATACACCATTTTTTCAGAGTTTTCTCCTGCAACTTCATCTTTGGAGGATGAGTTCATAACTTTTTGTTTGGATACCTCTCTTTGAATGATTTGACAGACGGAGTTGAATGTTGGAAGATGAGAAGAATTCAAAATTTGATTGCGCAAGGTTTCGTCACTGAGGCCAGCCAGTGCTTTGAAAATTTTATCTTCTTCAAACCGTTGTGTAAAGATATCGGGATCTGATGTGGCTGGTCAATATTGAAGAAGTTCATCAAAGAGACCGCAGAGACGTCCCATATAAAGTTGAATATCTTTGTCTCTGATCATGAGATTAGCAATCCCACATTGAATTTGATATATTCGAGCAAGATTATTTTGCTCGCTATAAAGTTCTTTTAATGACTCTCAAATGCCTTGAGTAGTATCTTGATACATGAACATATTTGCTATAGACGGATCCATTGAATTTATTAACTAAGAAATGACCATATCATTCTCAGATTCCCATTCCTCATACTTGGGATCATTAGGTGCAGGCTGCTTGATTTTTTCGTTGATGTATCCTCCTTTAGATCTCCTGCTAAGAAATAGACGTGTGCAGCCTTCGTCAACTTAAATAGTTTGAATACCAGCCATTAACGATATAGTAAAAACGCGCTGCCCAAGAAGAACTAAGGAACGCTCTCACCGGACGAATGTGATCCAACAGACATTCTTGCACTGAAGGCGATGTGCTCTAAAAAACAGAGGGCAAGGGAGAGCGATTGTTCTGCTTTGGTGCCCTAAAAAACAGAGAACAAAGGGCGAGCGGTCTGCCAGGGCGGAGCTAATCGGGCAAGGGGCGAGCGGTGTACCAGGCGGAGCTCGAGGGCAAGGAGCGAGCGGTGTACCAGGGCGGAGCTCGAGGGCAAGGATCGAGTGGTCTGCCAGGGCAGAGCTCGTATGGCAAGGGGCGAGCAGTGTACCAGGTGGAGCTCGAGGGCAAGGAGCGAGCGGTGTACCAGGGCGGATCTCGGGATCTCAGGATGATCCTCGACGAGGCGGCGCGGTTGGCAATGACGGCCTGGTCTCCTCTGCTCGATTTAGGGTAAACCCAAAATCAACAAGTGTGGAAAAATGAGAACAGAGGGGGCGGCGTCAGCTGGGAGCGTCGAACGGATGGTAGGCGCAGCAACGGAAAAAACCACCCTCTCTGGTTTTGGGTTGCTGAAAACCGGTGGAAGCCCCACCGCCGTTCAAACGAGAAGGCATGAGAAAGGAGCAGAGGATCGGGCAAAGCTTTTCCCGCTCGAAAATCAGCAAGAACCGGACCACTTTGCCTCTTCTGGGAATTGCTGGGATCACATTCCTCTTGAACGACAGTTGATGTCGCCAGAGGAATCAACGCTGCTTGCAAAAAGAGAGCAATGGGATGAGTTTTTGCAGTCCCAGTTTTGAATGCCTCCTGTTTTGCTTCCTAGGCGATTGTGCCGCAGAAGACTCCCTCTCAACAACTACCAGCACTTTGATACCATGTTAAAAACATGAAACTATAATGGAAGAGCATAGAAAACAATCAAGCATATACGTGGTTCAGCATTTTGATGCCTACGCCGAGTGCTCAACATAGCCTCCTTCAACCCTACCTCCTACTGGCCTTAGCCAAACCCCAACTGGATCACCATCCCTAACGATGGACGTTCCTGGAACTTGTGTTCCTTTGCTGTGAAGAGGTACAACAGCCAGAACCATGCTTCTCTCAGGCTCTCGAAGGTGGTGTTTGGGCAGATGCTGGATCGTGGCACTGAGCGTTTCACCTACCACTTCACCATTAGGGTTTCCGACCGATATTACGTGGAGAAGACATACAAGATCGAAGTGTTCCAAGATCGAATTGTTCCAAGACCTGTCGGCACCAGGCCAGCCACCAGTCCTCAACTTGGGATACTTCCAAGCCCACTAGATTAATTCCTATTGCCTCAAACAGTTTTATATGTATTTGTTTCAAGAATAAATGCTGCGGCATAAACTTAAAATGTAATAAGTGAATGTAATTTCACATATACGGTGCAATAGTTGTGATGGCTTCTTAGAATAAGTGTGCTGCGTGCACTTGGATTTATGTGAAAGTGAAGAATACCCTACGTTTTTCTCGTGGTAATTGTGCATACTGCCTTATTAATCATTTATTTATTTATTTATTCTTTCTTTGTTTTTACTTTCTCCCGTTGTAAATTCGACGTTGATGGGTAACGAAGCTACTTATTATATTTGAAACACGGTTAATTTTCTGTGAAACGAACTCGTTTCTGGGAGCAGTAATCTGGTTATGTTGCTTTGTTGTATTTGTCCTATGTAGCCCTTGAAAACAAGCCTCTCTCATTTGTCAAATAGATTGGGAGAAAAAAAGATTTTTAATCCATGCCTTATGTCATTTCCATGATAGTGCTCATTATGTCGTGTCTTTAATAAAAATAAGATTCATGTAGGATATCAATATATCCAGTTTGGATCACATACTAGACTGGTTCTTTCATAAAAAGTCGGATATGACAAAAAAAAAATTAAGAAGTCAGGTCGTTCAGATTTGAGAACCAACATCCGATTGGATTTGAATTCAGATAACATAAATATCCAGTCTGGTGCCAATCAAATTTAATTTCAAATTAAATTTCTATGTCCAATGCCCTTATATTTTGAGAGTCAGCCATATTCCGTTTAAAATCTGCATATGGATTTGCGTATGAATTCAAATAGCATATTCGAGTCAGATTCAGATTGTGAAATCGAGTTTCGTTTTCAAATTTGGATATGACTTTCCTTCATTCACATTTGAATCTGTATTCGAATTTGAATATGTGAACATCAACAAAAAGCAGAAGTGCTTAATAGTGAATCCAATTTGTATCCATCCGTTGACATCTGTATATTTGTATACTTCTTTTCTTTGCCTTCCAATCTAAGTCTTTGTTAAGTGTGTGTAATGTAATTAGAATTAAGCTCTCTCTCCCACTCTCTGTGTCCACGTCCTTTATATGACATGCTGAAGATAACAGCACAAAAACAAAAAAACCGAAGCTAACAATCAAAACAACATTTTTAGTCTTGTAACCCTTACTACTATATTTTTGACAATGAATATAGAAATATTCCTTCCTGGCCATGCACTTTCTTGTATATATAGTTTAAATTACGTTAATGAGCCACACTAAGCTAATTGGTAGCAAGATTAAATTAAAAGTAACAACAACATTAGTTTTTCACAAGAAAATATTCAAAAACATTTAGAAATGAGGTTATTAAGTTCCACAAAATATTCAAGAAAATCAATAAAAGATGCAAATCTCGGTAACAAAATATAAAAAATCATGTTATTTTTCATTTTCTAAAACCATGCCAATCTATTGATTTTGGCTTACTATGTATAATATCTAACATTGACTTATTCATATTTACTGAAAAAAAATTATTCTTCCCAAGGCAAAGAGATGAGCTTTGAAGAGGCGGACCGTAAAGCTTGTCAACTCAACTGCGAACGGTAGAATTCCCACCCACCGAGAAGCTGTATCTGCCAATAGAATTTGTGAGAGGACGGCTCTCAGCCCGTCAGCCGCCACTACTTTCTATCATCGTTCCCATGTTGTGGACTTCAGCAACACATGGAACATTACTAAATTATGGTTCAGAATTCATCAAAAGGGAGATAGAGAGTCGGAGTCAAGAAATCGCAGGACAGCTTTATTAGAGATCAACACGCTTCCTTCATCAAGAGTCCCTTTGAAGATACGTATATGACCGCCGTACATCATCAACTACATACGACTTAGAGCACGCGGTATTTATGGACTTTGATATTTTATTCATCCATTTCAGACCCATTCAACCCTCCCATCCTATAAATACCTGATCATAACATTGCATTCGACACCACAAACATTAATCCTCCTTCCCTTCGGCTCCTTCTGCTTCAGAAGTTCCTTCGTTTGCCTTTTATTTTCTCATTAGAGAAGAGAGCCACTACCGTTACCATTTGTTAAAGCAGCCAGCAGCCATGGGTCGACGCTTCCTTCCTCTGCTTCTGGTCGTCCTGACCTCAATGGCAGCCATGGCAGCAGCCACCAACTGGGTCGTCGTTCCAAATGTTGAGAAGGACAGCCATGTCCAGAGCTTGGGTAGATATGCAGTGGAAAAACAGAACAACCCATACCTCAAATTCTTAAAGGTGGTGTATGCAGAGGTGTTGGACCGTGGCACTGGGCACTATACCTACAAGCTCATCATGTATCTGGTAGAAGGAACCCGCAACACATATTACTCTAGTGAAATCCTGCAGGACCTTGGGGCTCCCAACCAGCCACCAGTGCTCAACATAGCCTCCTTCAACCCTACCTCCTACTGGCCTAAACCAAACCCCAAGTGGATCACCTTCCCTAACGATGCACGTGCCTGGGGTTTGTGTTCTTTTGCTGTAAAGAGGTACAACAGCCAGAACCATGCTTCTCTTAAGCTCTCGGGGGTGGTGTTTGGGCAGATGCTGGAGCGCGGTACTGAGCATTTCACCTACCACTTCACCATTAGGGTTTCCGACCGACATTACATGGAGAAGACATACAAGATCGAAGTGTTCCAAGACCTGCCGGCACCAGGCCAGCCACCAGTCCTCAATTTGGGATACTTCCAGGCCCTCTAGATTAATTACTATTGATTCAAACAGTATTATATGTATTTGTTTCAAGAATAAATGCTGCGGCATGAACTTAAAATGTAATAAGTGAATGTAATTCCGCAATGGTTGTAATGCCTCCTTTGAATAAATGTGCGGTCCGCATGCAGTACTATTGGTGTATTAGTTATCCGACCTGTTATAATTATCCCTACTGATTTGAATTTTTTATTGGTTACTTTTATTTTCTATCTCCTTTTTATTTTCAATCCCGTTGTAGTATCATTAATGTTGATGGGTAATCAAGCCGCTTGCTCCATTAGGCCGACTTGTCAATGTGGGTCAGTTGATGGAGTGGGAGAGACGTTAAAGCCCAGGCCTTGAAAATTTGATTTTCGGGCCGTTAATTACCGGGCTCGGCCTGGCCCGGTAATTAACGGGTCGCCTTTGTGATCGACATTTTTTTTTTCAGAAAAATGAACTTATGGCTTCATAATTCATACTTAATGTTGCCTGTTCCTTCCTTGCTGTTTTCTTGTTCCTCCCCATCAAGACTCGAGACTGCCTCCTTGTCGCCCATCGGCTGCCTCCTCCGACCGTCGCCGTCGCCCATCGGTTGCCTCCTCCGACCGTCGCCGTCGCCCATCGGCTGCCTCTTTCGGCCGTCGCCCTTCGGCTGCCTCCTCTGGTCCTCCCAGTTGGTTGTTGCCTTCACCGTCCACTTCGCCCATCAACTGCCTTCTCTGGTCATCTCAATCGGTTGTCGACGTGGCTGTCGCCCATCAGCTGCCTCCCCTTCCGTCGCCACTTTTCCCCTTTCTCCGTGGCCGTCAAAATTCCCCTGCTTCATATCCTTTTTTTCTTCCCTATCAAAACAATTTGAGCATATTGTGATTGTTGGCCTTCACTTATTTAAAGCTTGTAGCTTCACTATTAAAATTTCTGTTGTTCTTCTCCTCCCCTTTTCTGAAAAGGAGAAAAGAAATGGAAATGAACATATCTTGTGGATCCCGAGCTCCTTGCCCATGATTTCAATCTCCATTTGGGCGTCTGATTGCACTTCTTTGTTACTTTTTTTAACATGGGTAGATGGTCAGTGAGCTGTAAGAAAAAATGAACTTCTTTATGGGTGGTCACCTAAAAAACATCACCCAACTCATGTGCTTCACCATTGCCTACCACTTGCATGACTACTTACTTCCACACACTTATGCCAAAGGAGAAGAAAGGTCAATATTCTGATCTCCCAACAGCCCTTGACATGCTCTTCCTTTAACAGGTCAATATTCTGATCTGTTATTTTCACTATTCATTGAAATTGCTTCTGGAATAGCCGAACCTTTGTACATTCATGGCTCCGTTCAGACAAGAGCATAAACAAATGTGATTTTCTATGGAAAGTCATCTGGATTGTTTGAGGGGAAAGAATGAGATATTTTTCACAGTTTTTTTCGTAGATATTTCCAGACATTTACTTTTCGCCTAGTTCCTTTGATAAAGAATATTGTCCAACTTCAAATATGGAATCAATTGAATCATCTACTGAGAGAGAAACTGTCTCCAAGAGAAAAAGGACTTCAAAAGTATGGATTGATTTTATATTGGTTACATATAAAGGAGAAGAGTTTGCCAAATGCAAACATTGTGAAGAACGACTGAAGGCAAACAGTGCTCATGAAACAAGCCATTTAAGTCGACATATAAAATATTGTTTAAATAGGCAAATCAATGAAGGAAAACAAAGAACTTTATCACCTGCAATTAGTGACTTTGGTGCAACTTCTGTTTGTATACAAAAATTTGACATGGAGTCTATAAGAAAGCTGAGGTCAAAGTGTGTAATAGCACATGAGCTTTAGTTCAATTTTGTCACGACCCAATTTTTGACACCAAAAATTTCTTTCTTTCTTTAATATAAATAATTGCGGAAGCAAAATTGAGTCATGACCAAAACAGAAAGGAAATGCACTGTATTAAAGTAAAACACTTGGACCCAAACAACTAAAATGACCACTAAGCTCAAAATCGACGTAGTGTCCAGAATGCCAATGCCCGTCCATCACAAGACTGAGGTCGTCATTCCAAAAGCCAAAAGCTATCAAGGACTACCTGTAAAGATAGAAAGAAGGGTTAGAATTCCTCTGAGTATGGAGAAATCCAGCCATGAATGGAACATGGCCCAACAAAGTAATACTTAGTTTCGTAAAACGATTCTACAAAGGTCTTATCAGGCGCAACCATAAATTTTTCCAAAACTTTACACACACAAAAGATTTTGTCACATCATCAAAAGCAGAACGAGGTATGCACAACCTCTAAAGTTTCGTAGGCTTCCAATCGTGGTTCTCTAGCAATGTCATGGTCATCGTGTCGAGCAACAGAAAACCCCGTGGGCACTCACGGGCGGAACGGAAAATCTCTTCACCAGGCGATCCAACGGATCGATGGTACCTGCAGTGAAGCCTCCTGAGATATCCCAGATCGGCGCTGTAGCAGCATGGTCTCTCTAGGAACCCAGGGTGAGAGACCAGGAGACATCGCTCCCAAACAGAAACAGAACGGAATCCCGGGCCCTTGTGCCGCCCAATACCCAGTGGGCCCTCCAGTACAGCCAGAAGAGTGGGCGAGCCACCCCTCCCGGGACGAAACCAACACTGGGCAACACAGAAAGCTCGCACTCGCATAAACCATCACACAAAGTTCACGTTTCGCCTTCGAATTTCAAAAAGTGAGGGTTTTTCCTTTCTAGACATCGTCTAGTCATAGAAACCGCCCTTAGGCTCAGTTTCCCACACAATAGAAATAAGTCATTTTATAACTTGATTTAATGACAACAGAACAAAGCACATCACGATCGGAATTTACACAAAGGTCACATCACGTTTGAAATTAACACAACAATCCCATCACGTTCAAAATTAACACAATATCAAGAACCCTTTTTCTGAAGTTTAAATAAAACTAACAATACCAGAAAGCAATAATGCATAACATTTCGGTTTTCTACAGAAATCACAAACCAATATATGAAAACCCTCTTTCAAGAATTTTTAAGAACCCAGAGGGCACCAAATCGCAATTTCATATTAAATATCTGGTTTTTTACTGAAAATAACTTTCGCAAGCCTCTTTTTGAAGAGGTTTTCAGCAAAAACGTTGCGGCATGAATTTCTCGAAACTATAACAACTTATCAGAATATTTTGCTAATTAGTGGACCCGTTTTGACATTTTCCAACTTTGATATAAATATGGCCGACGCTCGTTTTTCTTCATTTCACGCCTGCATTTTCTCTCTCCTCGCGCGAGAGCTCCTCTCCTCAAGTTCAACTCACGGTGGGCGGTGGCTTCCCTTGCTTCTGCAACCACCCAAAACCAGTTCGACTAGGAGAGAAGGGAACGTCATCCTCCTGCGATCTCCGACGCCACGTTTCTCCACCACCCCACCGACTGTCCGACGCTCTCAGCCAACATTGCCTCCTCTGCCCTCATTCTTCCAGCACAATTTCTGTGAGGGAGACAACCAGCCGAGCTAGGTGCGTCTCTCTCAATCTCCCATTTCATTGCGACAAGGATGGTCCAGCCAACGAGGAGGAACGACGCAGGAGGAAAATCTGCGTCATCAGTACCGTGTTCATCTTTTCCCCCAAATCGCCTATGCTGATCTTTGTTCGTCGGTGAGCAACTGATTCCGTTCATCGAGACAGTATCTCCTCCCCTTTCTCTTATATATTGCTTATTTTCGTTTACCCCTGGTAGAGCAGAGCAGACCTGCCTTCCACCGATGAAGCCTCACTGTTCACTCTTACTATCATTAATTTATCAAAGCAGGTTCGGGAAGGCCACAGAGTCTTCCCCTCTTCACATCTGTGTTGCACGTTCTGTAGCTAGACCCTCTCAGAGGGTCTTGGTATCATAACATTCTTCTATGTGATGATGTATTGGGTTTTAGGGTCCTCTGTGGTCTCGGTTCTTCATGGATGAAATGAAAATATACACAGCATGCTACAGGAACCCGAGGGTTTCAAAACACAATTAAACGGACATGCTATACATTACAAATCTGAATCTAGCATACTTTACTTCTAGAATCTCATGCTTGGATTCATATCTAGGCATATGCATACATAGATTTATATGTTCTATACAAAATCCAAAATACAAGGCTTCATGCTTCAATCATGGTTGAAAATCCTCATACCTTTTTCAAATCCGATGTAACCTCCCGCCAACAACTTCTATGTGTGTCTTGACTCTTCTCCAGCAGCCAGCAACTTTAATCTTCAACCAAAAGAGGGCAAAGATGAGGACGTTCCTCTCTCTCTTCCTTTCTCTCTTTCCCTCGAGTTTATTTTTCTTGAACTCCTCTCACGTCTAGGGCTGCAATAATAAGGAATGGTTATGTTTTCGACCTTCCTCAAGAAAAGGAAATCAGGTCGGTTTTCCTTCCCCTTCATTTCTTTCCAAAACCACTCCCTTGATCACCAAATTGACAGTTTCCATTTTATTTAACAATCAATTAAATCTACCATTTGTAACTCCAGCCCATATTACCGTTCCCATAATTAAGGAAAAATGAAAGGAAATCGTGGGCTTTACATCCTCCCCCCCTAAGAAGAAATTTCGTCCTCGAAATTTAAGCGTACCTTATTGAAATAATTGAGGATAACTCTTTCGCATGTCGTCTTCTGGCTCCCACGTACATTCTTTGATTCCATGATGTTGCCATTCCACTTGAACTAGTGGGATGGTCTTCTTCCGCAGCACATGCTCCTTTCGGTCTATAATCCGAAGCGGCTTTTCTTCTGTGGTCATGTCTTCTCGCAAATCAACTTCTTCGTAGTCTATCACATGCGAGGGGTCGGGTACATACTTCCTTAGCATCGACACATGAAACACTGGATGAACATGACTATACTGTGGTGGAAGTGCAATTCGATATGCAACCTCTCCAACTTTTTCTAGAATCTCGAAAGGACCAATGTATCTTGGGCTCAATTTTCCTTTCTTTCCGAATCGAAAAACACTTTTGGTGGGTGATATCTTGACAAAGACATGATCTCCTGCTTGAAAAGCCAATTCCCTCCGTCGTTGGTCTGCATAACTCTTTTGTCGACTCTGAGCAGCCAAAAGTTTCTTTCTAATCATGTTGACCTGGTCAGTGTAATGTTGAATTACTAAAGGATCATCAATCTTGTTGTCTCCTATCTCAGTCCAACACGATGGTGATCTGCAAGGTCGGCCATAGAGAGCTTCAAATGGAGCCATTCCGATGCTAGAGTGATAACTATTGTTGTAGGCAAATTCGGCCAACTTTACATGCTTATCCCATTCGCCCTTCCATTGCTACACACAAGCCCTTAACATATCCTCAAGAGTTTCAATGGTTCGCTCGGATTGTCCATCTGTTTGCGGATGAAATGCTGTACTCAGTTTCAATTTTGTTCCCAATGCTTCTTGTAATCTTCCCCAAAACTTGAATGTAAATCTTGGATCTCTATCAGAGATGATTGATTTAGGAATTCCATGAAGTCTCACGATTTCATCAACATACAAATCCGCCAAACTTTCAAGTGATTGTGAAATCTTGATGGGAAGGAAATGTGCAAATTTAGTTAGACGATCCACCACAACCCAAATAGCATCGTGCTGTCGTCGAGTACGTGGTAACCCCACTACGAAATCCATTGTAATGCCTTCCCATTTCCATTGAGGAATTTCTATTTGTTGCATCAAGCCACCTGGTTTCTGATGTTCCACCTTAACTTGTTGACATACCAAGCATCGTGAGACAAACTCAGCAATCTCTTTCTTCATTCCTGGCCACCAAAAGTTTATTCTTAAATTTTGATACATCTTGGTGCTTCCCGGATGTATGCTGTATCTTGTTTTGTGTGCCTCTTCTAGTAGCTTGTTTTTCACCTCTGCATCATTCGGAACCCACAATCTACCGTTGAACCATACAGATCCGTCATTATCTTCAGAATAAGGAGTTTCCTCTGTGTGACACTCGTGTATCAACTTTGCATAATCAAGACTCTGTTTTTGTTTCTCAATGATTTCCTCAAGAAACCTATCTCGAATCATTCCAGCACACTTCACTTTCCCATTATCATCTTGTAATGGATGCCATTGCTCAAAGTCTTCTACCAAATTCCATGTCTGCATTAACAGTCCAGCAGCTTTAGCAGACGCCTTTCTGCTGAGTGCATCAGCTACCACATTGGCCTTGCCTGGATGATACTTTATCTCAAAGTCATAGTCTTTAAGATATTCCAGCCATCTCCTCTGTCTTAGATTCAATTCCTTCTGCGAGAATAAATATTTGAGAGATTTGTGGTGAGAAAATACTTCAAATTCCACACCATAAAGATAATGCCTCCATATCTTTAGCGCAAATACCACTGCTCCTAATTCCAAGTCATGTGTTGGATAGTTCTTCTCGTGTTGTTTCAGTTGTCTGGAGGCATACGCTATAACGTTGTCGTTTTGCATAAGCACCGCTCCATACCCTGTCCCTGAAGCGTCAGTATATACTACAAATCCCTTCCTTCCATTTGGTAGAGTTAGAATTGGGGCACTAGTCAAACTGTCTTTCAACATCTGGAAACTCTTTTGACAGTCCTCTGTCCACGTAAATTTCACTCTCTTCTGTAGCAGTTTAGTCATTGGGGTTGCAATTTTCGAGAAATCCTTAATGAACTTCCTATAGTAACCTGCCAAACCAAGAAAACTTCTGATTTCTGTTATATTAGTTGGTGCATTCCATTGTTGCACAGCTTCTACCTTGGCCGGATCGACTGCCACTCCCTCCTTGGAGATTATATGTCCCAGGAAATTTACTTTGTCTAGCCAAAACTCGCACTTGGAATACTTGGCATACAGTTGATTTTGTCTCAATTTTTTCATTACTATCTCGAGATGTACCGCATGCATTGCTTCGCACTCTGAGTATACTAGCACATCGTCAATGAACACTATAACGAATCGGTCTAAGTAGTCATGAAATATTCGATTCATCAAATCCATAAAAACAGCTGGTGCATTTGTGAGTCCGAAAGGCATCACTCGAAACTCATAATGCCCATAACGTGTGCGAAAGGCTGTTTTGGGAATATCTTCTTCCTTAATTCGTAATTGATGGTATCCTGACCTCAAGTCTATCTTAGAAAACACCTTTGCCTCCTTTAACTGATCGAACAAATCTTCGATTCTAGGCAATGGATATTTGTTCTTGATTGTAACATGATTCAACATTCGATAATCAATACATAACCGCATTGAACCATCTTTCTTCTTCACAAACACGACCGGCGCTCCCCAAGGTGACACACTTGGACGGATGAATCCCTTGCTGGCTAAATCTTGGATCTGCTTCTTTAATTCTTCTAGTTCTGCTGGTGCGATTCTATAAGGAGCCTTAGAAATAGGTGCGGTTCCTGGTATCAACTCGATGCCGAACTCCACCTCTCGTACAGGAGGCACTCCAGGTAAATCTTCAGGGAACACGTCTGCGTAGTCCTTCACCGTACGCACCTCACTGATGGGTTTTAATTTCTGCTCGGTTGCATCCATGCTAATCAAATATGCAGTGCACCCGTTTTCCATGTATTTCCTGGCCTTAATTGCTGAGACAACCAACTTTCTTTGATCTTGAGGCGCTTTTACCCCAAATTCAATCTTTCGACCATTCTCCAACTGAATTCTCAGCTTCTTCTTTCTACAATCTAACGTTGCATAGTGATGGTATAACCAATCCATTCCTAGGATTACGTCATACCCCATCATATTCATTACCACCAATTGTGCTGGTAATAAATGCCCATGTATTTCTATTTTCACATTTTCTAGGTATGTTCTGCATGTGTCTTTATTTCCCATGGGCGTAGCGACTAACAATTGGTAAGGCATATTCTTTCTTTCTAACTTTAAAAATTCAGCAAAATTCTTAGAAACAAAAGAATGCGATGCACCAGAGTCAAACAAAACGTGAGCCCAATGAGATTGTACAAGAAGGGTACCTTCAATAACGTCATTAGGTTTCAAATCTTCAACTATGGTTGCGTAAACTCTCCCAGGCACCTTCTTTTCTGCTGGCTGACTGGCCGCACCACGCATCTGCTCTGCCTCTTTTCTCTTCGGGCACTCGCGAATAAAATGACCTTGTGCTCCACAGTAAAGACATGCTCTGGTATCCCTGTAACATGGTTTTCCAGGGTGTTGGCGATGACATGTGGGGCATTCATCGTTCTGCTTGGATGTTGACGGTCTCTGTCTCTTGAATCTGTCCCCTTGGTCCGCCCTGTCACTGCGCCTTCTCTTGAACAAGTCTGGTCTCAACTTGGGTCGCAGAGATTCACTCTTTCTATCTGTCCCTTGCATCCTGTTCCAGCCCTCCTCCAGACGTGTGGCCATGTCGATAGCGTCGTCTAGATCTCTCAGACGACTACTAACTACTTGGTTCTGCAACCCGTCTTTAAGTCCTCTGACGAACTTATTTGCTCGGTCCGCATCAGTAGTATACACATGGGGGCAATATTTTTCCAAATGTTTGAATTTAACGACGTATTCTTGCAGACTCAGACTCCTTTGTTGAAGGTCCAAGAATTCTTGCATGCGTTTCTCCCGTGTGAAGGTTGGGATGTAGGCACGCGTGAAGGCTTCCTTGAATTCTCCCCAAGTCGCTTCATGATTTGCGAACTTCACTTTGCGTCCGCCACCATTCCTTAGCATCTCCTTTTAGCATAAAGGTTCCATACCAAACCTTCTTGTTGTCAGACACTTCCAAGATGGTAAAGATCTCCTCAGTTTCTATGATCCACTATTCAGCATCGTCAGCCGTGCCCTTCCCATAAAACTTCGGAGGATGCAAGTTCATAAACTGTTGGTGAGTTGTGCCTCTTGCCTCACCATTTGTTGTCATGTTTGTATCCGTACTAGTTCCTCCCGAAGAAGAATTCTGCACCAGTCCCTGCATCAATCCTGTCATCGTCTGCAAAGTGTTCAGAATGAACGCTTGCTGTTGTTGAATATTTTCAACAGGTGTCCCAGTTCCGATAGAACGAGTCTCCACATTTCGGCTCCTGGTGCTGCGAGAACATCTGCCTCTACCTCTAGCACTAACGCTTCCTCCTCTAGTACGAGCCATAGAAACTACACTGTACGGAGGAAAACAAAATATAGCAGTTGCATTCGTAAGTAACAATTCACTAGAACTAATACAAAACTCTGAAATTCAATATTCACAACAAAGCAAAAACACCCTTCTCTAACAGGTTTGGATGACCTTTCCGCTGCTTGTGATCGACATTGGCATTGAACATGGACTCTAGACACTGTGCTCTGATACCAAAGTTGTTACGACCCAATTTTTGACACAAAAAATTTCTTTCTTTCTTTAATATAAATAACTGCGGAAGCAAAATTGAGTCATGACCAAAACAGAAAGGAAATGCACTGTATTAAAATAAAACACTTGGACCCAAACAACTAAAATGACCACTAAGCCCAAAATCGACGCAGTGTCCAGAATGCCAATGCCCGTCCATCACAAGACTGAGGTCGTCATTCCAAAAGCCAAAAGCTATCAAGGACTACCTGTAAAGATAGAAAGAAGGGTCAGAATTCCTCTGAGTATGGAGAAATCCAGCCATGAATGGAACATGGCCCAACAAAGTAATACTTAGTTTTGTAAAACGATTCGACAAAGGTCTTATCAGGCGCAACCATAAATTTTCCCAAAACTTTACACACACAAAAGATTTTGTCACATCATCAAAAGCAGAACGAGGTATGCACAACCTCTAAAGTTTCGTAGGCTTCCAATCGTGGTTCTCTAGCAATGTCATGGTCATCGTGTCGAGCAACAGAAAACCCCGTGGGCACTCACGGGCGGAACGGAAAATCTCTTCACCAGGCGATCCAACGGATCGATGG
>JAANDH010000238.1:31315-215725 GCA_011799765.1 Nymphaea thermarum | reverse complement strand
TTCCGTTCATCGAGACAGTATCTCCTCCCCTTTCTCTTATATATTGCTTATTTTCGTTTACCCCTGGTAGAGCAGAGCAGACCTGCCTTCCACCGATGAAGCCTCACTGTTCACTCTTACTATCATTAATTTATCAAAGCAGGTTCGGGAAGGCCACAGAGTCTTCCCCTCTTCACATCTGTGTTGCACGTTCTGTAGCCAGACCCTCTCAGAGGGTCTTCGTATCATAACTTTCTTCTATGTGATGATGTATTGGGTTTTAGGGTCCTCTGTGGTCTCGGTTCTTCATGGATGAAACGAAAATATACACAGCATGCTACGGGAACCCGAGGGTTTCAAAACACAATTAAACGGACATGCTATACATTACAAATCTGAATCTAGCATACTTTACTTCTAGAATCTCATGCTTGGATTCATATCTAGGCATATGCATACATAGATTTATATGTTCTATACAAAATCCAAAATACAAGGCTTCATGCTTCAATCATGGTTGAAAATCCCCATACCTTTTTCAAATCCGATGTAACCTCCCGCCAACAACATCTATGTATGTCTTGACTCTTCTCCAGCAGCCAGCAACTTTAATCTTCAACCAAAAGAGGGCAAAGATGAGGGCGTTCCTCTCTCTCTTCCTTTCTCTCTTTCCCTCGAGTTTATTTTTCTTGAACTCCTCTCACGTCTAGGGCTGCAATAATAAGGAATGGTTATGTTTTCGACCTTCCTCAAGAAAAGGAAATCTGGTCGGTTTTCCTTCCCCTTCATTTCTTTCCAAAACCACTCCCTTGATGACCAAATTGACCGTTTCCATTTTATTTAACAATCAATTAAATCTACCATTTGTAACTCCAGCCCATATTACCGTTCCCATAATTAAGTAAAAATGAAAGGAAATCGTGGGCTTTACAAATTTGGAAGAATATAAATATCATAACAAACTTCTTCAACCTTGCAACCATAGGTTTATTTTATTTTCTAGAAGAACTTTGAAAAGACAAATTATCTCAATGTACAAGACTGAGAAAATCCGACTTGAAGGATTTATAAATGATTCTATGCAGCGAGTTTCATTGACATTTGATATGTGGACTTCACAGCAGACATTGGGTTATCTATGCGTGGCAGGACAATATGTTGATAGATATTGGAAGTTGCATGCTCATATGTTTAGTTTTGTACATGTACCTCCACCACATAATGCAGATAGTTTATGTGAGACTTTATCAGAATGCATCTCTAAATGGAACATTTAGTCAAAGTTATTTTCTATTACTATTGACAATTGTTCAACGAATGATAGTGTAATAACTATACTGAAAAGGAACTTAGGAAGAAGAAATATTATTCCAATGCAAGGGCGACATTTGCATATTCGCTATGGTGCGCATATTCTAAATCTTATGGTTCAAGATGGTATGCAGCATCTGTATGAGACAATTTCAAAAATTCATGAAAGTGTTAACTATGTAAATGGATCACCAAAGCGGTTACACTTCTTTAAGGATTATATAAGAACAGTGGGCTTGAATGGTACAAAGAAATTAAGTTATGTTGTTCCAACTCGATGAAACTCTACATATGTCATGTTGAGAGATGCATTGTTCTACAAAGATGCATTTCAACATTTAGCTTATGTAAATCCCAATTATATAAATTTACCTTCTGATGAGGAATGGTCTTATGCAACTACCCTGTGCCAGTTTTTGAAGTTATTATATAATGTTACAAATATCTTTTCTGCCACTAGAAACATAACAGATAATGTGGTTTCTGAAGAAATACAAAAGGTACGCAATCATTTGCGTAAACATTATTTGGCAAACAATGATTATATAAGGTCATTAGCATGCAAAATACAAGAAAAGTTTGACAAAAATTGAAAAAATGACTACAATGTCCTCATTGAAATTGCATTTGTCTTAGATCCTAGGTCCAAACTGGGATATTTGAAGTAGGTGTTTGAGAGTCTAAATGAAATTGATGCAATGGTACAATATGAAAAAATAGAGAGCAGATTTCATGAATTGTATGTTGAGTACAAAAATGTGTATGGTACACATAATGAAGAAAATGAAAATGCAAACAATGCCATTGTTGATTTTGAAGAAGAGAGAACTTCAACTTTTTCAAGAGATGCCTTTTTCACACATTACATGAGTTCTACAATTCCTCAAGTACCTCGCACAGATCTGGAAGCATATTAATTGATCCAATAGAACGATCTCGACCTATTGAAAACTTCAAAATATTATCTTGGTGGAAGGCAAATGAAAGTAAATATAAATTTTATTCCAAAATGGCTCGAGATATCTTGGCAATCCCTATATCCACAGTTGCATCTGAGTCTTTATTCAGTACAGCTGAAAGAATCATTAATGATTATCGATGCTCAACCACTCCTGAAACTATTGAAGCACTAGCTTGCACACATAGTTGGATTTGTGATGAAGATATCTCATGTGAAAGGTAAGATGTTCATTATTTATTGTTAAATTGTAATCATTCTTTTTGTTTTTCATGGTTCACTAACATTGCAGTTTGCTTGTGGTGATGTGTTTTTTCTAGTTTTGAAGATAAGGAAGAATCTTCTGGTGACTAATTAGCATGATTTATATCTCATTGTGGTAAAACATTTCCTTACATTTTATAAAATCTCCTTGACACACATGAACACACAGGTTGGCTTCTTATGCTATAAACATAGTGTTGCACCATATCAGATCAATCTTATTGTCTATCTTTCTCTCTTTGGTTTCTCATGCAAATGCAATGGGTGTGGTTGTTAGAGTGAAAACACAGTTGAAGGAGAAGGACGTTACATAACAAAGCTTGATCAGATTTTGCTCAATGGAAAGAAAACGCAGATATTGCTCTTGGTTGTTAAGGTGGTTTGAGATCTTGTAAGTTTGGGAAGGAAGATACCACCACAAGCAAACTAATCCGGAGATACAGTGATCGATAATGTACTCTGTCACCATTGGAAAACAATTGTACATGCTTATGGATTTCTTTTATACTAAGGTTGGAGTCTGCTGTTTATTGAAAAACCCTTGTATAGTTGTATCAGCTATTCTTTTTTACATAATTTTTTTGTTGGGGTTACTATGATTGTTATTACTTGCCTTTGATGGTCAGAATATGGCAGGTCTAAACTGTTTGTCACAATTCAAGAGAAAATTTTATAATTTTTTAGTTTGAGGATTTTGTAGTTTCTATTACAAGTTTAAGGGAGGGATTTGGTTACATGGGCTTGTGCATGCACTGCCTGAGAGTTTTGTTGCTAAATGTGGAATTAGTATAAAGAAATTTCGTGGTAGATGTGCTCAACTTCAATGATGCATGACTGAGATAATTTATAGTGTGCTCTACCTTTTTCTTTTCATGTTCAATGTCAAAAGAATGATTTGGTTAACTTGCGTCCGTCTCAACTATATGTATTATGAACCAAAGTTATTAGATGGTCATGGTCGTAGGGGGAAAAAAAATTAAAATCTTGCAACCAAGAAAAGAGATACCACCTTTCGTTTGCTTACTTTGTGAATAATATTTTTCCAACAAACTTGATAACCTCATATTTAACTGATTAGGAATGTTAACGATGTTGTCGTTTTTATCAGATCTTACTAATGCTCATTAGCTTTTATACTACTCTTGCTAGCTAACTGATATTATTTAAACTCTACGTATTAGGAAATGTGAGTACACCACCGGAAATCTAGCTTAGAGTCGTCATTCGCGACTGACTGAGATGCCAAAAGCACGACTATATATTGGCCAAATTTGTCACATGGTACTCCTGGAAAGCTTTCCGTGTTAGCTGGCTAACATGTTCTACCATTTTATCAGAAGGGCATTTTCACATTAATTTTGTTAGGGGACATTTTCTAAAATCCCATTTTTGCCCTTATGAGGGGGGATCTTCCATTTGAGCATCAAGGGCATTTTTCTCATTTGTGGCCCCTAACTCTTTACATGGATGCACAGTGAAGCTGTATGAGGTAATCATGCATAAGTTGTGGCTACGCATAGTTTTGTGCTCTTAATTAGTTCAAAAGATCGGACGATACTTATAAACGTGTGACTTCCCTTCGTCACTTCTCTCATGCCACAACATAAGTAAGTAAGGCCGGCGCTATGAGCAAACCTAACTTTACTGTGGCTGCTTCTTGTTTATGAGCTTTACATATATGGTGGGCCGATTGCAACATTTCAACAGAGTCTCGAGCGCTACCTGATCGATTCGATGCATGCGTGTCGGCTTCTACTTCAATTGAATAATATAAATATGAGGAATTTTTTAGTGCACATGCAGTATCAAAAGTTATGCTGCACAATATTATAAGATGCAAGTGCTTTCTAGCTATCCTTTACTTTCTGGGTTCCTAATCTTGACTTTATGGTTCTACGCTGGAACTCATAACGATCAAGAACCTACCCACCTTGTTTTGTATATCTTCCAGCCTTCCCTTCCTCCTCTGGGGAGAGGAAAATGTCGACTTTTTGAATTGAATTTGGTAATATGTAGAATTAAGAGCGCGGGGGAGCTACAGAAGATTATCAGAAAGTCAAAATCAACGAGTAATCGCTTAATTAATCTCCTTATGAATATGCTTAGCTCGACTATGGGTGTGGATGAGGTCGTTGTTGAATTTAAATAAAAAATTCAAGTGATGCTTTATTACACTGCAGACAAGATAATATTATATCCCGTTCGTTGCCAACTCTGCAACTTGTAGAGCACAGCAAATATGTGAGGCGAGCTGATTCTTCACGGAAGGCAAAGCATAAAATCCCGCACTACAAATAGTGGCTAATATCCATGCATGTACACCATCGACATTCATCCTTTCTCCTTCTCCTTCTGCATCATAAACTCCATCGTCGTGCCTCCATTAATCACAATATCCAACTTATAAGCGTCCCCATACTGCCATGGTGCGCTTTCTTCCTCTCCTTGTGCTCATCCTAACCTCAGAGCTTCGGTGGCGGTGCCGTGGCTAAACAGAACAACCCATACCTCAAATTCATGAAGATGGTTCATGCAGAGCTACTGGACCGTGGCACCCAACACTGTACCTGCAAGCTCATCATTTGCCTGGTAGAAGGCAGCTACACCCGATACTATGCCTCAAACACACAAAAAAAAGAGTGAAAATAAGTAAAGGCACGGTACGTATGGATAAAACTTAAAAAAAAAAAGAGTAGAAAATAACTTTCTACAAATATTAAAATTCGCCCGACACAATAACGTAGTCAGTTGTGAGGGCCAAACACATGAAGTATATTCAAACCCATTCAGCCCTCCCATCCTGTAAATACTCCATCAAAACTTTGCATTCCACACCACAGTCATTTTTCCATCCTTTCATTCCCATTTCTTACGCAGCCATGGGTACAGGGCGATTCCTTCCTCTGCTTCTGGTCGTCCTGACCTCAATGGCAGCCATGGCTGCAGCCAGCAACTGGGTCGTCGTTCCAAATGTTGAGAAAGACAGCCATGTCCAGAGCTTTGGATAGGTATACCCAGCTATTATACATGTGACATTTGGCTTTTCTTTTTGAGTCAGGTGACTATTTCATCATATCTCTTAAAAGAAGGGTTGAAACATCCCCTCAACCCCTCATGCTCTTAAAATGAAGGCTACTTTTGGTGTTTCAAGGTGCTGCTCCTAGTGCTCCTACTTAAATGTCATTCCTTCTCTCTTTTGCACCACTTAAAGTTGATGCTTTGAAAATTTGAAACCAGATTTGATTGCCTACCAGCTTCTATCCTAACCATTGCACCAAACCCTCCAACCGAGTGGCAATGTAAAAGCCACAATTACTAATATGGCTAGCTACTTAGGTGGTTTATTTGTAATTCTGCTTTAATCATAAACACTACAAAAAAGGACAGACTCACTCATGCCTAAAAAATTGGACATAGGTGAAAGCTCACTTTTACGGACATCATCCAGGTCATCCTAATGAGGTCATCCTAATGTATGTTGCGATGCCCACTATATCTTGCCCTTTGTATGAGACTTTCACTAGTTTATTTCTTTACTTTGCCTTTCTGGCTCCTTTTTAGGTGGGACTGATATTATTAGAAACTCTCTCTCTCCCCACCTTTTTATCTTTTCCTCTCTCATTTTGCTAGAAACTTAAAAATAATTTATATTTGCTTTAGTATAGTACTTTTATTTGAAAGGACTTGAAAATCAAAATATTTGTCTATTTCTGTAAAAAGGTAGGTCTTTAGTTTGATTCCTGTGACTTCTATTCTCTTGTACTAAGATGATGGAGCACAACATCCAAGTTGAATGATGCTCTGCATTTGTGAAGGTTGGGAGAGTGCTTTTAGCATCTTTTATGACAGTAGGGATGAAGCTCTCAATCACCTGAAAGCTTTACACTTTAATAACAAAAGAACCAATATTGTTGTTCCTTAAAACTACATTTTTAATATTGTTGCATCCATTTACTTTTTTTTTTTTACTTTTTCACAATAAATGTAGAAGTGCACCTTCACAGTTCCCAATTCATGTAGTTTAAATAACATTATTGAGCAAGACTAAGCTAATTGATTGAAAGATCAAAGATAACGACCACATTAAGTTTTCACAATAAAGTAACCGAAAATCATATTTAAAAATAAGGCTATTAGATACAAAATTATATTCAAGAAGTCAATGAAAGATGTATCACATTAACTAGATTTAAAAAATCATGTTACTTTTGTCCCCTAAAAGCCACTCTGCCATTCTATTGATTTTGGCTCATCATGCACATTCTTCAGACAAAGGCTAATTAATCGTTTGACAACGTGCATACGCTCCTTCTGAGGGTTTTGCTCTCACCAAATCTATCACATGGCGACCGTTCAAGAACAGCTCGCCTGTTGCTTTAAACATTAACACCACGCAACCATGCATAAGTTATGACTAGACATAAGTTTGATAAACACTGAACGCGCAAGTTCCCTTCCGAAGTAAACACCACAGCGATCGAATGCACCACCCGGGGCTCAAAAGCGGATCTAATATTTGGACAATCTGTAGCAAGTATTTACTCGCTGTGTGTGAAAAAGTAATACAGATAATGTGTTTCACCTCTGCTGGTATTCAGGTTAGAAAAGACCAAATGAAATGATCTGTGTTTTATTAGTAGAAAATTAAGCCGCCAAATATGCTCATCTGATTAGTATAGCCTCTCTCTCCCACTCGATCAAGTTACCCATCTTTTGGTAATTAATCAGCTGATCCTTCTACCAACATGCAAAATTCGATTAACTTGTACACCTAATTCGAGGGGTTGGCAATCCGTCACATCTCACCTGCTACAACGGGATTAAACGATGCACGCATGCATAATGAGCAAACCTAACTTTACTGTCAGCCGCTTCAAGTTTATGACCATCTAAAGAGGGCATTCTTTTGACCAGCCTCGGCTTGCCGATATTTTTTATAATATATAAGCTCTCAACATTATTTATGAAGAATGTTCCACAGTATTAGTTAAAAGTACGGATACACGGTAGTTAGTGATTTCTAGCATTCTTAATCTGACTTGATGATTATATCTAGTGCCATCTTCCCCATGTGTTTCCTTCCTCCTTTAGATAATGAAATGATGACCAACGATTTGAATTGAATTTGATAGAAGTTGATAGAAGAAAGATCAGAATGGCAGTCAAAATCAACGAGTAATACCGAAATGTCCTGCATTATATGTATCCTTAGTTTGACTGTGGGCCTGGGTGAGGATTTTATGTTGAATTAAATAAAAAGAGATATATATTTTATTTCATACACTGTTTTTTTTTTTAAACAGATAAACATCCACTTCGCTGCCAAGTTGCCAACTCCACAACTTGCAGTACCAGCGGCGGCCCGCAATAAAAAATGTAAGGCTGATTCATCCCGTAAAGAAAAGCAGCAAACTCCTCACTATAAATAGTGGCTGAAATCCTTGCAGGGACACCATCGCCATTCATCCTTTCTCCCTCTGCATCTAAATTCCGTTGTCTTTCCTCCTTTAATCCTAGTACCGCACTTATAAGCATACCATACCACCATGGGGGGCTTTCTTCCTCTCCTTCTGCTCGTTCTGACCTCAATGGCAGCGATGGCTGCAGCCACCAACTGGGTGGTCGTCCCAAATGTTGAGAGAGACAGCCATGTTCAGAGCTTGGGTGGGTATGCCGTGGCTAAACAGAACAACCCATACCTCAAATTCATAAAGGTGGTTCATGCAGAGGTGCTGGACCGAGGCACCCAGCATTACACCTACAAGCTGGTCATTTGCCTTGTAGAGGGCAGCTATACCAGATACTACTTTAGTGAAATCCTGCAGGACCTTGGGGCACCCAACCAGCCACCGGTTCTCAACATAGCTTCCCTCAAGCCCATCCCGGATCCTACTCCTTACCAAAACTGGGTCACCATCCCAACTGACCAGCAATCCTGGAACCTGTGTGCCTTTGCTGTGAAGAGGTACAACCAACAGAACCATGCTTCACTTAGGCTCTTGAGGGTGTTGAGCGCACAGGTGCTGGACCGCGACACTCAGCATTTCACGTACCACTTCACCATTAAAGTTCTGGACAACTATGCTGTGAAGACATACAAGATTGAGGTGTTCCAAGACCTGTCTGCACCTGGCCAGCCACCGGTGCTCAACTTGGGATACTTCCAAGCCTTCTAGCTAGATCCGCTAGCTACTACCTATAGTTTCATCTCCTAAATATTTGGTTTTATAAACATACGTTGGAGCAGAATAAGGCCTACCCAACTGAATGTTATTACACAATATGGTTATTAAACCAGCTTGTAAGAACAAGTGTGCAGATGAATTTGTGTTGTAGTCATGAGAGATAGGCCATGCTTTATGCTAAATAACTTGTTTCCGGGCCGTTATATTTAAATGGAATGCTTTTTTTTTTTTCATCATTTCTTTCCTCTCCCCTTTTTAAATGACGCTCTTCCGATAACTCATGTTAATTAAGCATGTATTACTAAGCGGAACACCTCACAGAGCTTTTCGACTTTATCGTAGCACTGCCATCTTCCGGCTGCAGGAGGGAAACGTCACTAAGTTCATTACAAGAGTTGTCAGACTGTGGGTGGGGAATATACTATTTCAGGATTTACAGATGATGTATACATGCATCCTTTACTTTAGAATTAGTCATCTAAATAATATTTGATAGTCTGCCTTAAAAAAGAAACGTTCAGCTGTGTTGTTAATTTAGAGCGCTTGAACACAAGCATGTAGCCCGGTGGCAAAGCTTTGACGGTGAAAAAACACCTAGCTAGCTACTAGCCAGCAGAAGATACATATAGTTGGCTCAAGACGTGTTCCGATATGGTCAGTTGCAAGGTTGATGGTCTACTTCTTCAGTATAAACCAAAGTTCAGATGGTTGATGTCCTCTCCTTCTACAGTATAAAACAAAGTTCACACCTATTAGGGAGTTGGGAGCTCGACCGTTTCAATTCATGCGTTTGTACCAAGTAGAGATGCTTGGAAGACCAAAAGCATGCACAAATATGTAAAAATAGAGTGATATTATTGGTAGTGTTATTTTATAATTAATATGATCACGTACCAGTCATTTTCAATTGTCATGTGAACCGTACGTTTTAAACATAAAGAACGATAAAATTGTCCTAAAATTTGAAAATGGAAGGATAAATTTGTAGGGATCAATTAAAAGACAGCTGTTTCTGGAAATATGCCTACAAGACACAGATTGTTATATATGGAAAAATTCTTTCTCTCCCTCTCTCTCTCCCCCTCTCTTTTCTACAAGACACAGATTGTTATATATGGAAAAATTCTTTCTCTCCCTCTCTCTCTCCCCCTCTCTTTTAACAGTGAGGTCAATCTCGTTCATAGCAATGCATAGGCTTGTTACTCCAAAAACCAGATTATTACTCCGAAAGAGTTTGTTTTTACAAATGCACGCCACAGAAAATTAACCTTGTTTCTTATAACACAACTTATTCGAGATAGCTTAATTGCAAGGCAAATTGTCAAGTGTGTCAAATATAGTAAGTGGCTTCACCACCCACCAACATGGAACCTACGACAGGAGAAGGGAAAAAAAGAGAGATCGAGAAAAAAGAATGAATGATTAAGAAGGCAGTATGCGTAATTATAAACACCGGGTATTCTTCACTTTGACATAAATCCAAGCGTACGCTGAACACTTATTCTAAGAAGGCGTTAAAACAACTGCACTATATGTGTGCAATTACATTCACTTGATTATACTTCTCCAGATCATGCCGCAGCATTTATTCTTGAAACAAGTATATCTAAAACGGTAGGAGGCAACGTTAGTTCATCTAGAAGCGCTTAAAGTATCCCAAGTTGAGGACTGGTGGCTGGCCTGGTGCGGACAGGTCTTGGAACACTTCAATCTTGTATATCCTCACCTTGTAGCCTTCGGAAACCCTAATGGTGAAGTGGTAGGTGAAATGCTCGGTGCCGCGATCCAGCATCTGTCCATGCAACACCTTCAAGAGACTGAGAGAAGCATGCTTCTGGCTGTTGTACCTGTGCACAGCAAAGGAACACAAGTGCCAGGCGCGTCCATCATTAGGTATGGTGATCCACTTGGGGTTTGGTTTAGGCCAGTAGGAGATGGGTTTGAAGGAGGCTATGTTAAGCACTGGTGGCTGGTTGGGTGCTCCAAGGTCTTGCAGGATTTCGCTGGAGTAATATGCGGTGCGGGTTCCTTCTACCAGGCAAATGACTAGCTTGTAGGTATAGTGCTGGGTGCCACGGTCCAGCACCTCTGCATGCACCACCTTTATGAATTTGAGGTATGGGTTGTTCTGTTTTTCCACTGCATACCTACCCAAGCNGTGGCTGCGGCCATGGCTGCCATTGAGGTCAGGACGACCAGAAGAAGAGGAAGGAAACGTCCTCCACCCATGGCTGCTTCACAAAATGGTAATGGCTCTCTTCTGAAAGGGGAAAATAAAAGGCAAGCTAAGGAACTTATGAAGCGGAAGAAGCTGAAAGGATGGACGAACGATTGTGGTGTGGAATCCGAAGTTTTGATCAGGTATTTATAGGATGGGAGGGGTTGAATGGGTCTGAGATGGATGGTTGAATTAGTGTGCATTGATGTAACCTGTGTGCCCCAAGTTGTGTAGTTGATCGGATACGGAATGTTTACTTATTCAAATGCGTTCCTATAATTAATAAAGATAACGCGTTGAGTGTACCCACCGCATGCTTCCGATTCCCGTATGAAATTACACTTTGGGAAAACAGTTTCATACATCAACTTCATTCACCCAAGTAGTATAAGTAAGAGATTCCTCGACTCTTTCTCCCTCTGTCACGATCAGTCTCTGAATTTGAAACGCACATTTGTTAAATATCCCGCGTGTTGATGTAGTCATCTACGTTCTCTAAAGCAGGGGACGAAGGCAACTTCTTTGGGTGCGGCTGACTTTTTCGTAGAAGGCGACTGATCATGATAATAAAAGTAACAAGTGGTTCAGAATCCTCCACCTTAGTTTCTCCATCGCTCTTCTAAATTGAAGGTCGATAGGTACCTTATCGATCGGTGGGAATTCGACCGGTCGTATCAAATTGGTTTTAAGTGGGTCTCTTCTAGCAAAAAACAGTATGAGATTCGAATATCTTGCCGAGAAAAGGAATCGTAAATATACTTTTACATCAAGATTTTTATTTTCTGAGATATTGGACCATTGCTTTGAAAATATAAAGTTCTATTATTGTTCCATTTCTTCTTATGTATGTTGGAAGGCAAATGGCTACAAGAAACTGCTAGTGGAGGTCTTGGGATGCATGTTAAATTAAACATGAACCGCTCAAGTGATTTCATGCGCCCACAGGTAAATTAGCAGATGCACGTGATCCTGTTGGCTATAAACTTAGACAAGCATATCTCCATTCAATATTTTTTTAACGGTTACAGAACATGAAATGAAAGTAATCACGTCTTGTCACCTTATTATTGCGTACTTAATTGTTTCCTTTTCTGTCAAGAATTTTAGATGCAGGTTCATAATGTGGAAAATCTTATCGGCCTCCTAAATAGTTCTTCATTGCTCACGACACACACATGCACGCACGCACACTCTTGGCTACATTACATAAAACACAGATCTATAGCCAAACTCCAGAACCCCTGACAGAGCCCAGGCTTTTTTGGAGGCACTTTGAGTCGTCGACTCTTGTTTGATGTGGATATCCCATGTAACTGAAACCAGGTCTAACTTCACTGCAATTAGATTTTTTAAGGTCTAGTGTATGTGTAAATAACAACACAAGGTGTGGGCATAGTGTGGGCAATTGCCCACATAGGCTCACAAAAAGTGTTCATATTTCATGGTAATTTCTCATTCATATATAAGTTCCCTTCAAAATTTTAAAATTCTATAACTAGTCCACCTTACCAAAATTTTCTGGCTCCTTATTGTCCACAACAGTGTGTGGTTGAAGCTCAATTGAATTACAATTTATTGATTCTAGAGCCAATTACTTATGCAAGGGTGAGATTAACTGCGGGAAGAAGTATCTTGGGGACCTGTTAATCTGTCGTGCAATTAAGTACCGGAAAAAGTAATGACCGTAATGAAGAACGCCACGAAGGAGAGGATATATGAGACTTAACAATGTGAGATCTTTACCAGCACGCAGAATATACCATCAATTGTTGCCTTCATAACTACTTGTTTAAGAGACATGAAATGTTATTAGAAAGCTTCTCTCTCTCCCTACATCCCTCTTTCCATGTTTCCACCTTCTTCCCCTCGTAATCTATTACCAACTTACAAAAAATTTGTATTTATTTTAAGTGGGACGTTTATGAATGAAAATTTAATAGTGTGAAAATCAAATAAACATTTGTCTATTTTATATCATACTAAAGATACCACCTTGGAAACAAAAATAAAATAAAATAAAATATTCCTTCCACTTTATGTCAAATGTTCCATCCCTTAAAACATTTGATTTTTATCTTTTCGCTCGATAAGTATACGAACATTTCGGCCCTACCAGTTCCTAATTCGTGTATATGTAGTTTAAATAACATCAATTATCTAGAGCAACCTAGCTTGCATTCAAGTTAAACATTCCGACAGCATCAAGTTTTCACACTAAACTAATCAAAATAATTTAAAAAGTGAGGCTATTAAAGCTTCGATATAAATGTTAACGAAATTAAATAAAAGGTATACCGCACCTTAACAAGATTAAGGAAATCATGTTTAATTTTTTTGCCTAAAACCATGCAAATCTATTCAGGAAATAAATTGACTTTGGCACAACATGCATGTCCTTAATTCAGACAAAGGCAACTTAATTGATCATTTACATGGAAAAGTTGTTTTAATTTCATTTTCGTGCTTCAGTTCAGTGGCTTTAGGTTCAAGAAACCAAGCGGGTTACTAGTTTTTGTTTCTCACCATTATATTTGCATCCAAGTGGGCGGACTAAGAGCCGCCATACCGAGGGCTGGAAATTGATCATCTCTTGGTCTTGAGGTTCACGAAATTAGCAAACTCCACGCAATTATATATGCTCTGGACATTTCATCAGTCTGAGGGGCTACCGGATCGATATTGTGCGTGTCGGGTTCTACTTCATTTGATTAATTAAGGCGTGATCAACATCTATGAAGAATTTAATTTGCATAATATAAAAAATACGTAGACATGCTGCACTTATTATAAGTACGTACTTTCTAGCAGGTAGTAACAGAGCTAGAAAAATTCGCTGAAAGGGTTTAAAATAATCAAATCTGGTTGGACATTTATATATATATAAGAATAAATATTTAATATTTTTATTTAAAAATAAAAAACTTTTAAGACACTGGTGTGAGCAGTTGCGCACGCCAAGCCACTGCTACTAGGCCTAATTGCATAATGGAACTTCTATCTGCTACCCAAAAACATATATATATATATATATATATTATAGTCACATAAAACGCATTTTAAAAAAACATGATAAATCAAATGACCATTTAAAACTAAAAAAAATCATTTTTTAACAAACCGTTGAAAAAGAAATTCACTTTTTTCCAATTTTCAGTTTTTTTAATGTCAAATATTTTTTTTATTTTTTATTTGTTGCAAATATACTTATATTTTGATGTTTGTGTTATTAGTTTTTCATTTATTTTATTTTTCTCTTATTTTTAATTGTTTAAAAATTTTAAATTTATAATATTTTTTGTTTTTTTATTTTTTAAGCTCCCCATATTATACTCAAGTTTCGCCGTTTAAAACTTCCCCATATTATACTCAAGTTTCGCCGTTTAAAACTTCAAGACGTTATTTATGATTATGATATTATATTATATATATATATATATATATATATATATAATTAATTAGGGTTTCAGGTATACTATCTAATCATGGTTCAACACCAATTTCCAGTCCTCCCACAGGCAGATGAATATATATATATATATATATATATATATATATATATATACAAAAGAAAAGGTCAAACTCCTTTGAATTGAAACCGGTAGTATGTAGAATTCAGAGGGACGGGGAGTGATAGATGATGATCGGAAAGTCAAAATCAACGAGTAATCCCTTTGTCTATGTATATGGATAGTTTGACTATGGGCGTGGTTAAGGATTCCAAGTTGGATTTAAACAAAAAATTTAAGTGATACTTTATTACAATGCGGACAAGATAATATACTCGAACAGCACATTGTTTTGTGTTTTCCTGAAATAAATATATTATATCCTCTTCGTTGCCAACACTGCAACTTGTAGAACACAGCAAAATATGTGAGGCGAGCAGATTGTTGCCGTCAAGCAAAGTACCAAATCCCGCACCATAAATAGCGGCTGAAATCCTTGCATGGACGCCATCGCCATTCATCCTTTCTCCTTCTGCATCATAAACTCCTTCGTCGTTCCTCCATTAATCCTAGTACCCATCTTATAAAGCATTCCATACAGCCATGGGGCGCTTTCTTCCTCTCCTTCTACTGCTTCTTACCTCAATGGCAGCCATGGCCGCAGCCACCAACTGGGTGGTCGTCCCAAATGTTGATAGAGACAGCCATGTTCAAAGCTTGGGCAGTTATGCTGTGGCTAAACAGAACAACCCATACCTTAGCTTCATAAAGGTGGTGCATGCAGAGGTGCTGGACCGAGGCACCCAGCATTACACCTACAAGTTGGTCATTTACCTGGTAGAAGGAACCCGCACCACATATTACTTTAGCGAAATCCTGCAGGATCTTGGGGCACCCAACCAGCCACCAGTTCTCAACATAGCCTCCTTCAAACCCATCCCCGACCCTACTCCATCCCAAAACTGGGTCACCATCCCAACTGACCAGCACGCCTGGGACCTGTGCGCCTTTGCTGTGAGGAGGTACAACACCCAGAACCACGCTTCGCTCAGGCTGGTGAGGGTGGTGAGTGCACAGGTGCTGGATCGGGGAACTCAGCACTTCACATACCACTTCACCGTTAAGCTTCTGGACAACCATGTGGGGGTGAAGATATACAAGATTGAGGTGTTCCAGGACCTGTCCGCACCAAGCCAGCCACCTGTGCTCAACTTGGGATACTTTCACCGTTAAGGTTCTGGACAACTATGTTCCAGGACCTGTCCGCACCAGGCCAGCCACCTGTGCTCAACTTGGGATACTTCCGCGCCATCTAGATTGGCTAGCTACCTCCTACAATTTCATGTGTTAGTTAATACTTGGTTATGTAAACATATGCTGCGGCAGAATAAGGCCTACCCAACTTTATGTGATCGCACGATGTGGCTATTAAACCAGCTTGTCAGAATAAGTGTGCTTATGAATTTATGTTGTAATGAAAGATAGGCCAATATTTATGTTCAACAACTTGTTCTTGTAATTCGTGCCATAATATTTATGCGACTGCGTTTTTTAAAGTTTATTTGCTCTGCATTTTTCAGATTTTGCTCTTTTCCATGGATAACTCCCGTTAATTAACCCTTTAGAAGCAATTGCGGGGAACACCATTAAAGAGGCCACTAAGTTCGTTAGATTCCTCTATGGCTTGAGCGATGCAACTTTCTTTCTTTTATTTTTTTTCTAATTTCGTTGCTCCCTCCTTTTCATATTTTTTTTCTTTTTTCATTGAATAACTCACGTTAATTGACCATTTATAACCAAGTGGAACAAACACCTTTAAAGAGCTCGTCTCTATGCTCCGTTTTGCTCATTCCTTCATGTAACAACTTTACATCCGACTTTCAAACTAGTCCATTAAATATCATGTTTGATAGTCTGATTCTTGAAAGGAAATAACATTTAAAATTTTCTACTTAAACAGATGTTATTGAAAAGGGACTTATGTTAATTAAGGAAACTAAATCAATCTATGCATCTAAATTTGAAAAAGGAAACTTGCTGATGTGATGCTTAATTATGCGCAAACATATTGCAGGTAAAGCTCTGATTCTTTTTTTTTTAACTTTTTTGTGTCAAAACTAGTTTAGTCATTGCAAACACCCAACCACTTTCAATCCACAAGCCAATTCGCCCCGTGCAAAAAAGGTAGGGATATTTTCAAAAAATTTTATAAAGAAACGTCCACTGTTTAACCTTTTCACAACTCCATTTTATCCTTTTAAAATGCCTTTCTTTTTTACTTTAAATAAGTATATTTTGGTCATTGCATACAGGGACCTATACACAATTTTTCTTGCATGGGGATGTGCGCATAACCCGTTTCAGTTTTACGGTTCATGAAACATTATGGCTAAGGGGCAAAGGAAAGTACTGCCCGTGACATGAAACAATGAATTGGTAGAAAGATATTTTTGGAACTGAAAGTGGATGTGAAAACCGGTGTGGCTTACACAACATGATAGGAGCAATGTTTGCATTTGAAATTCTTTTGCTATATGTGACCCATATGCAAGGGTTGTTAGGCCTCAACGGACTTAGCATAGTTGGTCAGACATGCAGAACACGTGCTCAGTTTGATTCACATGAATATTACTCGTTTAGACCTATTACTCGTTTAGACCGAACTCCAAATGGTGGTATGTGCTAGACTCTAATTGAAGGGTATAGTGTGAGACCACCCTTATCTCAAAACAGTTCCAAACCAGGGGCAAGGAAATGGAGGGTGCCCAAGAGCCCACTCTAAGCACCCCTTGAGGGTACGTGTCCATAGAGGCATGCCTTTCACACGTCCACTCCTCTTATGCCATAAGATATAAACCCCTCAAATAAGGGCGTAGCTTTATGATTGCCCTGATTTCACTCCAATAAATATGATTTATAATATAAACTGACAACAATATATTTTCTTTTGTATAAAAAGTGAAGAAAAATTGTTTAACTCAAAGAAGAAAATGTCAGAAATAGTTACCGGCCGGCTTCTAGGGTCCAGTATTTTATCGTTTAACTTGAGGCTACCACTTTTGGCAATATTAATAGAAAATGTAAGGTCTGTATTAAAATCAGATAATGTTATGCCCGTATTTGAGAATATTATGTCCGAAAGTCAGTCCATAGTTCATGATAAACGAAAACTTTTTGTAAAAGTTTGATGGGAAGTCAAATGAAAATTTCTAAAATTTATATTAAATAGTAACTACTGAATTAGGTTTTCTAATAGTTCGACCAGTTAAAGGAAATATACGAGTCTTTTTCTATCTCAATATTCTCCCGCAAGTTGCAGCTGAATGATTATCTGGGTTGAGGATTTTGATAACAATGTGATTATCGAATATTCATATGGTCGATACCAACTCCGGCTTCTTCCTGCCGTACTGACTTAATCAAACCCCTTGAATATTCAAGTTGGTTCGTATGTGAGAGATAGTGTGTGAAAATACTGAATATGTTATCTTGGGCATGTAACCATATAGATAATATTACGGTATTTTTTTTGGCAACGGCAAGAACCGTAGCTAATAGTGCCTTTTGTGACCCCCCTTAATTTAGTACACCTATATTGCTGAATTCTAGCTATTCAAAGCTTTATGAGAAAATCCAAAGCAGGAAGGTTTAGTGTTGGCGCCTCAAACACGACCATCGGATGAATGAAAGGACTAAAACACCTTCTAACACCCCAAAAGAAATAAAAAAGATGAAAATAAGTAAAAACTCTCTCTATAAGACAAAACCAGAAGTGGAAAATCAAGTTTCACAAATATTAAATTGACCCTGATACAATGACGTTGTTGCATATGAAACAGCGTTTTCAACCCCGATATGACTTGTTCATATTGGAAATTTTATTATTCTCAAGGCAAAGAGATGAGGTTGTAAGAGCTGGACCGTTAAGCTTGTCAACCAAACTATGGAATTCCATCCGATCAAGAAGCTATACAATTTACTGCCAGCAGAATTTGAAAGAGGCTGCTGATGCTTATCAGCCGCCATTACTTAATTTATATCATTATCGCACTCGCAGCGGCGCTCGGGAAGTTATCTTTGTTCCCAATTTGCGAACTTAAACAACACATGGAATATTATTTAACTGATGGTTTGGAAATCATCAAGAAAGCGAGAGTCAAGAGATTGCAACTTGTGCAGATGAGAGGCTATAATCAACACGCTTGCCTTATAATCAACACGCTTGCTTTGTTAAGAATGAACTCAAATATCTATATATCGATATGTGTCATCTCCACAACTTGGAGCACACAGGTTGCATTAATAGACTGTAATTTAAACAGCCGTTTCAGACCCATTCAACCGCTCCCCTCCTATAAATAACTGACGAAAACTTTGTATGCCACACCACATCCTTTCAGCTCCCTCTGCTTCATAAATTCCTTAAATTTGCCTTCTATTTTCTCATTCAAGAGAGCCTTTACCATTTGTTAAGCTCCCATGGGTGGAGGACGCTTCCTTCCTCTCCTTCTGGTCGTCTTGACCTCAATGGCAGCCATGGCCGCAGCCACCAACTGGGTTGTCGTTCCAAATGTTGAAAAAGACAGCCATGTCCAGAGCTTGGGTAGGTATGCAGTGAAAAAACAACACAACCCATACCTCAAATTCATAAAGGTGGTGCATGCAGAGATGCTGGACCGTGGCACCGAGCACTATACCTACAAGCTTGTCATTTACCTGGTAGAAGGAACCCGCACCGCATATTACGCCAGCGAGATCCTGCAGGATCTTGGGGCACCAAACGGGCCACCAGTGCTAAATATAGCCTACTTCAAGCCCATCTCCCACTGGCCTACACCAAACCCCAAGTGGATCACCATCCCTAATGATGGACGCGCCTGGCACTTGTGTTCTTTTGCTGTGAACAGGTACAACAGCCAGAACCATGCTTCTCTCAGTCTCTTGAAGGTGCTGCATGGACAGATGCTGGATCGCGGCACTGAGCATTTCACCTACCACTTCACCATTAGGGTTTCCGAAGGCTACAAGGTGAGGATATACAAGATCGAAGTGTTCCAAGACCTGTCCGCACCAGGCCAGCCACCAGTCCTCAACTTGGGATACTTCAAGCGCCTCTAGATGAACTAGCATTGCCTCCTACCGTTTTAGATGTACTTGTTTCAAGAATAAATGCTGCGGCATGATACGGAGAAGTATAATCAAGTGAATGTAATTGCGCAAAAATAGTGTAGTTGTTTTAACGCCTTCTTAGAATAAATGCTGCTTCAGAAAATAAAAGATGAATGTAATCGCATATATGCAGTGCAGTAGTTGTAATGCCTTCTTAATTTGAATAAGTTTGTTGTGTGCACTTAAACTTTTGTGAAAGTAAAGAATATGTAGCCTACGATTTATAATTATGATATGACTTACTTTGTTTGTGCAATAATCATGCAGGCTACATTCTTAATCATTTAATTGTATTTTTCTTTTCTATTTTTCTTCTCCCATTAATCTATAGTAACCATGATCATGGTACCTAATTAAGGTTAATTTTTTGTGTATTAGTGGGTATCATATTAAGGATCATATTCAACTAGACTGCTGCGACCGAAGTTGAAGCGATCAAGAAGTTACGGCACTCTCGAAGTTAGCTTTGTCCATTTTTTGGGAACTTCACCAGCACATGGAATGTTATTAAAATTATGGTTTTGAACTCATCAAATGTGAGTAGAAAGAGAGGGAGAGGGAAGGAGAGGGAGTCAAGGAATCTCTTGGAATATGTTCATGACCATTGTACATAGTCAACTACTCAAACTTAGAGCACACGGCTATCATATGTCATACACTCTATATTTTAAACTTGGATATCAAACCCATTTAAACCTCTATCCTACAGATAAAACCCAGCCTGGTTATATGTATATGTTTATATTGCACACGGGTCGTAATAGGGGCCCAATAGAAGTGGGTCAGGGGGACGAATGCGGTCCACTAAAAACTGTGCACGGTAAATAACTTATCAAAACATTACATATCACACCACATCCAGTGGGGAAGAGCTACATGTGGGCTGGTGTTGCCCGCACCAGCTCCATAAATTTTACTTATTTTTACATTAACAAATTTAATATTTACTTTTATACATATATAGACGCTACTCCAGATATGATTATTTTTAAACTGAGTACCCATCTAACCAATTTTTCTGTCTCTACCACTGACCACATCCATCCGTTCTTTCTCCATCTGCAGTTTCATAAATTCCTTTGCCCTTTGCTTCTTATTCTGTAAATACTGCATGGAAACTATAAAAACTTAATGATGTTGGAGTGTTTAATCTTGTATACAAATTAGGTTGCTCTTGCTAATCAATGTTATTTAAACTACATATGTTTGAATTAGGAACTGGTAGGCCCCGGAATGTTCCCATATTTATGAAGTGAAAGTTAAAAAAACAAATATTTTAAGGGATGGAACATTAGACAAAATGTAAGAACTAATTCTTCCCTTTTTTGTTTCCAAGATGGCATCGTTATTTCCGTATAAAATGGACGAATGTTTAATTGATTTTTCGCTTTTCTTTCATACAAGTACTATGTTAAAATAAATACAAATTATTTTTTGTAACTTAATAGTTTACGAAGGGAACAAGATAAAAACATGGAAAAAGAGATGTGGGGTCGGGGAGAGAGAAGTTTTCTAATAACATTTCATGCCTCCTAACAAGTAATTATGAAGGCAACAACTGATGGTACATTTTGCGTGCTCCGAACGATCTCGCTTATTTGGAGAGCAGTCCACTCCCATTTGTTCGCTCGTTACATTCTTCTTTATGTTCTTACGAATCCTCCATCCGAATGGTGCAGTGGCAGAGATACATGGGAGCTCGTGTGAGGCAATCCATTAAAAAGTTCTTAAATGGTGTACCCACGATAAGAGAGCAAAGAATTAAGGTGGAAGATTCTGAACCACTAGTTACTTTATATTATCATGATCAGTCGCCTGCTACGAAAAAGTCAGCCGCACTCGAAGAAGCTGCCTTCGTTCCCTGCTTTGGAGAAGGTAGACGACTAGATCAACACGCTGAATATTATCAAATATGAATTTCAAATTCAGAGTGTGGACCATGACAGAGGGAGAAGACTCGAGGAATTGCTTACTTTACTATTTCGATGAATGAGGTTGATATCTCAGGCAGTTTTCCGAAGAGTAATTTTAAACGGGAATAGGAAGCAATGCATGCGGTGGATACACTCGACGCGTTGTCTTATTAATTATAGCAACGCATTTGAATACGTAAACATCCGTATGCGAATCAAAGTCATTCACAACTTGGCGCACACAGGTTACATCAATGGACACTAATTCATCTATCCATGTCAGACCCGTTCAACCCCTCCCATCTTATAAATACCTGAACAAAACTTTGCATTTGACACCACAATCATTCCTCCATCCTTTCGGCTCCTTCTACTTCATAAGTTCCTGAGCTTGCCTTTTATTTTCCCCATCGAAAACAGAGCCATTACCATTTGTTAAGCAGCCATGGATGGAGGACGATTTCTTCTTATTCTTATGGTCGTCCTGAGCTCAATGGCCGCCATGGCTGCAGCCACCAACTGGGTCGTCGTCCCAAATGTTGAAAAAGACCGCCATGTTCAGAGCTTGGGCAGATATGCAGTGGAAAAACAGAACAACCCATACCTTAAATTCATAAAGGTGGTGCATGCAGAGATGCTGGACCGTGGCACCCAACACTATACCTACAAGCTCGTCATTTACCTGGTAGAAGGAACCCGCACCGCATATTACTCCAGCGAGATCCTGCAGGATCTTGGGGCACCGAACGAGCCACCAGTGCTAAACATAGCCTCTTTCAAGCCCATCTCCAACTGGCCTAAACCAAACCCCAAGTGGATCACCATCCCTAACGATAGACGCGCCTGGCGCTTGTGTTCCTTTGCTGTGAACAGGTACAACAGCCAGAACCATGCTTCTCTCAATCTCTTGGAGGTGGTGAATGGACAGATGCTGGATCGCGGCACTGAGCATTTCACCTACCACTTCACCATTAAGGTTTCCGGCCGCTTCAGGGTGAAGACATACAAAATCGAAGTGTTCCAAGACTTGTCAGCACCAGGCCAGCCACCGGTCCTCAACTTGGGATACTTCCACCGCCTCTAGATTAATTAACATTGTCTCCCTGCTGTTCTATTACTCTATATATATTTCTTTCAATAATAAATGCAAACGCACTTATATGTACAGTGCAAGTAATTGTAATTCCTTTTTGAATAAGTGTGCTGCGAACACTTGGGATTTTTGTCGAAGTGAAGAGTATGTAACCTACTCTTTATGATTATGAACCGACTTTTGTTTTGTTGCCGTCACAATTATCCATAATGCTTTCTTAATATCGTTTAATTTTAGTCAATTCTTCTTGCGGGCTGCGGAAGATGTGTTCATTAGACACAAGGTTGATTTTGTATGCATTAGAGATTGTATGAAGTTAATTTCTAATATAAGAACAAAGTTGTTCTTTGTGATAATCAGGTCTTAGTAAATGGTGCCACTTGCATTTCGGAAAAAAACGGATATGAAAAAAAAGTTATCTAATTAAGGAAGTGGATTATATTCGGATTTAAAAATGACATCTGATTATATTTGGATTGTATTTAGTTTTAAATAAATATCTTATATACAATGCTCTTACATTTTGAAAATAAGGTAGATTCGTTTCAAAATTGGATTTGTATGTGAATGTAAAAATGAGACTCGGATTGTGAAATCAAATTTCATACTCGGATTCAGATATGACCTTTTTTTGTGTTCATATTTGAATCTAAATATGTGAATATAAAAAAAAATAGATACTGTACTTAAGAGTATTTGATTTGAATTTGATTTGTTGACATGCTTACTTTAGATAGTATTTGTTTCATTGCCGATCTGACATCTACAGTGATTTGAGATCTTTGGATTTCAGATCGATATATTTAAAATAAGACCACCCTCATCCGACCCTAAATCCATAGTTTTTACATGTAGCCATGCTACTTAAAATCCTCAGTTTAAACTTCCAAAATACACTTTTTTATGCAGCATCGGATTTAAGATCCGAGGCTATCAAATGCAACCTTAGAGAACGTGAACTCCTTCAACACATGGAATATGGTAGAATTCTGGTTTGAAAGGCGTGCCTTTCTTCCTTTGCTCCCTACTTTAGAGAACGTGGACTCCTTCAACACATGGAATATGGTTGAATTTTGACTTGAAACAAAGAATGTTCAACTAGTCGAGCCAACTTGGGCTCTACTAGAACTCGCTTAGTTAAGCTCAACTCATAAATTAAAACTAGTCGAGTTCGAGTTTAATAAATTCGACTCCATTAAGCTTGAGTAGGCTCGTTTAACATTAATACTTATTCTTGTAATTTCAAAAACTTAAAATGGATTAAATAAAAATATGAAAATTTTAAGCATAAAATATATATTAAGGACACAAGCTTAAACGAGTCGGGCTCGAGCTCATACTCGGTTAAGCGAGTTGGGGTCAAGCTCAACTCATAAAAGAGTGCATCATTATTCACTACACATCTGATCCCATTCAATAAAACAAAAACAAGTAGCCAGCTTTTCTGCTTGCCATGTTTAAGTCTTCCATTTGTGGGTTTCTCCTTTCCCTTCTGATTGTGTGCAATGGCTAGGGAAAAGCCTGAGTAGGATTTGGAAGAAGGTTTGCATTCTGTTTATGAATCAAGCATGGACGGCCTCAGTTTCTCTGATGCAGAGGATCGTTCATGGCACTCTCCTTTGAATCCTTTTGATTCTAACGACGGCTCTTATGATGATGAATGTAACTACTCGGATGTCTCTGATCTTGAGATGGGTGGGGTGTCGGATCCACAGAGGAACTCTGTTTTTGAGTACTCAGATGTGGATTTTGTGAGGATGGAGCCGAAACTGTTAGGGGGCTGGTTGGGATCCGCCGAACCAGGAGACCCCTAGCAGTTTCTGCTCTAGCATCACCAAATCCACATGAGAGTACTAAAAAACAGAGTTCCTCTGTGCATCCGATGCCCCACCCATTTCAAGATCAGAGACATCCGAGTAACAATATTCATCATCATAAGAGCCTCCGTTAGAATCAAAAGGATTCAGAGGAGAGTGCCATGAACGGTCCTCTGCATCAGAGAAACTGAAGCTGTCTTATTTTGAATCGTAAACCGAATGCAAACCTTCTTCCAAATCCTCCTCAGGCTTTTCCGTAGCCATTGCGCACAATTAGAAGGGAAAGGAGAAACCCATAAATGGAAGACTCAAACATGGCGAGCAGAAAAACTGTCTAATTTCTTTGGTTTTTCTGAAGGCAATCAGATGGGTATTTGAAATTGACCTCTTAGAGACAGAACAGAAGACATGAGTTGGTGATATCAGTATGTCAGTAAGGCAGAGATGCAATAGTAAAAGAGCAATTCCTAAGAAGAAAAAAAGGGTGTTGCTGTAGAGTGTAGTTTAACAATTCTACCGTCTATTGTGATGCTTTCTCAACACATTTTTGAAGAACATCGCCGTATTTTCACTCTGTTTGAGAGTGTTGCGGAACGTATATTGCAAGTGTTTCAAATAATCGTGGTGTTTTTTTGCATCGAATTTTGATAAATTTTTGGTTCTTTCCATCAAGAAATGAAATGCTCTTGCCTTTGCTGTGGATGGTCTCGTAACTTTCTTCTAAACAACTTCGTTTACATGCGTTTTTTGACCATCTTCTCATACCCAAGAAGCGCGACCGAGAAGCAGATTAATATTCCAAGCTAGGCTTGCAATTTTTATCATCAGATTTTTCTAGTTCATTATGATATCGAGATAATATCTGTAGAAAAATCACAAGGATTTTCAATCTGATCTGCGTTTCCTGGAGGAATAAACAGTTCTTTTCCCTTATTAGTTTCTTCAAAAACTATAATCTCTTGGAGAATCTGAAATTTATTTTCCACTAAGTTCTGATGGAAAGTTGCCCCAGAAAAGAAACTTTGCTTTGCTTTATTGGTCGCCATGCTGCAGCTTCACCACAAACAATAATGATTCCTGCATCAAAAAGGTGAGCAAGTACCATCTCTCGAAAATCTTAATTATATTGTATTCCAATTTCACTGTATCTTATGGATATCCCAACTTAAAAACCGCCTGTAGCCTCATTGGCTTATATCGTTCTAGCATGGATACACTATTACAAATTCAAAGAGTGCATATCAGATCATCTCTTTCTCTTTTATAGGGTCGTCTTCTTAAGTCTTGGTGGGCGGAGATCACTCTCAATTTCTAAAAGAAATTAAATGCAAACAAAATCTTTATTTACAGCATGAACTTAACGCTTTTCGTGTCAAAGTAGGTCAAGCTCAAATTTCTCAGCTATCTCTATCATTTAATCCCAACTTTCCTGAACAAAAGAAGAAATCTTGCCACATGTCCACGAGGCTTTTTTAACTTTCTAATTAGATGTTCATCTGTAGTTTGTCACTCGACATAAAGCAATTGTAAAATCGAGTTGCAAACAGCGAAGTTAAAGCTTGGCAGTGTACTATATGGTGATGCAATAAGTACATTCTATGGTTACTTACGATTTAAAAGACATCTGTTGAGATGTGACCTAAGAGAGCTATGATTTTACGACGTGAGAGAAAAAGGTCTACTTAGTCACGGCATCTTCTTTTTCATTATGGCTAAGACTGCAACAAGACAAAGCTCTTATGCTCCCTATCGTCTAGCAGTCAATCTCTGAAAATTTCCCACCTCCTCCTGGGGGAATCACCCCTTTTACCTTGCCTGTAAGGTTCAAGGCTGTGTTATTACAAAGGTCCTAATGCATATCAACTAATAAATTAGTCCATTCTAGTGACACGGAGTGATTATTATCCATGCTACTCAAAGAATTGTCCAGCCACCTCCCAGCTACTGACCTGAGCTAGTGCGCCAACTACCTCTGAGATATTAAAAATGTTCTTACAATAATGAGAACATTAATTTTGGCTTTTGTCACTCAATCTAGGCAAGCGTGCAACTATATAGTAGCCAGGAAATCAGGGGCCGAGGCTGGCTATGAGATACCTTTAGGGATGTACATACAACAAGCAAGCTGAGCTAGGGTTCGGCCACCTTGAACTCAACTCGTCTCTCAACTCGACTCACACATAGCTCGGTTCTAGCTCAACTCAAGCTTTATGAGATGGCCTTGAGTTCAACTAGCTAAACTGAATTTGAGCTCGAGCTCGACTCGTTTAAGCTGGTGTCTCTTAATATATATTTTATGTGTTGTATGAGCCTAATCAAGTTTAATTGAGTCGAGTTCATCCAACTTGAACTCAACTCATTTTCAAACTCAAGGTATCAGTTATGCTCGAACTCGACTCGTTTAACTTACAAGTCGAGCTCGAGTGAAGTCCAAGTTGGCTCCACTTGTTGAACATTCCTAGATACCCTGGGTCAATGCCCCTAGACTCCATCCCACTAACTTATGCATTCCCAAAAATTTGACCAAAAATCAAGAGTTGAAGAAACGGACATGCCTAGTAAAGCAGAGTATTGTGGTGACAAAACATGGATGATTGACCAAAGTTTATAATTGTACCCAACAAGGACATCATAAAAATTTCACGTGAAGGGAAAATCTTTGACACCCATTTGGATTTCAAACTCCTCGCTTTTGGAACTCATCATTTCAAGTTTTTGTTTGGAAAAATAGTTGCGTAGTAGTAATTTCATGCTTTTAGCCTTCTTTCTAATAACTTTGAAATCATTTTTTCCTGTTACATGCATCTATTTGAATTTATAAGTCGTCTAGATATAAACCATACACAAGGAACTCTGACCCAACAAACATAGAAAAAGAAGGTGAAGGGTTGCTTTGGCCACCTTAAAAACATAAGCCCAATTTATGAGTTAATTTGAAGAAAAGGTTAAACTCCCTCAGCTTATGGGGTTCTGGGTTGCATCTGTGACTTGGGTGGGGTACGATGCACCCTGCAGTTTGAGTGTCATGATCTCACCTTTTACGACTTAGGAGTGTCATGATCTCACCTTTTATGACTAAGGAGAACAGAATAGGCTCTTTTCAGGAGTGCCTTCTATATGGTTATCGGTTTGACCAACAATGTTATGCCCTTTATGGTTTTGGAGAACCCTCAAATTAGTTAGTCTTATCCTTTTCAAGAATCCTTCACAAAAGATAAGACCAACCAATTAGTCATGACTCATGAGTGGTTCCATCGCTTTTTCCAGCCTTAAAATCACGTAGTCGAGCAATCATTCCTGCCCTCTTTCTTTTCTCTATAAGCAAGATGTTCGTATTTAATCATTCTTTATCATTGCCCACCTCAAGGTTTTGCTGAAAAAGATTGCTTCTTTTTAGCTTGCAGCCTTTTCTTCTCATCTAGTTTTCAGCAAGCACAAGTACACTTCTTTTTTCTTGAGAAATTCATAAATGAAGAGATTAGTACCGTTAGTGGACTACAAAAACAACATGCATTACCAGGGTTGGAGCGAGAAACTTCTGGCTAAGGGGCACTAAACATATAATGAATGAAAAACTTACAAGTTAAAACAACTATAATTTTAAAAATAATGCAAATGTCCATAATTATAAACAAATTTACAGTTGGCTTCAAAAAGTAAATAAAATAACTATAGTTCCATACAGATTTACAATTGGCCCCAAAAAACAAATCAAATAACTCTAGTTCTGCACATATTTAAAATTGGCCCCCAAAACAAAAAACTATAACTTTGGAAAGATGTACAATTAGCTATAGTGATGTACCAATTTATAATTGGACCTCAAAAAGCTAAACAAATAACTAGAATTGTGAATAAGTTCACATTCTTCCTTATCAGTTTTTCATATTCTGGAAACAAAGCATGATTGATTCATTAGTTATGTTGTTGCATTCTTCGCAATGTAAGTAATCAAAGCATCATTGACTCAATCATCTCTCATTTTCGTTACGAAGCTGAGTTTCGGTATTGTTCATGATTGAAATGTTCTTTCAACACTTGGTGTTGTAACTGGTAAAGCTAGCACTAACTTGATTAACAAATACACTAAAGGAAATACTATGTGCTTTTTTAATGTCACCATCATTTTATAAGTTATGTCAAAGAATTTAAACTTAAAAGCTCCATATAGGTCTTCATATCTTTAATATATACTTCTAATTGACTTCTAAGTCTTTCCAATTCTTTTCTATGATAGTATTTAGAATAGAACTCAACACGACTAATTACTTTATCTATATTCAAAGCAAAAAAAAAAAAAGTCTGGGCTCAAACATGCCACTGAAAGGAGAAGTTGTAAATTTATCCTAATGGAGCGATTATTTAGCTCTTGAAGTTGCATATCAATGATAGCACACAACACCTCAACATGATAATGATGCAAAGGAGTCATCTTTTCAGTTGTATGACTTGGCCGTCCTTGAGGCGTATATATCTCATCTTAATTGGGCATTGAAATATCAAATTTGTTGCAAAATATAGATATTTTTTTTATAAGAGAGTCCTAACATTCTTCTCTAAAATCTTGAAAACATCATTTTGTTGTAACAACTAACTTCATAGCATTCACAATATATTGATATTTTCGTTGAAGTGCTTGTGAAAGTGTTTCATTTATCCCCAAAATTTTATTCATCAGATGCAAGCTAAAGACAACCTCGAAATCTTGCAATCAACATAGCATTACAATTAGCTCAATTCTTCTTGTATGGTCTATAATAAACTCCAATGCCTTAATCACCGAAGGATACATGTCCATTAAACTAAGTGTAGTGTCGCAGTGAGAACCCCAACAAATATCATCAACTCTTCTAAAACTCATTTATTGATTTAATCCTCATCCTATTTCAAGTTCACCTAAGTCAAGTGCTTCAACCATTTTAATATATTCTGCTTCTTCAATAAGCTTTGACCATTTGCATGAAGTAAAAAAAAAAAAAAAAAAAGCCTTAACCTGACTAATGCATCAATAAAATAACTCAAGTACCCAATGATTTTGTGCAACCACAACTCATGCTAATTGGAGTTGATATGTAAAACAATGAATATAATGTTCAGATTCATTTATTAGTATAAGAGTCTTCAACTCATTAAATGCTTTTCTCATATTGCTTATTTCATCATAATCCTTTCCATGCAAATGTCATAAGCTCCATCCATCAAAATATGTCATTTTCATTTAGTATAAGAGTCTTTACAAAATATGTTTTCAATTACTGCTTTGAGTGACATGGCACTTGTTTCCAAAACTTGTACAATTGTAATAAATCGTTCAACAATTTGACCTTTTCATTAACAAATCACAAGACAATAGTCATTTGCTCTCGAGATTCGTCAAATAAAAGAGAGAAAAAAATGTCTCCAAGCTCCTTAATGATAGCATTTGTTGTTTAAAAAGCATAAGCTCTTACAACATCCTTTTGAATATCAAGAAATGTTAGCTTGTTATTTTTTAAAGCATTTTTCAATACAAATTTATCTACATCAGTGTTCACCTTCAACATATATAGTCCGTTAAATTTATTAATAAAAGTCTAGTCACATTAATAGTTGCCCAAAGATGAGTCTTATATGCACTTCTTTTTTGTTAATCAATCAACTTTTGAAACATGGTATTGACATGCTTTTTTGTTTCATCAAATTTTCACATTTCATTCGTGCTAGATTATGATGACTGTTGTGAATTCCAACATATATATCAAATCTCTTCTTCTCTTTCCAATTATCAAATCATTCAATTACAAATGTCTCTATATTGAACTTATCCATATATGTTGGCTTGAAAAGATAATATTATCGGCAATATGTTTTATTCTTACTTGAACTGTACTTTCATTATACGAAGGTCGATTGAACTTTCACTTTTGACGATTTGATTAGAACTCCTTTAGCTGCACCATAAATTTGACCATTACTTGGGTTTTGCCTCTTTTTGCTTAATTTTGTATGCCTCCTGTATAGCTTGTAACTTCAGATGCAATTTGAAGCTCGAAATGACCACCCAACATTTTGATCAATTAGTTGTGGCTTCAATCTCTCTAACATCAGACGATAAGAATCAAGCTTCTTTTCAGCGTCCCCTGACCAATATTGGAGTTCGTGCATCTGAGAAACATTCGGTGAATGCAATAACATATCGTACGATTCCCGTGACCGGGGTCTGCCTTAGTGAGAGGTATTGCAGCTTGCCACATGCCAATGTGGGGGAGCCAGCATTAAACTGAAGGAGAAATGAATATATGTTGGTGCGAGTCTTTGTTCAGCCTTGTAAGGGGCATTCTCCGCTTAGTTAGTCTACTTGATCTGCTCTTGAGGGATCATTCGATTTAACGGACTCATTCCCATGTGAACCAATTTATTGATATCAACATAGGGATGTTCTTCCCCAGAGGGCGGGTACGTATGGGCTCACACGGTGAAAACTGATCAGAAGAATGCGAACTGATCAGAATGGAACTATACAGGAGGCAGACAGAAACATCCAAGAAGAGCTTATACAAGCTTGTAAGATGGTGTTAACAAATTAAGAATTTGCCTGGCTAAGCTGCTTTTCCAAGGGAAATAGGAATGGATAAATACAGTAGTTAGGTTACATTAAGTTGCTAATTGCTTTCTAGATAAGTGCTTCCCTGCTAACTTTCCTGTCATTTGCTTATAGGACACATAAGTTCCTCTCTTTACTAGTTTTCTTCCTGTAGGAGTCGTGGTTTCGACAACTTGAAGAAGTTTAACAAGTGCAAACCAGACACTTAGTCAAAGATAAAAACCAGACCCTTTAATTTTTGCTAAAAATTATTTTAAATAGAATACAAACATCCTCATATATTTATAAAACTACTTTGATACCTCATGCTTAGCAAAATTCCGTGTTATGACCCATGCAACTGGCAGTGCATGTTGTCTAGCATCAAACACCAGGAGCGAGTATAGAGGATACTGCAAGTAAAATCACCATTTTAAACATGATCCTCGTGGACAGATATGTGTCATCATGGTTGAAAAATGAAGGAGCATTGGAAATATACCTTCAGCTTGCTAACACCAAACGTGGAATCAACTGCTAGAAGGCTCTGCTTACCAAATCAAATCATTTGCTGCAGTTGCCATTCCGTTTGAATTCCCAAAACAAAAGAATCAGTGTCCAAGTAATTATGGAAAAAGAATACACATTTCTTCTGACGGTCAACTCACATGTGAATACTGGATTCATCATCTAGATCAAGTTCATGAATGGATCGCCTGATAACCACCTCTAATTTTCTGACATACTGTGAAGCAAGTTTGGCACCTTTCACATTACTGAAACAGTAGCGCTCAATGCCCTCAGTGTGCTTTTGAAGAACATTCTCCTCAGGAATACCTAGATAAATCATAGACATTGTCTGTCGCTGAATTTCACTACCTACGTATGGGATAGCCTTTGCCTTAGGCCCAATAGCATCTCTATCTAGTGGCCTGTGGCAGATAAACCCATGTTTGCTAACATGCAATCGCTGCTTGTATATAATAAGTGCAACTGATGGTCGTGCATACAGGCAATTCACTATAAAATTGCGAGTACAACCACACATTGACTGCGGTCTAGCAGCTCGTTCGCGGGTATTGAGTTGATACGTTCGACTGGGCAAAATATCTCCAACCTCTCCATAATTTTCTCAGCCAAATGAACACCAATAACTTAAAAGAAAGGAGTAAACGGAGTAAGATGCAACCATATCTAAAAAGACGTGTACACTTCTATCGATCAGATCAGGAAACAGGTAAGAAAATGATTATTTGTGACTCACTGTTTATATTCCAAATAATCATCACTTTTGAATTTCTTTAAGCTTCCTAGAGCTCTTCTTCTGCCTCTCAAGGTGAAACCTAGTCGGATATTTCACATTTGAGCATTCCCCAAAGAGGAAAGTCATCAACTCATTCATAGAGAATAAGTGCGCCGTCATCAGTTCCTCCACCAGAATTGCTAAGCTTGGTCCATGTTAGGTCAACAGAAGAGAGCTCCTCATCTGGTGGATCTTGCAAAGGAAGACCCACTATGGAATCCTCAGCATCCAACGCCACTGAGTTGTCAGAATATCCCATTGCCAAGGCTGTCAATTTTCTGAAGACATTCAGGTGATAAAAAAACCAATTACTTCAATGAAGTAATCCTGGTACAAACAAAAGCTAGCAAAAAGCAATACATCATACATGTGCATGAATAAGAGAATTCTGTTATCAGCATGATTCCAGCTTGAGAAAGCAGGTAGAATACGCAGAGCAAAATAAAAATCTTTACTTCCAACAAGATTATCACAAGCAAAAGCTCGTTCACGATTCAGCCTAAATGAATTTGCACGGCAATGATTACTTGAGATGAAAGCAAGTTTAACATGGAATCACCAAATGTAGCTGAGGCACTGCAAACATGGACAGATGCATGAAATCTCAGGTGCTAAAATTGTACACTGTTTACCTCGTACAGGCATTTCATAAATAGGCTGTGCCTTGTACACAAAAAGGAGCCACAAAAACAATAAACTCAAAACCTGGATAATAATAAAAATAACAACAACAAAAATAACAATGGCAGTAACACTAATAATAACAATATTATCACAAGGTCATTAAGTGCAACGAGGCGAGGTCAGGCATTGAACCTCTCATGTGGCAAGACATAGGCCCTGAGGCTTTGAAGCATAAGCTTCACGATCAAATTGTGAAGTATATAATATCTATCAATATAATGAGAAAATTGAAAAAAAAAAAACAACTATATACTATATAATAAATAATATTAAGAACAGTGAAATGAGACCATAGGCAGAGGCAGGGCAGAGGGCAGAATGAAAAGCAGTGAGAGAGAATCTATGTATCATTTCCTCCATGGCGTGTGAGGGAAGAGGGGCTGCCCTCGGCCCAATCATCCAAAACTCGTGTTAAGCCATCTTTCATACACATAGGCACATGCCAATGACAATCAAGTTATATTCACATGCAAGATAAAACAAGTTAAATCGACAATCGCAAAATTCAAATGACACCAATGTGGTGACATCTCCAAATCGACCTATCCTAGCAATACCTTCTAAGCAAAAAAAAAAAAAAATTGTGAGTTCAATATAAATACCTTTTGTGTAGATCAATTGCACAACCAAGTCTAAGTTATATCCACAATTATCAAATCATATCGGAAACCACAAACATCTAAAATGGGGTCATCCCCAAAACTAAAATTATTAAACATACTCAAGTATAAGAACATATAACAAATATGAAAGCAACATAATACGGAATTTCAGAGACATTGGCTAATCTACATATCTAATGTTCATGAATATTGATTGAACTTATAACAAGAGCACTAGAATAGCTTGATAATTATATGCACATCTGTCTGTTTACTCCAAAAGATTTTGCTTGGTGAAAAGGAAAGATGTAATAAAATTTGTGGATCTGCATACTATGCAAAGTTGCGCAACTTAGAACAAGTGAAGAGTTCACCTTTAACACGTATCAAGCATCACATGTAAACCCTTGACAAGTGTACAGTTCAACAAACTGTTCAACATTTCCCAAGTCAAAATACTTACCATGTAGAAGACACATCTGTTTCATTCATCAAGGACTCAAGAGGCTAACTTAGAAAATGAATCAACGTACAAGTGCACATGATACATTCTAAGGTAGCGTTTGGATGAACCCCTTGAAAAAATGGTTTTTGTCAAAACCTGGTTTCGTAAAACCTTTTTTTTTTAATGAGTTTTGAAAACCTGGTTTTAGCATTTAGGTAACAAAATAAAACCAGGTTTTCACTTCTTAAAACATGATTTTTGTTTGGATGACCAAAATTGGGTTTTAGAGGTGCTTTGAAAAACCTTAGGCAAAACATAGTTGATTTACAATTAGTTAATTTAAATGGCAATGTTAGTAGAAATTGTACAGATTTCAGGTGGAAACGATATATATATATATATATATATATATAACCAATCACTATAAGTTATGACTCAAAAATACAAAGGACATATCACCTCATTAAAAAAAAAAAAAACCAAATTTCCATAAATATGAACTGTCCTGAGAATAATGAACTCTTCCTCTCAAACAGGAGATAAAATTTACCTCATTAGGATCACGTTTTAGGGGTTCCATACTTCCATTAGCAGCCAATCAGTGCACGTTAGACTGTATATAGTCTAATAAAGGTGCAAAATCAAGTTTTATTAATGGCAATAATCTATTCACTTGCTGATAAAAATTTCATGTGCATCGTCAATAAACGGATAGTCATTTTTCTTTATACGCCCAGACAAGCATGCAATTAGTCATCTATGTGTTGCCACATGTTTGGATTCATATGAAAAATATATCAAATTCTTCATTTGCAAACAAGCTAAATTATCAGTTAGAAATGAATCAATTTATACAATCGGCAATCTACACAGCAAGAGAGACCCATGGTGCAGCTGTGACCTGTGTGATGCAGAGGCAGCAGTAAGAGCTGAGAGAGGCAGCAGCAAAACAGGAATCAAATATTCAAACCATACAATCGGCAACACACACACAGAGAGAGAGAGAGAGGCCATGGCAGGGTCGCCTCCCCACATCTCGATAAAGATTGGAAGAGAAAGGGCATGGCGGTTGCTGGCCGGCCCGGCCCTTAGTCTCCACACACAGAGACAGAGAAGGGGATGCCCGATAAACTTACATAAATGATGTTTTGACCAACAGAGAAGGGGATGCCCGATGCTGAGCCAGATGCCGGACGGCCGGGATTGAGTCACCGACGGCTTAACTGGAAGGCCAAGCAACCAGCAATGAGCAAACCGTCAATCCGTGAAAGTGGAAAATAGAATGGAGAAAACTAAAATGAAAAAACTTGGCGAAGAAAGAGCGGGAACACTCGGAGAGAGAAAGAGAGAGAGAGGCACAGGCAAACCATTCGCGTAGGTGCGGCATGAATGTGCATTAATTATTGTCGGTCCCCATTTGGACCTAACCCGTGGGAGGTTCATCAATAAGCTTATTCATTTTTAAAATGAAGAGCTAATTTTTTTACTTATTTACAATGACAAAAATTTCAAAACACAACTAAAAAAAATTGATAATAAGATGAAACACATATGGCTTTTAGATATTCATGAAAACAGCGGTTATACCATTAATTGAAATTATTAAATGGCCAATCTAAGCAAATGACATGGTTAGTTTATAGAAGCTATTTCAACATTATTATCAACAATTCTCCTGAATCCTATAAATTGCCAGAGTTCATGGACACAGAACTTCTAGTTGCTTTACACAAAGAAACATGAAATTTTGCATGATATAGCCTTGTAGGTGTGATCTTAATATTGATTCAGTAGAAAAGATAAGTCATATTAGCCCTTTTCATGTTTAGACATCTTTCTTAAATGATTGAAAAAATATATGACACAAAGAACCTCTCGTAAAAGACCAAGAATTATAAAATTAGTTTGAATCAATTACTTGTTGCTTAAGCAGTTTTTTTCAAATGTCGGGCTTACCTGTAACCTACATTGTCATTGAGAGAGCGGTTTAGAACCACATTAATTAACTATAACATGATGTCGAGCTACACCAATGAGATTTTCATCAATCAACCAATTTAAATGACCAGGTGGATTGGTAAGAACGGTCATATATTAGTGTCCATGAAAAAAAATTATGGCTCTATCCTTGAATATAAGATATTGCTATACATTAATTTGTTGCTAATGCTTCCATTGCATGATGTTTTGAGCAATGGTTTTCAAATATTTTGTTGAGATGAATGCTAGTCTTTCTTGGATTCTTTTTGCACACGATTCTTCATTTTTTTTTGCCATGGATTTATCCTAAATGATTAGAACCAACCAATTGCCAAAAGAGTTGTTCTCCACTTAAACATTGTTTTGTTAGGCTAGTTTAAACATTTTTTGAGATAATCAAATATGCTCTTTAGAAGTCGTTTGTCAACAAAAACACTTTGTGAATATCTTAGAAATCTACCCAAAAAAATTGGAGTAGATTCATAAAACATTAGAATTGAACACTCATATAGTGTCTATAAAGCTTGACAAATGGAACACTTTGTGAGTGTTTCGAGAGTTTGTCTCAAAGATTATGGTAGATTCATGAACACCCATTTGTAGTATTTTATGAGTATGCTTGAAACTTTGAAGTAGATTCATGAAACTCTTACAAAGTGTTACAACTACTAAATTACTCCGTAGGTGTTCAAGAACTTCACTCCTCTTAAAGTATCTATTAACCACAAGATCAAGTGAAAACTAATTCATAAGTTTGGAGGTGATCTTTAAGCAGTACGAAATGTTGGAAGAGAAAGCTCAATCGTAAATTAAAGTTTAGAGGAAGAAAGGGTAATGAAAAGGCGGAAGGAAAAAAAAGCTTAGCCATCTAAGTTACTGGAATTGTTTTTATGTTCATTAATTAAGTGCGGCTAAGCCGAAAAAGTAAAAGCGGATTCTTTGAAGATTCTCATTCCATCGTGGTCTCTGTATTTCCTGTTGTAGACACGAATTGAAAAAAGATGTAGGTAGTGTTCTCAAATACTTAAAGATTGAGGTTCCTTTTGATAAATAACTAATGAGTTTCACACTTTTTTTGGGTAAAGTGCCGGAAGACATCGCGATTTATTCGGCGCTTGTCATTTATTCCTGGGACCGGTTTAACGGGTCACAGACTCACAGAGAGAGAGAGAGAGAGAGAGAGAGAGAGAGAGAGAATGGCATGGAGTCTCATTCTTCCTGTTTTCCTTGCGTTACCTTTCTTGCTTTCCCATTCCTCTGCTCTTGATCTTCCCCGAGTCCGTGAAGAGAGGTACTTTGTTCCCTTCAACCCCATTTGACGATTTCCATTTGTCGTTGGTTTTGATTTTGTTTTGGATGCTTCTGTTCTTTTATGCGATGTTACGTGTTAGAACTGCAATTTGAGGATCCCTTGCGGTTCTTGATACGGGTGCGAGTAAATTGCGTGAGGTGGATGTCATGTTTCTGCACCTTGATCTTGACCCATGTCCTAAAACTTAGTTTTCCGGCGTTTTTATTCGATGAAGCATCTGTAGTGCCCCAGAGTTGTGGGGCGTTCGCTAGGATGTTCTCACATTAATAAGTGGTTTCATCTCCATGAGGTTGCGGTGAATTGTTATAGAATTGGAGGGAGGAATGCTCATGTTGATTGCGGTATTTTGTGAATGCAGTTACAATGTCAAATTGAGGACGACTAAGTCAGCTGACACGGGATCCATCATACAACTTGTTCGATCCGATAGGTTCGATCCGTCACGCGTCACTCAACTGTCGTGGCGACCAAGGTTCGCTCTGTTTGAGTTCTATACTATTTCCTTGTTGGGCCTTTGTGAGTTTTTTATGCATATGTAGATTTGAGCTTCGCAATGCGATGGTTGCTTTGCTATTCAAGTTTTCATGATAATTGGCGATCGAATTGTGATTGTGGAGGCTAACTATCAGGGCTTCTCTAACTTGGATGACACGTAGACTTATCTTGAAGATGAGCTTCTTAGGGCGACTTTTCGTACAGTAGACGTAGCATCCGAATGTCTGATCACTGATAGATTGGAGAGGCGTTCATATTCAAAGCAGATTATACTTTTCATATCAATAGGTAATGAAAAATGAAAATGTGAGGCGCTCCATTTGTTCAGCTTTTAAGCTTGGCTGTTTGATATTCGTCATTTGTGTCATTGATAATTCGAACTTAGGTCAAATGTTATCTTCAACAGAGAGAACCTGGATTAGTAGGGGTAAGGAAGCACTTTCTAACTTCAAGCGGGAACAGCTAGAGGGAATTGGAACCACTACATATATAGTCTTGGTTCCAATTGATGAAATAATACAGACAACAGGATGGTTAAAGAAGGATGATTTTACACGATGTTGAAATTTTATCAGAATGACCATATTCTCATGCAATATATGGAGCTTTAAACCAATGCTACCACTTTGATGGTTGCATGATGTCTATCAGCCGTTCGCAGGACTTGGAATGTTTCTCATTTCAGATTTGTTCAGGTTTATCCTTGCAGAGCCTTACTCTTTTGATAGTTTACTAGCTTCACGTGACTGTGGGTTGGATTTTTCTTCTACCAATCTTCAAAATTAACTTGTTCCTCAAATTAAACATATATCTGATTTGCTTCTTCCAGGAATCTAAGCATCTTTATATAATCATCAACAGTCTCATTCAGGTTTCTGGTTCTATTTACTAGAAGTTGTTGCATACTAGGCATCAAAATATCCTCCAGCCAACAAGAATGATCCTCCCAATTCCCATAAGTTTAACTCCAAGAAATGAAGACTTCTTCTGGTTTTGCATTTTAGTCTTTTCTTCTCCACTCCATGATAATAAAAGGGTTGTTTTTTTATGTTGGCAAAAATTCTCCAACCAATTTGGATCTTGAAAATAGAGAGTGCAAAATTGGATAACCTGAACGTCTGAATATGAAGAAGACAAAATGTTGTCATTGAAGATCAAGTTGGTGTTTCACCATTCAGCACAAAGTTGGGAATTAGCTCCAGTAATCAACCTCCTTTTTTTTTTTTTTTTTGAGTACCAACTACCAACAAGTTACTTCTTTTATGCTTATATTGCTAGATACCAATGGTCAAATACTAAACCTCTTCATTTTAGAACTTGCTACCATGAGGTGAGGGAACAACTGAGATATTTGTAACCTGCTCAATAAATGCAGCTTTAATGATGAGACAGTCAATGGCATAGTGAAAGAAACAACGGAAACAAAAAGAAGCATAGTGAAAGTCAAAAAGGGAAAAAAAGGTAGATAGGTGATAAGATAGGCTTTGCAGTCAAAATCCCAACTAGTCTGCTAACTGGTCTATTGAGTGACCTGTGTTGTCAAAGCAGTGATTAGTTGGTCCAAATAGTTAATTAGTGAGCTTAATTGTTGGTTAGCCAATCAATCAGGGGCCTATAGCAGTCGCAACTAGTCATTTTAGGGTCTTGACTGACTTGTGCGAAATTTCCTAACAACTACGGATGCAAGTTCAAAGTGTGGAGAAGATGGTTAACTAAAAGAAGTTTTGAAGGGGTTCATGGAAAAAGTACAAGAAACTTCAGCATCTTACATCCTGTGCCTTAACATATTTTTGCCTGATACTCATGGTGGAGTTTAAAGAGGATAACAGAGACCCCTATGACTAAATAATATCTCATGGTTACTAGTGCCTGTGTTTTCAGCTTTTACTAGTTTGCCTGATTATGCCATGTGCATAAGTTACAGCCCATGATTAAATTAGTTACCTGAGAGAAGTAAATAAAATATTTCCAAATCTTCCTACACGTCGAATGACAAAATATATTGACATAAGTTGCTTTGTCTACTTGAAAAATGTTCAACCACAGAAGAGTCACTATACAGTGGACTTTTGAGTAAAAAGAATGGTACCATCGAAGAGAGTTTTATCGGACAGTCTTGATTGAGTGACATGAACACGTGATGCATATCATGGAAAAATTGTTCAAGCAGCATACTTTAAAGAGTATGGCTCTATTGCAGAACATGAACTTTTGGGAGAAAATTCTTTCACATTTATCATTTATTTGTAAGACTAGCGGCCAAGTATATGTTGGCAGACATGCAGGAATGGTCATCATTCTGTGGTCATATGTATTTTCTTCCTTGAGTAGGCATCTATTCCTGCCAGTAATGGAAGAGATATAAGCCAATGAGCACTGATTTTAGAAATGGCCAAGTGATAATATTGCTTGCAAGGTCTATGATATGTTCATTTTTGAAGCCACATTTGCAACTGGATGAAGGATAGAGAACACGAAGAAGAAGAGAGAGAGTTACTTATGCAGTCATAGGCTTATAGCAATGACAATCTGCTAATGCAATCTAAGCGTTCTTGATGAGGCTGAAAGGTGAATGCAAGGAAAGTTAACAGCACAGAAAGATTGAGAAAGAGAGCATGGTAAATTTTTTTTTTTTTTCTTTTCAGGCCAGCTTTATATGAGGTGATTGTGTGAAATGTATCGTCAAGTATTCCAATCCAGGGCTTAAGTATGCTTTTCATGGTTGTCAAACATCTATTGCCTTTTTTGAGGTGTTATTTGCATTCAAGGAAGTCACTTGGTGAGCATAAATTTAAAGCATCTTAAGCAAGTAAACAAAATCAATGACACCATGCATACTACAATATCTTTGATTTGTATGTTAATAACTTATATTAGGTTAGCTAGCTTCATCAACATGCAAAGGGAAGATTTTATGTTCTGAGCAACTGACTCAGTTTATGTCGCTCGTCTGGGTTGGGAAAAAGGAAAATTCCTCTCCCTGAAATGTACAGGCACAACTTTCGAAAGCCATTTATTATTTTTTTTCCTCGAATAACTTTTTTTGTTTGGATGCAGGGCTTTCCTGTATAGTGGTTTCCTCTCTGACGAGGAATGCGGCCATCTTATGGCCTTGGTAATGCCTCCCTCTCTCTCTCTTTCCCTTCTTCTTCTTCTTCTTCTTCTTCTTCTTGCTTTTGGAGCAACATAGGCATTGTTTCTTTCCTCTTATTTTCTTGAATATATTTAGGCAAGGGACCATCTTCAGAAATCTATGGTGGCTGACAACGAGTCAGGAAAGAGCATCATGAGTAACATCCGCACTAGTTCGGGAATGTTTTTGAGTAAAGGGCAGGTGAGAAGTATGTTTTATGCCTACAGTCCTGATTATGCTCTATGGCCCTGAATTGGTAGACTGCATGCTGATTTGCTTGGATATTAATGTCTTTTCTTTCTTGGGAAATGATGACTTTTGACTATTGTTCCTGTGGCATCCTTCAACCTTTCTGTTGGTCGTGCTGCCATGTGATATTTGTCAAAAGACTCAAAACTAATCTCTGCGGTCTGGAACAGAGCTCTCTTGGAACTTGTATGTTGTCTCTGCGTCCTTTATGCTACCTTTTGTCTGAATCAGAGGCCATTCTTCTGTGACCATTATGATATTGAGATGTTTATGTGCTAAATAGTGAACTGTTTCTCCAGAGTTGCCTCCTATAATTGCTAGAATGCACAGAAAGAACATTTAGGCCCCTGACTTTCTAGACCTTGGCTAATAAGTGGAGGCAACTTCAATGTTGCATGTACATGATATCTTTCATTCTAGTTTCCTGTGTTTCTTTTGATTTTCCTGATGTTTTGGGTCATATGTTGATATTTTGACCTGATAAATTGTGTAATGTGATTTAAGGACGAGGTTGTTCAAAGGATTGAGAATAGAATTGCTGCTTGGACCTTGCTTCCAAAAGGTATTGCTTGCTCCTGATTGCTTCATTGACTAGGAATTAATGTTTTGACTATGCTTTATCAATCTGCTGAGATGTTTACTCTTGTTTTATGCGCATTATTCAGAAAATGGTGAGGCCATTCAGATACTTCGGTATCAAAATGGAGAGAAGTACTCGCCACATTTTGACTACTTTCATGATAAAGCTAATCAAGAGCTTGGCGGTCATCGGGTTGCTACAGTGCTCATGTACTTGTCTAATTGCACAAAGGGTGGTGAAACCGTCTTTCCCAATTCACAGGTGATTCATCTTCTCCCTTTCACAGGTGGTCTAGTATGCATCCTGAGTCCCTGACCCTTCACAAACTCATGCATGTTCACTGATTTCTTGCTGTATCTATAGGACAAGGAGACTCAGATAAAGGACGATTCATGGTCTGATTGTGCACGAGATGGTCTTGCAGTAAAACCAACAAAAGGTGACGCATTGCTCTTTTTCAGCCTCCACCCTGATGCTACCACCGATACAGACAGCCTTCACGGTAGCTGTCCAGTGATTGAAGGAGAGAAGTGGTCTGCAACAAAATGGATTCATGTTAGGTCCTTCGATCTGTCCTTGAAGAAGCCACAACCATCGAAAGAACATTGCACTGATGAGTCTGAACATTGTCCTCAGTGGGCAGCAATGGGAGAGTGTGAAAAGAACCCTAGTTACATGATCGGCTCTCCTGACTATTTTGGTTCGTGTAGGAGAAGCTGTAAGGTTTGTTAGAAGAGTCATGTTCACTGATAAACTGTAGTGTACAATCTTTTCCTTAGCTAGTGTTTTTTCGGAGTATTCTGTATCTTTATTACTACAAATCATAATTATTATGAAGGCAGAAGCGACTGCAGTCTTGAACAGAATTAGTTTCCTTACCAATAAATTTTGAGGCATGTCTATTATACAAATCCTCATTATTATTTCTACAGTTTTCACTAAATTTTGTGATTGGCCTTATACTTCTGTAAAAGGTAATAATTCTTGATAACTACCATCTCCCACCACCGCCTCCACCCCTCACCCACCCCAGCCCCGGCCCCCTCAACCCTACTCTCTCCCTCTCTCTCTCGATATATATATATATATATATATATATATGATTTGTGTCTTTCACTGTGGGAATTTTCACTGAGTTGTCAGATTTCACAGTTTTCATGTTCTGCAAAAAGTTGTTACCTTGGATGAGCTAGGAGGGTGCTACAAACGAAAAGAAAAACCTCGTGGACGAGGGTTGGACGGATGGCCACATATTATGCAAAGAGAGGCACTTCTTGAGGAAAATATGATGGATGCGGCACATAATTGTCCATTTCCATAATCTTCTAACCATGTTAAACGGAGCCCAACAGTTAAAAGTTTTTCTAATAAGGCTTCCAACTTGGCGATCTGCAAAAGTACTATAAAAAGTTGAGGCACCTTTTAGCAATCACGTAAAAGCTTCTGCATCGGTCTCTCCCATGGAGAACATAGCGGCGTGCCAACGTGCAACCGACTTGTTTGTGTCTGCAGGTGGCCGGCAGGTGTTCTTCCAAAAATTTATAGCAACATGCAGCATTGGTAGGGCTTGGATCGTTGATAACAAACTATGTTGTTCTTTCAGCTGAAAAAATAACAACTAATGAAGCTGAAAGGCAGAATTATGATTCATATGCAGTATAATACTCTATTTTTGAAAAGTTTAGTCTCCGACTGAAAATTATGAGATATCTTTAAAGGCTTATAAAAAAAGTTGTTAAATGGTTGGTTGTCTCGAATCCTAGTTTTTTTTTTTCTTTTTTTTTAAGTTAGAACTGAAACTGCTGAAAGGTGTGATAAAATACATTGAATCATGAGGTGAGCTTCGCATGGAAGTGGGTCAGGTCATTTCAATAGTATCAAAGCACATTCAACACTTGTACCTGAAGTCTCATACATGCATACATGTAGGTCTTCAGGGGTGTGGATTGTAGCGCCCCACTTTGAGAAGTTAAGTTCTTTATTAAAGATTGTGAGATACTTTCAATGACTTATAAAGAGGGTTGTTAAGTGGTTAGTTGTTTTGGTTGTTAGCCTTTTCTGGGATCTGTCTAACCAAGTGTCTGAGTCCGGTGTAGGAGTGGGTCGAGTCTTTCATTCAGTTCCTAAATTAAGTGTTCGAAGTCACCACAGCCTGATTGGAAGTCCACTAAGAGAAATCTTCAGCCCCAGACTGATCTGTTCTCTTGATCGGCCGTCCTCGGACCAAACTTTAGATTGGTGTGCTAGACAAGCCTAAGCCCGGGTTCCTTGAGGTCTAGTTTTGGCTCTTTTCAATCCAATCCTGACCTGTTTACTAGTCAGTTATTGTTCACATGATTTTCGAAATCTGAACTCTGATTAGCTCCCTATGCTGGATATAAATGTGATTATTAATCAGATTATTTTAGACCTCTTTAAAAGACCCAACTATTTGGATTTACATTTAGGTTGCCGATCGGCCAATCCCTAGTCGCACATGCTGTCCCCTACCTCCTAATTTTGTTCTTATATATATATATATATATATATATAAGAGAGTGGGGAGCATGGGCACATGGGTGTGGAGTAAATTGCCTTTGTCTTTTCATGGGGATGTTGTGACCGTGGAGTACGTCAGAGTGGTGTAATTAAATATTGTTGCAGTGTGCATCACATTCAGTAGCAAATAGTGATAAAAGCACAGGGGGACCTACCATGTCCTAGTCCTCAAAGAGAGAAAGAGAGATAAAATCCCTCGATTTTGTAAAGTTGTGCCTCAAAATTACTTTAAAACTTCTCTCATGGAAATTCTGACCTTACAGTACATATTACCCAAATGCGGGAATAGTATGAAAAATAGTTTCATTATTTCAAATTTAAATTTTTCAGAAGCTTAATAGACATCTATAACTGGGTCTCGGCAACATAGTAAAGGAAAGCTGTGGTTATAGAGTTGTTCACAACATTTTTGCACTCTTATTATCTTCATTGTAGATCACTCCTTCAACTCAAAGGTTGTAAAAAGTAAACCTGGACAGATTAAACCTTAATCTTACTTTAACTTCAATAATTTGAGGACTAAGTTTAAAATAACCACAAGCTGTCATTTATATTGCCCCCCAAATCATGTCTACAGCACGTCACAACTCTTTAATATACTATTGATCACATGGTTTTATCCTCATCATCGAACATGGCAGCCATATTGCATGGTTTAAACAATACCATTTCTATTTACATTTCACAGATAAATTATATAAGCAAAATGAAAGAGGAAAACAGATCTATTAGAAAAGGGGAGGGCAGCAACAATAGGAAGGCAAGGATTGAATTGGGCACTGCATCTCTTAGGTCCTTGATCAGTTGGTAGCTCTCACAACCCTCGTCTTGAACAACAAGATGAAGACTTGCTCAATGGAGAAATATATGAAGCACCCTCTCGAGTGTGTCACGAAGGATCCGAAACTGCTTCCCACAATGCAATGCCATGCCGGGCCGTAGATAGTGTCGAACTCCTGCACATAAGAATCCATCATATGGGGGGCTTAGTTCATCACTAAAAGAAAGTTTATTTCAACAATGTAGTTATCAAAAGTTTATAAGTACAAATTCTTCCTTTTCATATTACTGTTATTAATAGGCAACTCTTTTTATGGGGCCTTGATAGTGAATCCCCATTATGGTACATGTATATGTATATAATATATGTCCCCAACAAATGCACATGCGAGGGTCCTTAAGAAGGGGACGCTGCATGGCATTGCCAAGTGTGACAGTCAAATTAGCTGTTCATTCACTCCACCCAACACCCAATTCATTAATACCTCCCACTCACACGCACAGGCCGATCGATACGGTTTCCAAAACTTCATCAGCTGCTTAGTCCACTCAGGGATATTAAAGATTGACGTGCTTCATTTGTCATAAACCCAGGCCCACCAAGCCTGCTGCTCAGTTTATGCGTCAAAGAGTATATATATATATATATATTACTAGAACCTCAGATCGCAGACTGACTTGATGAGAATCATGTTGACCATAGATTTCAATAAAATCAGACAAGAGAGGTTAAATTGCAATATATAAGCCAAATTCATTGTCTTTCAGATACTCTCAAAGGAGAATTTGCTTGAGATCTACCGCCTACATCATTCTCATTAAAGGACTAGATTTTCAAGTCTTTAGAATGTGAACACTATTAAAAGTAGGTTCGTAGGTACACTAATGCTTAGTAGTCAGTCTGACTCGCAAAAAAAATCACATACTAGGTAATTTTGTTAAAATTCGACGAATGGCTGTCTTTATGAACTTTAGAACTTTCTTCTTGTATAGTCATAAAAACAAAAATTCTGCCAAAAAATATTGTGTATATATAATATATAGTATAAAATATAAGTAGCTTTTGTGGCGCTGAAGTAAGATTTACATATATCATTCATGTGCCCCCTAGCGGCTTTCTGGCTCCCCCGTGTATGTGGGTGTAACATGAATACTTGGCCACGTTGCAATCTCACTATAAATCTTCAAATGCGACTACTGATGATATCGTGCGCAGAGGCAGCCGGCGTCACGATAACTCTTAAAAAAATTGGACGAAGAAAATTCAGCTTTTATTTTTCATCTTCATCTCTTTGAGTTTGTAGCATTCTCCTTCCCTTTTTTTTTTTTCCTGCAGTGTAATTTGACAGCCAAAACTCCCGGAAACAACCGTAGATTCTAAAGGAAAGATCAGAAGAGACCAATGGTGGACTTGGACTGTGGGTACCTTTTTAATGGCGAAGGCCATGTGCTTGGCGCTGAACTTCTCCAGGCTATCGTATGCTCGCCTCGCGCACCGGAAGGCATGAGCCTGCATGAACGCCGGCATGTCCACCGCCCTCACCTTCGCGTTCGCGAAGGCAGCCACCGACCCCGCATGCATTTCCACTTCCGACACCGACTTCCTCCTCGGATCCATCTCCACTCCGGTCAGGTCCTCCTGCTGACCCAAGTTTCCGGCGAGCACTCTCGACCCGACAATCCATTCCACTTCCGACGCCGATTTCCGCCTCTGATCCATCTCCACAACGGTCTGATCTTCTTCCTGACTCAATTTTGCAGCTAGCGCTCTCTCACTCGCCGGGACCAAGCTCCTAAGGACCGCCGATTGCCTCTTTGGCTTCTCCGGCGGCTCGGCCTTGCGTCCCTCCACGACCACCTTGGTCATGCTCGCTAGGCGCCGGCCGGCCTTCCTTATCCGATCCGCTCTGGTTGGTGCTTGAGTTTCCATTGGATCTCCTCGGAAAAAGTGATTCTCCTTCAGATTTGATGAACAAGAAGGAGAGGAGAGGAGGGCGAGGGGAGAAAATTGAGAGTGGGCTGTTCATGACGGAGGATTATTATACTGCTGGACTGAATCATTGATGAGAGCCAGGTAAATTAATATATTATAGACCAATAGGGACCATGTGGCTTCTGAATCCCAAAAAAAAAAAAGAAGACGAGAAAAGTTAGGCTATGATTTGATTTATTTAATTTGCTCCGTTCACAGCAGTAACTAGACTAATAAGTGCCCTATAAAGAAAATTAGAAAAAGAAAACTAAGAGAAAATAAATAAATTACTAGCTTTGAACTCAGGATAAGCCATCAGTTTATAGTGTTCACGCTTCGTGAGGCTGGAGAAAAACACAATTCTTTGAACGTGGGGGTTCATCAGCTATAGCTTTCCAAAAGATTGAGTTTAAGTTGTTTCTCCAACCCCTTTCGAACCACCCAAGTGGTTTTATAGTTGCCTTTTATAGAGTTCAAGCCTGCCTAAGTCTTCATTGAGGTTGATGTTAAATCAAGGCTAAAGTGGAGGTCCCGCTAGACAAATTTTAGAAAAAAATATAAAAGAACCACCTAATATTTGAATAAATAATAGATCACTAATTAAAATTTAAAAGTTTAACAAATTTGAGCTCAATTTTGATAGAAATTGTCAAAAGAACTGCATATGCATTTACATTTTATTTAAAATGATAGAAGTGCATCACCTAATTAATACTCTTCTTATGAGGTGACAAAAGATACCTGTGTCGTCGCCAATTACAAAGAATACTTTGTCATGTTATATCACAGAGGGTGGTTCTTCTAGAATTTATCTAAAAAGTTAACTGTACATTTGTCAACTTTTAAATGTTGAATTGTCATTTCCTAATTTCTCTTCCAAATTTTATACAGTTTCTATGAATTTTTCATTGGCATGATACTTAGAAGCTGTTTGACAACACCAGTAACATACAATTACTGTTCTATGAATCTATTCCAAAAAAAGTTAACCAATTCATGAAACAATTGTTACCACTTTTGGTGGCAACATGAATGACAGATTCACGAGACAAGAACAGTGTGTTATCACTGTAAAACAGCTTCTAAGAGGACTGATCAGTACGGTTCAATGTTCAGTAAATTTGCTCTAATCTTTGAACAAATTTATGAAACAAGATTTTACAAAAAAATACAGTGCATCCATTACCAAATTGCTCTGAAGAGGAGGCTTGAGAATCCGCACAACTCAATCCAGACAAATATTACCACTCTGGGTTCTTTCATGTCGTATTTGTTTGTAGTCCCAACTTGCGTGCTCCTGTTCTCACGCCGTGTCTTGTCTTTGGAAAAAGACTACGGCACGGCCGGCAATACGCGAGAAACACTCTTAGCCATGAATTGGGAAGGTCAAGTGGCATAACCAGCAGCCCTTGATCATTAGGGATGATTGAAACGCTTGTGGTGTTAGCATCAGGAGAGGTCCCTCTGCGTATGCCTAGGGCGACAGATCGCTATTTTCTAGATGGAAGCTAAGCTGTAGGTGGGGGCAGGCCATTGGCTGATGGGAGGAAGCTAAACTCGTTGATTAATGTGTTGTCTTGTAGTTATGGCAGCACGTATGACAGGGAAAACTATGTAGACCAAGCTTGCTTTTTATTTGCTTTTCTGGGCCGACAAAATTTGATGCATTTTCTCATCTTCCAGCCAAGAGAGTTTAGGCAAGCTAGCAACTAGGATCCCCCTAACTTTTCATGTTTTATTCCTGAAATCTACTCCATCTGATCTCATGCAATTGAAGATAGACAGTGAAGAGGAGGCACCGGACCGGCAATCGAAGGGGCGAGGCCCGTGCGGCGGGTGGGGGAGGAGGGAGTCACTGCTGCTGTGTTGCCTGCTGCGGAGGTAAAAAGGGGAGAGGTCTGCGGTCTCGCCCTTGAGAGTTTGGACTTTTATCTTGCGCGTGATCGGGCGGTGATAGAATCCCATTTCAGGGACAAAAATTTGCCTTCCACAGTAAAGTTCGAGTCTACTTCCGGCAGCAATTTTTCAAGTCGTTGGAACTAGTTGCTACAGCTAGCTGCTCTTATCCCTCCTTTTATTTCACTCTATAAATAGAGTGAAGGGTAATGTTTGGTGCAGCTGCTTTGGTGCTTGAAGTTGGTAATTTTTTCTACTTCAAACAAATCTAGTTTTCAGAATCTGAGAAATTTATTCTGACTGAGTGTCCCAGTGTTTGGTAGAAAATGGGAGTACCTATAACTATAGCCGCAGGCCGTCATTGCCCAACACTACTGCTTGTTTGGTGAGAAGGGTTTGCTTGGCAATGCAAAATATGAGAATCATAGGGCATTGTAACATACCTTGCATTACTATACCCTAATCCTTGATGTATGTACATGGAATTACTATTATCATTGTCAAACAACCCTTATTGTAGCAAGCAGTTCTGATTGGATTAAGGATTTTGTCAATTTCGTATGCACCAATTTTGATTAAAATTCTAATGCTAATGCATTTTGCTGTCTCAAAATCACTATGTTCGTAGTCCTAGTAGTTCCACACAAGAGTTGTGAACTCATTCAATAATGATGGGTTAAGCTCAGGAGCCCAGATAGAGTTAAGAGAATTTTCCGACAAGACACAACAAAATTTATTTCTGGGAGTTCTTTCCAAGACTGTTCAGGTTAACATCATTTAACTAGCACGGAATTTATTGGTTTTCATGGTCCATTGCATTTGCATGTGATATCAGTTAAATTCATTTCCGAAACGGGAGGTGTGCATTTGCTCAAACCCTTCGACTCCCCTTTGCCGGTTTGTTGGTCCGAAGGCTGAATTCAATGCTATGAAACGACGGTTCATTTTTAGAATGCCCGCCGTTAACACCATTGGATCCATCGATTAAGATTCCTGTCACGATGATAACATTGCGGCCAATCAATCAAAGGTAAAGGGACGGTCGATCTAAGGAGCCGATGCTGTACACTGTCTAACAAGCGGACCCTGTGTGATAACTTGTACAAATATGCACACCCTGTTCATTTATTAAAAACATATGCTTTGCTCTTTGATTATATAATACTAAAAGACACCTTGTTCTTTAATAGCAACACTCTCAAGACAAAAGGCGACAACTTTTTTGAAACAATGCACGACTAGCAAATCTTTCTTATTTGGCGAGGAGTTTCCCTTCTAGTTCACCGCATTACTACAGGTTCTCAACAGATAATTGCAATGAGGAAACAAAAGACACTAGCAGAAACATAAATGCCATCTTTCAAAAGAACAAATGTATACATTGACAGTTGAGAATATATCAAACTCCAACTACATTTTTGAAACGAGAAATAATTTCAATCAAACCAGACATATTTGACTTATATTTGACTTACGAATCATCCAAGAAGCCAAATAGTTACGTTTAATTTCCCGAGCTAGCATAGAGTCATCGGGTAGTCTTCTAGTGCAGAGTGGTGACGGGCTCGCAGAAACCATCAAGCGAAGGGAAACAGATTTGCCATACAGCAATAAAAGATACTGAAGTCATCTGAGCAATTCTTTTTGTGGAGTAATTGCAACTCAGGCTTTTAATCTGCGACACAATTGATTTGCCATACAGCAGTTCCTTGTAAGACGAAGAATTACTGTAAATAATTCACCAATTTTTTAAGACAGCTATCTCAGCTAAACGTATTTCCTCAATCCAGAAAACGGATTAAAAACCATCCAACGATTGATTGCAATGGCTTCTTGCCCATAATGTCTACAGCAAAAGGAAATTTTAAGAGAGAAATTTTGATAAAAAGTAAGATTTGAATCTCCAGATTGAGAAGAGCCGCATGAAAGACAAAAACAAAAACACCTACCTGTAAAACAAAAAAAAAACAGAAACAATTTCATAAATGATGCAAACTGGCCTCAGAATTGCAGAATTACATCAAGACTCTACAGCCTTTCAGTCCCGAAAGATGGTGTAATTTTATAAAAGCTTCATCCCTGGCCAGATCAACGATTTGAAAAAAAAGCAATAGAAGAATAGAAAGAAGCCAAATAAGATAAAATCAGAGGCATGTCACGTTAGCAAATTTAAAACCGGAAAATCTGATGGCATACATAATATATGTCTCATGGCCAATCCCAGGAAGTAATGGCAGTGACACTGCTACTCAAGGCGATGGAATATGAGACCACTGAAGGAAACACACAGCAACTAAGCTGAAAAGTGTCCCTTCAGTTTTCTCGGAGACGTTGGCACAGGAATATGCAAGTATCATGAACTTGCTCCACATATGCCAGGGAGTCCTCCTGCCAGGAGAATCAGCCCCCGTCTCAATAATGGTAGTAAACCTCCAAAAAAGGTCTATTGGACCGAAACATATCACCGAGTCTACCAAATGAGTCTGGAGCGTAATGTCTCTCCAAACAGGCAACAAGTACATAAATTATGTCATAGCCTAAAGCAACAATGTTATCAAAAATGAAAAACAAAAACCAAATACTAAGGGATCTAACAAGAAAAATGTCTATCTCATGGCCAATCCCAGGAAGTAATGGCGGTGACACCGCTACTCAAGGCGATGGAATATGAGACAGCTCATGAACATAGACAGCATCAACAGATTTCTCTAAGACACTGTCGTTGATATTCACAAGTTTGATATGTGACGTTAACAAAGGAATTTACAAACATTATCAGTTTGCCCCAAATGTTAAAGCGATCCTCCGCCAGAAGATTCGCCCCCGTCACAAATTTTCGGATGCCAAATGAACAAACCTTAATAAGATTCGCAAAAAATGGATGAAAGAATCGTTAACTACAAGAAAGTTATCATTCAAAAAGAATGGTGACATGAGAAAGTAATCTACCCATGGATGCCCGATTTGAGAGCCAGCTCACAAAATATACTGATGTTGAAAACACAAGAAAAAATGTTTGAAAAATAGCATGCGAATTTGAAGTTCCTTTTTGTTGCACTATTTCAGACTCAGTCATGAATGAAGAGCGAACAACCCAGTCCAAGCTTCAATTAAAGAACACGAAGGATAGCGAAGAATGACCCATCAATAAAACATGTAGACAGGGGGAAAGTAACAGAAAACAGACATTATCATGTAATCTGTGTCGCATAAGCCTGTCAAATCCATCTCTGCCTGTTTTACGAGATGCCACACTACCATGTATCAGTCGAGGCATCAGATACCTCAGGCATAACGTCAAGAGCAAGTGGAAACATTTAGGGGAAAAAACATAAAAACATCAAAACAACAATATGCCATTAAGGAAAAAATGACACAGACGAGTTGAAGCGCTCAAACGACAAAAACTTGCACATTGATGAATTCAAGCAACCCAATTTTTTTGCATAAAATTCATCTTCATTGAAGAATCACCCCCCCCCCATTTTTCAACACAATAGACGTTCACATATCACAAGAAACAAGACTGCACGCACATGGAACTTTCGGCCCTAAGAGATTGCTTGGCAAAAAAGTGAAGCATAAGGTATGAAATATATATAAGCAAGAGAAAATTGAAGACAAAAGGTTCGGCCATGATCTAAACACTAGAAAAGGAAAGCCAGAGTCGGATCTACAAAAACAAGATCATTCGTGCAACCTCAGCCGAAAGATGGTGATTATTTAGTTACTAATCACAGTCACGCTCAGTAACATGGAATAATATTCATCATAGATTGCACCGACAAGAAAAACATGGACTCAATAAAAATCTTTGCAGTTCACAACCAATGATAAAAAAGTTTGGGTCGTCCCGATTCAGCTCGGCCTTAGACAAAGCCGGTGGATCAAGGCATCACCCTGCCTATTACAACAAAACAAAAACAACAGCAAGAAGAGTGACAGAGATAGGGGAATCAGATGGTAGTGCATGTTAAAGATTCATCATTCGAATACAGACATATTTGGGTTATTCCATCATCATATTGCCCCCAATTCAATACTCGAAATGCAAAAACGGAAAAACACTAAGGCTAAATAAAACTTCTCAAGTCTGGAAAACAATCAACGACGCACCAAGAGAAACAAAGAAAGAGATAGAGTGAGAGTGATCAGAAGCAAATGTCGTTCACCATCGGCGCCACAAAGGACGCAAGTAAGACTGGGGCGACAAGTAGAATCATCACCTTCAACTCCCACCAAACTGTTTAGCAAAAGGCGAAGGAAAAGAGGAAGAAAGGATTTAGGGTGAGGGAAGAAGAAAAGGAGAAATGAGGTCGGGAAGACGGCGACTGCGAGAGGCATGTACCCCTTCTACCCATATATAGGGTTTAGGGTTTCGGAGATTTAGGCTGGAGGGCCAGTTTCCCGCGGCATCTGCAAACGGGTGGACGGGTCCCAAATCATGCTCCTGCCAGATCCGAACTTAAAACGAAATCGGATCCCTAAAAACATGCCCAAAATAATTCGGGGTATGGACTTTAAATCCCAAATCAAATCCAAACATATGAATATCCAAGAAAACAGATACGGTTAATAAAAGAGTATCGAATCCAATCTTTTGCGCGTGAATAGGATCTAAATGGACCGCTTCAGATTTGAAGTTATTGTTGCTTTTTTTTATTGAAAAGCTATAGACGAAGTAGTCGATCCATATTTGGATGTCTCTCGGTATTCCAATGTCCATCAGATTTGGTAAGAAAATCCTGCATTGATCAAATTCAAAATCTAATGTCAAATTTTCTCATTAAACACAATCAAATGCATTAAAATTCTAATCTAATATGGAAATTGAGTATGTGTGATGTTTGCCTCAAGAGACATAGAAGAGACATAGCGTAGCTGGTCGGGTTAGGTGGTGAAAAAAAGTAGGTCTTTAGTTCGCAGTGTGCTACTGATGTCCCAATAAAATTGCAAACAGGTAAAGCAACTTGGACTCCAAATCCTGGATCTTTTTTCTCCAGTGGGAAAGTTATCCAGCCTAGAGTAAAGCAGTTCTTCCTTCCAGCACTCCTTTAATCAGCTGCCGTTCAAAGAAAGGGTAAAAGCAATGTTAGCAACAGTTTTTGTGGCTGATTTAAGAGTGCCACTTATAGATTTCTAATTAAAGATGTTTTAATAATTATGTTATTCTAACTATTTAAATATTCATTTGATTTAAAAAAAAAAAATTATTGTTTTCTACGAATGAATCAGCAACCTCACCTAAAAGTAAATCTAAATAGACGTATATGAATATCAATAACATCATAAAATATGATGATTTTATTTGATTGTTGTACATTATTTTTATTTTTTTACTTCCTCTAGTTACTTTTATTTAATATTTATCATTCAATATTTTCCTACGTATTAGAATAACAACGGCAACGGAATGTATGGTGGATTGAGCTCTTATTATTCACAATAAAAGACTTTACAGTTCACAAATACTGCTCAAAAAGTTTGGGTTTCCGGTGGATCAAGGCTTGTCCCTGCTTATAACTACAAAAAAAAAAAAGTAAAAAGAGTCACAATAGAGATAGGGGAACCAGATGGTAGTGTATGTTAAAGATTCATCCTAAGTCACCAAACTCTTCTATTGTACTGCCGCACCCGAGTCGCATCGAGTCAGGTGCACACTGAAAATGGGTGCAGCTCCGACTCACACCCGAGCCCAATATCATATTACTAAATTATTTATATAATATAATTATATATGTTGTTATGATATTGATATTTTTCTATGAAATACAGTTATTCAAGTGTGTTATATACATTAATAACTAAATTGTAATAATAATATATACATGTTTATTCTGTTATATATATTATAAATTAATAATAATAATGAAATACCCTCATCGTACCGCCGCACCTAAATTTTTTGGGGTGTGCCGCTCCGACACCCACTCCCCGCACTCTGGTGACATATGATTCATCATTCAAATGCAGATGTATTTGGGTTATACCATCATCACATTGCCCTCGAAATGCAAAACTGAAAAAATACTAAGACTAAATAAAACTTCTCAAATCTGGAAAACCCTGAACGACGCAAAAAGAGAAACACCACCGGAGAAAGAGAGAGTGTAAGAGTGATCAGAGGGGAATGTCGTTCACCATCGGCGCATCAGAGGGAGAATCAGATGGTTTTATCAAGGTTTGAGGAAAGCTTTGATGATTTTTATAAAGAAAGAATCTCACAGATATGAAAACTTTGGGGGGACTTCTGACTGTGAAGATTTTTCGTTTCTTTTTATTTTTCCTTGAAGTGATGGAAATCAGCTTGGCTTGCTCATGTTGCTATATAATAGGGAAATCATGCTTTAGTTCTTTGTAAAAACATGCTAACCAGTTCAACCATATTAATATTATGTTTACACGAGTTCTCTATTTACCTTTGTTGGTTAGATGCAACCTTGCTCACGTCAAATTAGGAAGGAGAAGAAAACAAAAACAACAACTAATAACAGTTTTAAAAAAAAAAAGTCTCTATTTTTTTACTCTTAATTTTTCTACTATGTGCATCAAACAAGGTTAAATTTACCACGTTAAATTCTTCTTGTGCATCAATCATCACCTTCAACTATCTCGTATATTGAATCGCATCAGATTTGAATTTATTGTATGTCCACGTTTGTTGCTTTTGCATTGAAAATCTAGAGACGAATTACTCATTCATATACCGAGGCCTCTTAGTATTCCAATAATGACAATCAGATTTTGGTAACGAAATCCTACATTGATCAAATTCAAAATCTAATGTTAAATTTTCTTACCAAACACAAACAAATGTATTAAAATTCTAATCTAATATGGAAATTATATTTCAACCATTGAACAATATACGTGAAAAGAGGGAAATGGGCGAAGCTGTAGCGGTGGATACAAGCGACTCACCCACTTTCACGATACAATAGGGCGATATCGATCTGCTCTGGGTAGTGGGTTGTTTTGACAAAAATTTGATTGGTAATCCAGATTTGAATAACCTGATTGGCTGGATCTGAACTTTCATGATTGAAAGTCGGACCTAATAAGGGTTGGAGCCATGGGCGGAGGGAGGGGGGGCCACTTAGGCCATGGGCCCACCCCGGCTAATGAAAAAAAATACATTGAAAAAAATAAATTTTTTTAATAGCGTCATGTATTTTTTGGATTTGAATTCAGTTTGGCCTTATCTGGATCCAGAAGTTGGACTGTCGGCCCGCCGTTGAAGAAAATCCTGGCTCCGCCCCTGGTTGGAGCTCAGATCTGTTAACGACCTGTCCAGACTATTTGGGTCCGACTCATAATTTTGAATCAGAGAGCATCTAGGGTTTGTATCGCCAAGGTGAAATGGAGTGCAAATATGAACCGGTTCATGCATGCCATTCTGGACCACTTCCTATTTCATTTAATCCGTATTGCCCATTTTGAAACCGGTTCTTATTGTCACGAACGTTTTCATACTGCTTTATAACCTATTATGGATGTTATTGAACGAGTTCATGTCACTTTAAATCGGGTTCATAGGATTTGAGACTGATTTAAGGAGTTTTAAAACGGTTTTGTCCATGTTTAGTCTGATTCATAAGGTTTTGAGCTCATTTTTATCCTTTCATTGACAGTTTGAATACTTATGACACTGGTTTAAGCAGTTCTAGACGGTTTCAGGCATTATTTTTGACTGGTTAATGAGGGGGCTGAGCAAGAATATTTTTATGAGGAAGAACAAATTAAAGTTTTTAAATTTTGACACGGGCCGAAATATCGTTTTTTAAAATTTTTATATAAGACAAGTAAAATTTTATAGGATTTACATGTATTTTTTTTTTAATTTTGAGGTGGGGCCAGAGCCCATGCGGGCCCCCCTTTGGCTATGCTCCAGTTGAAGATAATAGCCAGGTGAGCCGATGACTGTGGTGAATCATCTAAGGTGGATTCATAACTCATCTGCCCAATATTCCCGACACTTTACTCCCTCATATTGCATCCACAAAGGGCGGATCCAGGTACGAGATGACCAAGCCCGATTTGATAATCATGCCCAACCAAATATGCTACAGTCAATTCAGGGCAAAGCCAAAAACTTTTCAAAGGGGGTCCAATTATGGTGTTGACAAGAGCCGCAATATCATTTTTCAAAATTTTTATATAAGATACATATATTTTTTAAAAAGTTATACCTTAATTTAAAAAAGAAAAATGGAGGGAGAGGGGGTGTGGGTGGACTGGGGCCCCTACGTCCCCCTGGTTCTGTCCGAGTCACATTTGCGTTAGTGTGAAATTATCATTTTCTTAGTTTCCCACCAAAATTCAAGGTACATCAATGGCGAGGCATGCATTGCCCCACCTTTGCTAATGGCCGACATTGCCCTTCGTTCATCATTAAAGAAAGGGGCAGTTTGGGGTTTAGAGACTTGATCCATGCCTTGAAAAAGTTTTGAATAATTTTTGTTGAAAAGTTTTGGTGAGAAATAATGAAACCTAAAACTGATGATTGAAAATTTGACACAGTGATACAATTTACTTTAAATTTTTCAAAACAATTTTATTTTCTGTGTTGGTTTCATGTAACAATAAGTTCTTATATAAGAATAACAATTCTTCACATTAGAAGATTTGATCGTATTGGATCTCACGTTTGAGCTCCTATCAACCCAAAGATGAGTAGGAAACACTTAGTATGTGTTTCATAAATCTGTGTTAAAGATTGGACAAATTTATGATACACTAAAACTATTGTTTTATGAATCTATCTCAACTTTTGAAACAAATTCACCAAACACTCCTAAAATGTCCCTTATGCCAAATGAACGAAAAGCCTAACATCCATAGATCTAGGATCACTCAAATCTGTTGAGAGAGACAGCGAGATCGAACCCCCCCCCCCCTTAAAATGATGATATGAGGTTTAGTTAAGACTTTGAGATGACAAATAATTACATTATCTTTTGCATGTTCCATTTAACTAATTTTAACTAACCCATGTTATGAATATGCAACTTAGCTTGAGGAATGTCAATGGATCAGACTCAAATAGGATATATCGATATTCATGTATTTGAATTCGGGTGAGCGCGAGGTATTAATCACATCACCTTAAAAAGGGCCGAAGGCTCCCCCCCATTTCCGCTGTCTTTAGGGTCCTGAACTGTATCGGTGTCAACGATGTAACGGTACATCCTTCGTGTATTTAAATTCAAAGACAAAAAAAAAAAAAAAACATAATTGAATTCAAAATTCAATTTCAATTTTTACATTCATATCAAAATCCAAATCCTAATTTTAAACAGAATTTAGATATTTGTTTCTCAATCAGGTGTTAAACCGAAGCCGCTGTGTTGTGTTCTTCCTGTTGCCGAGGGCGGTGGGGAAACAAATCAACAATTGAGGGACCTCCTGTCCGGCGGCGATTCATCGTTCCCTTTCTACTTGTTCATTGAACGAGAATTTCTATTTCATTCGGAAAAGGGGCGGCCGTGTTTCATGTCTGGCAGGCGCCGATTTGTCCCTCTTTTTTTCCTTTTCTTTAGCTTAACACCGAATTCAATGCACAGAAACGTCTGGACGAACTCTCCAATGTCCCAAAGATCCGACGGTTCTGGCAAGTCCACGCGCCAGCCGTCACGGCCATTGGATCCATCAAAGGAATTCATGGCTCCTGGCAACTCCACGATGACTCCAGTACCGCCGTCCGATGGAGGGGAAAGGGATGGTGGGATTTGGGGAGTCGATGGCTTTGCCCGCCTTCCAACAGGGACGTCTGTGTGTGCTTCACTTTCACAGTAATTAACAGGGGATGTGAGGTGAGAGTCTCTCTCTCTCCCTCCTCTTTTCAACCATCCTTCGGTCGTCGATCTCCAAGGGAAAGAGAAAAAGGCAAAGAAGGCGGTGGTTTAGTTTGTTTCTTCTTGTTGTGGTGAAGAAGGGGCTCTTCCTATCTCTCTGTGAGTCTGTAGAATGCCGGAGACGGCGGTGTCGTCGCTGCCTTCAAGTAGCGAGCGGTCGTCGAGTTCTGCACTGCAGCTGGAGATCAAAGAAGGTTCGCCTTTGACTCTGCCCCTGTTTCATTGTATTTTCGATTTTTTGTTACTATCTTTAGCTATTGGCTCTTTTCTCGTGAGATTCTTGTCGTCCTTTCCCTCGTGGCGAACGAGAGAGAGAGAGAAGGAAAGAGAGAGAGAGAGAGAGAGAATGGGTGCTAAATTTGGTGGGTGGTGCAGGAATCGAGAGCGACGATGAGAGCAGGAGAGTGCCCGAAATGGGCAGCGAGGTAGCCGGACCGTCGACCTCAGTCAGAGCCGCGGGATCCGTCGGCGGAAGCCGGCAGGATCAGGCACAGGCCTCTGCTGAAGCGGGCCAGAGGAAGAGGGGTAGGAGCCCTGCTGACAAGGAACACAAGCGCTTGAAGAGGTGCGTAGTCTGGAATCTGGCAGAATTTTCGGGTCTAAATCAGCATCGATCGATCTAACAACTGGGTTATTTTCTTCCTCTTCTTCTGGTTGGTCCGGTAGGTTGCTGAGGAACAGAGTTTCTGCCCAGCAAGCTAGAGAGAGAAAGAAGGCCTACTTGAACGAACTTGAGGCCAGAGTGAAGGATCTCGAGAAGAGGAACACCGAACTCGAGGAGAGGCTCTCCACATTGCAGAATGAGAACCAAATGCTGAGACATGTACTTCTTTTTCCTCAATTCCGCAGAGCTTTATCTTTTCCTTTCTTCTGGTTCTCTAAATCGAAACTCTTCTGTCGTTTTTGGTGGCAGATATTGAAGAACACAACAGCTAGCAGAAGAGTAGGAAACGGAGGGGGAAATGGAGGGGAAATGTCAATGTAAAGAAAGTTGATTCAGTGAATCTTCTGTCTGATTATTGTGTGTCATGATAAATACACAAATCACCCAAATTCTATGTCACAGAAAAAGTGAAGGTTTGATGTTGTTGTACTGTCTTATTCTGTGTGTGTGTTGTAAGATTAGCATGAAAGAGAGAGATAGAGAGGAGCAGGAAAAGGAAGAGAAGAAGTTCCCCTTTCTTTCAAATTGTGTGTATGTGAATGGCAGCAACGTATGGCTCAAAATATCTCCAAACTTGTGGAGTTTGTCTGACTAGGTTTTCTCCTCGTGGGATGTGTTGTGGCTGTTTCTTCTGTGCCTTTTTTGTTTCTGTGGGTCACCACCATACAAACAAATAAATATTGCAGGTTGCGATTTAGAATGTGAATCAAGATTGCCCATCAAAGAAATGGAAGAAGAAAATAAAGAAACAAAACATTTAAAGATTGTTTCCAAGTTCTTTCAGGACGGAATTCATGATCTCACAAAGTTCCTCATACAAGTGGCTGCTTTGACGTGACCGCCATTGAAGAGCTCATGAATCAAATATGTTTTCATTTCAGCACATGTTATGTTTCAAGATCATTTTTTGTGACGTCGTCGTTTTTGTCACAAAATGTTTTTTTTTATGCCATTCCCTAGTTTTGAGCATCTTGATAACTTTCATGTGATTATTTTTTCGAATGAACTCTTGAAAATAATATGCACGGTTGTCGGTTGGTGGAATAGCTAAATCAGAAAATTTCATTAACCTCGATAGTTTGACGACTTATTCGATCGATAGGACCCGACAATTCACGTGATTCATAGAAAGTTTGTGACTTAAACCGTGTGAAGCTGCCACTTCCATATATATATATATATATATATATATATATATATATATATATATATATATATATATATATATATATATATATATATATATATATATATATTCAGTTTGATCTGTCTATCTTTTTATAAGAGATGGCTAAGTTTTAACTATATTATTAACTCTCTCTCTCTCCACTCACCTTTTGTTTTGTTGGGTATTCTGGATCAAATAGATGCAGAAGATGGACGTGGATAAAGTTTATAATCTTCTGGTTGCTCCTGCCCATTTTGGATCAAACAGATAGAGAAGCTGACTACTCTTTATAGGTTGAGCTTTTTGTGTTAAATGTGCCTTCAAACTCATGTAAGAAGAAACAAACGAATAATTTTTAACATTTGTGACTCTAAAGAAACAAACCAAAATATGTGGACTTAAGGGGAATAAAAATTAGAAAAGTACAAAAGGGACTCTCCCTTCACGTAAACATGTCTTGGAAGTTTTCTTTTGGAGAAGAAGAGGATCCGAAGAGGGCTTAAAGGTTTTCTTTTGTAGGTGAAAGAATCGAAGCTGAATATTTGATGTTGAGGCGTTTCTGACATCATACCTTTTTAAGAGATAAAAAGGTGGCATTGTCTTTCTTCATGTTATTTTCCTATTCTTTCATAACATATTCTTTGCTCTATTTAGAGTATTGTTTATAAATTTATTTTCGTGTTTTATAATTTGATTGGTGGCTTTGCTTCGATCTATCATCTAAGGTCATTTTGTATGAAAAGTTTATTATTCTGCCCTCGGAGGGACTTAGGTTGAATTTAAAAGGCACAGTCGGCCGATCTGTCCTCATTCAACGCCTTGAACCATTCTACCAAGGCCGTACTGCGATGTCTTTTTCTACTGCAATATTCAATCGTTTCATCATCCTCGACAAGGCAATATTTCCTGTTTTTTCTCTCCTCCCTACAGCTTTTGTGAAAATGATTTGGCACTGCGGAGTCCTTAAATGTCGTTTGAACGGGAAACAACAGTGTTGTTTCACCTTAAAATGTGGGTGTAAGAAAAAAAAACAGAGGGGAAACAAAACAAAGACTGGTTTCTGCTACTTTGTCACTAAAAAAATTTATACTGGAGAGAAAGAGAGAGAGAGCAGACAAAAAGGAAATATAATTCAGAAGAGGGTGACAAAATGTCACCAAGCTACTACACAAAAAGAAAAAAGGGAATGAGTCAAGCCAGAGACGGAAGGGCCGAAGGTGGCACATATGGGAGAGAGAGAGAGAGACGACAAAATAGGAATTCATTAATAAAAATTGAATGTACTGAACTAAGAAAATGAAAGGCAGCAATTCATTAATAAAAATTGAATGTACTGAACTAAGAAAATGAAAGGCAGCAAAGAAAAAAGAAAAAAGAAAAGCAAACAAAGAAGGATACTATAGAGTAAAAGGAACTGGAAACAGAGAGAAAAGGAAGAACTAGGATCGCCAACTGTAACGCCAAAGCAGGGAGGTAGAGGATGAATGGTAAAAAGAGGAAGAGGCGAACAGAGGAAAAGTTGAACAGGAACTGCAGCTAAGAAGACCAAGTAGAGGTGGAAGAAGAAACGACAATAAGAGTGCGTGACGCAGCAGCCGAACAACAAAGGATTGGCTAAATGAAGGCTGAGGTGCTGGAAATGGAAGAAAGTATGAAAACTTGGCCTCAGGTGGGTGCGTCGATTTTCCTTTTGATAGCCCAACAGGACAACCCAGCTTCCGTTGCAAATTACTTCGGCCTTTACCATTTGCAAAACGACCTTAAAGGCTACGCCGCATTTATGACGTTGAGACTTGAAAGTCCTCAACAAATATCTTGCTAAAATTGTCGACAGTTCAAATGATGTCCATCGTTGGCCCGCAACATAACATATTCTCAAGAAAAATCTCGCTAAGATCGAAGCGGAGAGGTCTAGCACAGCTATCTTCGATTTTCTTTCTAAAGAACCGCGTTAAATACAAGCACATTTGATTAGACGGTTGAAAGTAAGCACACGCAGGCGCGCCCACTCACACACACTGACACACGGTGGGCAAGTGATTGCTATTTGCAACGACAATTGACAAGAACACGAAAGTTGTTATTTAATTTTTCTTTCTATAGATAACAAGACAAGAAAAAAAAATGGACCTTTCATGAATTCTCAAAAACATAAGATACTGAAACTAACAGAGTTTTCAAGGTGCAAATGTCCACAAAATGTCACCCCAACTGATAATATAATATAACAAATCGTGATTCTGCATTTTGCTGCTATTTACACGCGCGCACACACTCAGGGGGGAGGTGGGAGAGAGGGGGAGAGAGAGAAAGAAAGATTAAAGACTAGCAGTCGATACCGCACTGACCATTTGTGGGGGTGGTCTTGGTGAAGGGATCGATGCGTACCCAGAGCAAGGAGAAGATGGAAGCAAGAAGTATGGACCAGACAATAACAATGGTTGGAGTGCGGTTCTGGCGACCCAGCAGACCTTTGAGGAAAGGATACAGGTGAACGATGACCCAGAGTGCAAAGAAGAGCTTGCCGAAGAGAGGACCCCATGACTGGTAACCGCTGTTGATCGCATATGAAACACCGGCAACCACGCCTACCAAGTTTATGACAAGGACAGTTGTCGGTGGGATCAGAAGCGAGGTCCACTTGAAAACATACAGTTCAGCAAAGTCACCATCTTCATCAGATGCCTTCGACGTAACAGTGAAGTTTGTGTCGATGCCAGCAAGAACTTTCAGCAATCCCTGGAACACAGCGAAGAGATGTGCAGAGGTGCCTCCGATAACCCAGAATTGTTCATTCCTCCACCAGTCCTCGATTCCAACTCCACTCCACCGAAGTTCTAGAATGCCGGTAGCAGCAATGGAGATGAAGAGCAAAATGAACCACGCACTTGCATAGTTGCTAATCTGAACAGGAGAACCAAACATGGAAAGTTTCAGTTCTCAGCAACCAAACAAGAAAACGTTTCCAAATGCAAAAAATTGGAAAACCACCACGTACCTCAGGAATGATAAATTTCCCAGTGAGAAGACAGATAGCTGGGAGGACACAATAAGCAATTAGAGGTATGGAAGTAAGAGGATACACGATGGTGTTGATATAGGCCAGCCTCTCCAACAACTTCAACCTTCCGCTGTAACCGTACCAGATAGGGCAATGCCTGCTAAGAAGAATTTCCACCGAACCAAGAGCCCACCGCAGCACTTGGTTTAGACGATCAGAAAGGTTAATTGGCGCAGAACCTTTAAATGCAGGGCGTGGAGGCACGCAGTAGATCGATATCCAGCCTCGAGCATGCATTTTGAACCCAGTCAAGATATCTTCCGTAACCGAGCCATAAATCCATCCAATCTGCCAGTCATGTTAAAAGAATCAGTTGTTCGGTTGCAAACCGACGTAGTGCAATAAAAAAATAAATTGCTAAATGAGTAGAAACGGATTTTACCTCTTTCCCCCATTCTGTCTTGTCCTCATACCCGCAGCTGATGACATGAATCGCTTCTTTCAGCAGTGAAGCTGGATTTGTTGAAGGGGGTATGCCACCATTTTCCATGAAAGTAGATGCAATAAAGACGGCGGACTGTCCAAACCTCTTTTCCAGGCTTTTTTGGGACATAAGAAGAGACCTTTCATCATCAAAACCTGCAAATTGACAAATACTATACTTCAGCACGGTAATAATTTAGAATACCGGCGAGGTACCTACATTCTCAACTTATTGAATAAACCTCGTGAGAAAGGGAGTGTCAAACGTTTCAACCGGGCCTGGCTTACAAGAGCCTACAGTTTTCACCATTACCATGACAACTTTTTCCTAGTTATTTCAAATGGGCCAGCGGCTTAAATGATCTTTGTTTTACCAAAATGCATGCTAAACCTCCTAAATCCCAATAACAATAAAACCACTGCAACTTCATGAACGGTTTAACTTTCTTCTCGACAGAGAAAAATGATGGATTTGTTAAAGGTTAGGACCCCTTAACGCCAACTAAAGATCGTGCAGGGCAAGCATAATACTATTTATACCTTCTACACCTTCTTCAATATCTTCCATATTGAAAATAGGGATGGTGGATTCAGTCCTTTTCACTTGTCGCTTCTTATCTATATACTTCTTGCTTTTGCCCTTCTTCCTCGGCCCACAGCAACTTTTAAGAACAATATTTGGCTCCAAATCAGCCTCAGTCAATAGCGGGTCATATCCATATAAAGCCTGCCTGTTGAAGCAACAACCAGTACCCACGTAAACTGGTCCTTGGATACCATCCAAACCCTTCATGTTTATCTGCCATCGACAGGAGTTCAGCCTCAGCAACATTCGAATAAAGCAGATAACATCATACAAATAAACTACATCAAATAAAGCTGGTTACATACATCGAAAAACACTATGTTTCGATTGGCATATCGATCGTGTAAATCAATACCATCGAAACGCTGAGGGAACTGCACGTAACATGTTTTCTTGCCCAGAGCAGGATCCATCATGAAGCACATTGCTTCTCTAAGTGCCTTACTGTTGTTGAAGTAGTGGTCGCAATCAACATTCAGAAGATAGGCACCATTTGTCAGGACTGCAGAGACCCGTATCTGCACACAAAAAAGTATGTCCAAGAAAAAAAAAAGGTTGGGAGACCTGAGAACAAAAAAACTGACGTGAGTCAACTTTTTAAATCGCAGATAGGAACATACCAATGCATTCATAGCACCGGCTTTCTTGTGATGCTGGAATCCTGGGCGCTTCTCACGAGAGACGTAGACAAGACGGGGTAGCTCATTTCCATCAGTATCAAGCCCTCCACTGTGGCCCAAAAATACCTAGAGGAAAAAACAGTTATGGATAAGACTAAGAAAAATATCGTTGGGAATGAGAATAATTGTTACCCCATGCCGGCATCTAAAAGTTTGACACACAAGAATCGGAACTCCCCACCTAGGTGGTGATCATAGTGCTCAACAACAGGCTCCAAAATGGCCTTTCCCATCCCAAACTCATAAACCACACAAGTGATCTCAGTAGATGTCCATTGTTATTACTTTCACATACTTGTAAAAAAAAAAAAATCAAAGATTAAAATAATATGGCCCCAAATTGAGCTATACAGAAGAGCATACATATGCAACCTCATATAAGCGTCAAGCTTATAAAGATTTCTATGGGTATGCCTTGAGTCATAATGCACTATAACTCAGTACCTGAATCATGCCAGGATGATCTCTAGGGTTGTTTCCAGGCCATGCGGTGCCATCCTGCATTGTCCATCCCTCTTCAGGCATCTTTTGTGCCTTGGCAACAAGAGCATTAATCCGCACTTTGAACTCTTCATACTCCCTCTGCAAAAACATAGGTTATTTTTAGACACGCGTATGGAAATTTTTAAATAGCTTTATCCTTTTAAAGATCTCAAATCTTGCCTTCATTGCTCTTCGCTCTTTTACAAATGAAGGTTGTATCTTATCTTTCAAGTAGTCAATCTTTTGAGCAAAATAAAATTCTGGAGCCCTAGGTTCAATGCTGTGCTTCTTGCAAAAGGGGACCCACTTCCTTGCAAATTCTGATGTCTCAGCAAGGGCCTCAAATGTTAGCATTGCTGAACCATCATCAGAAACATAACATGATACTTTGTCAACAGGGTAGTCTACAGCAAGGATGGAGAGCACAGTGTTTGCGGTAACAAGAGGTGGCTCTTTCAATGGATCCACTGTACTGACAAACACATCAATAGGAGCCAATTGTGAAGGCTCCCCTTCTCTGTCATATCTGTAACACAAGTATATAGTCAGACATTGTGGCATGCAGATATGGAAACCTCAAGAGAAACATTGAAAATAAAAAAAACAACAAAACAAGTGAGAAAGCAAACCTCAATGCAAGTCTATCAAGGTAAGTTTCCCGGTTAATAGGGAACCATTTTGGGAACTGATCAAGAAGCCATGACAGAGCAAACCAAATCTCACAGATTACAGAAGTGAGCCATAGGGGATATGCATTAGAAACAGGGTGAGTGACACGATATTGGAGAAAAAATCCCAATATAATCAGACGAAGTACAATTACAACCCTGTAAGGAGTCAGATGAGAAGGAGGAAGGGGCACAATTCTACTTAAAGGTTGTCGAGCATCATCAGCCCTGCCACAAAGAATGAACACGCATCATATATATGATATTGTTAAAGTGATTAACATACGTTAATAGCAAAAGAACTTAAAATAGCAATGACAATTTCATCTTTGAGTTTTCAGTACAAAAATGTACATTTGCAGATCCTCTCCATTTGAACCAGTTCCTTCCATATCTCCTTTCCCTCCATCAGTATATCTACTGGCTACCTGTATCATGCTTTTTTCCTGTTTAAGTTTCCAACCTTCGACACGTTCTTTCCAGTCAACACTGCCGAGCCCATAGGAGTTCAGATCCTTTGAGGGATCGACGGTTCTAACTGGAACTGTAAAAAATACAAATATAGTCAGTAGTAGTTGATAAGGAACTAACTTTAGTTTCTTAAACCATGGAACAGAATTTGTCTATACCAGGAAGGCTGGGGTCGATGTAATGGGCTCGCTTCTCAGATCCTAGTGGACCTGAATGTTGAGTTGCCACAGATTGATGTTCAGGAGTTGCATCCGGTATTTCTCCAGATACCTAGAAATCAAACATTGATTGTTATGTTATTTAGTTAGTAGCTATTGAAGAAAATAAAAAGGCAAACTAGAAGAAAGCAATCTGTAGAATCTGTGTTAAGCATGTAATGCATATTCATGTAAATGCTCTAGTAACAGCCAAATAATGATTAATGAATACCGGCTGCCCATTGGTAAGGAGTGGAATAGGGCGCTGCGATTCCTGTCTGGAGGAAGTTGCCAAGTCATCTTCTCCTTGTCCATACATGTGCCATGGTTTCCGCGGTTTGGAATTTCCATTTGTATAGTTGAACTCATTTTCAAGATCATCAACATCGTCTTCATCATCGTCTCCCTCGACTCGGGGACTCCCTGAACATAATGCATCAATCAATCAAGATCACCAAATTAACTATGAAATTAAAATACTAAAATTTGATCAAGTGATAGCCCAAAAGCAAACACCAAGCAACCTTTCTGCCTCTTGTATCGGGTCTTGCATTGTGGACAAGATCGATTTCCATCTTTCCTCTCATATTCATAGCAAGGGCGGCAAACAGGGAAAGCACATTCGTTGCAAGCAACAAAGGGATCCCCGTTGGCTGTTAAGCCAACAGTATCTCCACAAATTTGACAAACTTGGGCACTCAAATGCTTAAGTGGTTTAGGCTGCAATGACCAAAAAGGAGCACGTTAGATGAAAGTAACCAAACTGGAAATTGCCGCCATCCAAGACACTACATTGAAGTGATAATTCCATGACCAAAAGTAATCGAATTGCAAAGATAATACGCTGAAGCGATCATTTTATTACCAAATTGCAAGCAGCATTTTCACCAGCATCCATCATTTAGACTTAGAAAATACTAATTTCATAAAAAAAATAAGTAAACAAAGCATGTCGGTTAATTTGACATGTAGTCAATGAGAAAAGGCCGGAAACGAGATGCCTCAAATCTGACAGCAAGGCAATTCCGTGGCGTCCAAATCAACTTGAAAATTTGAAAACAAAGCATGTCGGTTAATAAATAAATCACCGAACAAGCAGCCTTAGACAATCACCGGTACTCAGGTAGAATAATTAAAAAAGATTAAACCGAGTACTTCAAAATGAATCAGAACCATTCTCCGCATCTACAACACAAGTACAGTTAGTGAAAAAAAGATCCCGAACAGCTCCATGAACAAGCATCAGGCATTAGCTTTGAACATCACATCCTGAAATTGTAACTGACTTACAAGATCCATCAATTTCAGACAAGAGAAATCTCCAACAAAATTAACAAAGTTGAGCTGACGCCTCCAATGTTAACAGATCACAAGACTCACGAAGTATGAAGCTGGACTAAGCAATACCCAACAAAATTCACGCAGATTTAAGCCTCTAACAATTAAGAACCAGCAGAAACCACCCGATCTGAGCATTTTAGAGAAAGAAAACCAAGTTAACTACTCAAAGGGAAGAAGAAAGAGGAATATACCCCGCTATCCGAATCATGGCGGATCATCACAAACTCGTTTCGGTTGCGAGAACCAGCCACCATTCCAGCATTGGCCTCCATGGCTCCCGATTTGGGGAAAAACAACGAGATCTCGGGAGATTACGACAAGGCAGAAATCGCAGAAAAACCAGAGCGATCTCTATGCCCTCTCAAGGAGAAAAGATCTCCACCTACACCGGAAGAAGATGCCTTCGTCTCCTCCCCAAAATCCGTGAAGTGATGGGCGTCTCTCCGCCCATCAACACACACAGTCTCTCTCTCTCTCTCTCTCTCCCCCCCCCCCCCCCTTCTCTCTCTATATGTGTGCTCACACTGCTTCTATCTAACCCTCTTTCTTCACTGTTTCTCTCTCTTTCTTTTTTTTTTTAATTGTTTTTGCGTATTAGAGTCAGAGAGGACAATAATGTCCCACGGCAAGCAAAATAATAGCTCGGGTTGGCTTACCGGCTAAACCGGTCACCTTCCCACCCCGCTGCTTCCCTGCATCTCCATCCCAGCTCAGCTCAGCCCAGCCATCCCCGGGCACGTAGGAAACGCTTTCCCACCCGTCGGCAACATTCCCGTCTCAGTTGGGAAAGTTGGTCACCGATTCGAAAGTTTGTGATTCATTTTCTCTGGTGCGAGCGCCATTTTGGATCGGAATTCGGAACCGATACAAGCGTGTGGCTCGGAATCCGATGGCCTTAGAGAAGGAGAAGGTGGTGAGCTTTTGAAGCTGGAAATGCTTGGTTGCCGACACAAGCAAACGTGTAGTTTTCCCTTTCCTTTTGATTCTTTTGGGACCATAAGTCTTTCCCTCATCATCAAAATCATAATCGTCGTGATTGCAGCTGGTTACAGCCTGTCTCTCAGATCTGTTACCTGCGATAGCCCGTGATCCTGACGTCACCGAGGAAATAGGTTCGCCGATGCGGACTGTCGGCGGATTCTCTCTCTCTTCCTTTTATATATATATATATATATATATATATATATATATATATATATATATAATTGACAACAAATTGAGGGTGGAGCTAAGGAGTTTGTTCTTATTTAGGCCCTTTTTATAATGTAGTTTTTCTTTAATGAACTTAAAAGCAGTTTTTCTTTCTGGAATTTATTTTAAGGAGAAGGAAGGTACGCGGTCGTTTTACGTGATGCGAAAATGAGAGAGAATTCGAAGTTTTTCAAGTGAATATATATATATATATATATATATATATATATATATATATATATATATATATATATATATATATATATATATATATTAGCCCATGAAATAACTAATAAGAACTTTTGTGATCAACAGTTGCTTGGTTTATCATATATTTATTGCAAGAAGGTAGTTGAAAGATTTATAAGGAACACCAACTAAAGCAAAGCACGGTAAACATGGATCCCGCGAGTTAAAAATTCGTACACCTAAAGAACCTAACAAGACAACGTGTTGCCAAGAACAATAAGAACTGTATGGTGTATTATTCCTAGCATAGTTGGTAAACACGTGACTCGGACTTGATTTGATGACCGAGTCACCGGTTCAGCGAGTTAACTCGTGACTCGTTGACTCGGTTGAGTTTTCAAATAACCTGAATTAAGTGAGTGGGGACGAGTCGATCTGAGTCACGGGCCAACATTGACTTGTGACCAGAACGATTTTCAAACCAACTCAGCGAATCGTAGCATCTCAAGAACGAAAAGGACAAACGTAGTCCCAAATAGAAACACATTGAGGTCAGTAGCGGAATGAAAACTGAACTCAACATAGTGTCCGTTCCACGGCGTTCTGCACATTCCATGTGTCAACTGTCAAGTGTTTGCATTGTTTGACGGTGTGTGGAACAAATCGTCTCAGGACTTCCACTACGCACTGCGTCATAGAAGATTTATTTTGCCATTGAATTTTCATATCATGGACAACCACTTCCAAGTGTCAAAAATCCAAGTTTTCAAGTTTAAACTCCATAAATAGATCCACCTACCGAAGTTCTCCTCCGTCTTAAAAGTTTTGATTCTTCCAACAACTCAATGTACAAAAACACAAATAATCAAGGGCTACATTTAGAGGTGAACACGAGCCGAGTCGAAACCGAGTTCAGTTAGTTTGAGCTTGGTTCGACTAACAAAACCTCGAGCCCGAGAATAACTCGACAGAAGCAGTTCAAGCTCGACTCGATTAAGGCTCGACAAATTCGTTTGAATGGAATTAATATTCATCGTTACGTGTTGAGCTCGAACTTGACTCATATTAAGGCTCGACAAACTCGCAAACTCATTTGGATATATTGACTTGATTAAGACTCGACAAACTCGATCAAGGCTCGAGGTCGACTCGACAGTTAAGTGTTGAGCTCAAACTCAATGCGATCATTTGAACGAGTCAATTCATGAACTCAAGCTCGACTCGTTAAGCAAATGACTCGGTTCGAACTCCTTCACAAGCTGGGTTTTAACGAGTCGAGCTTGAGTAACTCGACTCTTTGGTCACCCCTAGTTACAAAGTCTAGCCTATTGTCTATGGAGCACGAATCTCTGCCCCTACAAGGCACATATAACCTACTTTCATTGTTTGGTGAGCTCTTAAATTGATGGTTATATGTTAGATTCTTGGGGCTTGAACTGACCAAAATGCCCAAATGGAAAAAGCAGCTGAAATACCTTTTTTTTATAAAAAAAAAGAAAGAAAGATGCAAACAAAACTATTGGAGGCTGGAGTTGCTGTGTCACCAAGAACAACAACAAAGAAGAAGAGTTCCATGAACAAATTGCTTCATTCGAATAAGCTCTTAATATTTTTACTTGGGCCGTGGAAAGAAAGATTTTGTAAAGTTGGAAGGTTGGGTTAGGTATAAGTTAGAAAGTGTTCATATGATTAAAAAAATGAAAAAGTAAGTCCACATGCTGGTTGGTTGGGGTCGATCGTCATTTGGAGTGTCGGTGGCAAAAGGAAGTGACGTGGATGGCCTTTCAACCTACGCTGGAGTGTCGGTGGCCTCTTCTTCCCGGCAGCCGAGCCGACTCATCCAGGTTCCACCAGTCAGCTTCGGGTCAGATCCATCGATCTGGATCCGTTAGCTGATATGACTTTCCAAACTTAATTTCAGTAGCTTGAAATCCCATGTGCGCACACACATGTAACTGACGACGATGAGATTCGAACCCCAAGCTCATCCATTAAGGCAAGCACAAGTGACGGCGATGAGATTCGAACTCGTGACCGACTGTCCATTAGTTGGGATCCACTTATTGAATTAACCCATTGTATTGAGTGGGTAATATAATTTGTATTTTATACAAGTATTCAGGCACAGAAATCAATTCTTGGGAACATAATTAATAAGCCAGCCCAGTGGAAATGTGTTAAAGCTTGACTCCGTCCCTCCCTCTCTTCTATTTCTTTTAATGTTAATTATTGATAGAACCTGAGACATCGGGATGTCAACAGACCCCATTGAATATATCCTTAATTATGTTCGCTTTCAAATTGGATATTCACATATTTGGTTCGAATTCATATTTGAATTTGAATAGAAAAAAGTAATATCTAAGTCCAAAATCCGATTTTACAATCCTAATTCGATATGAATCTGACTTTTATATTTATATCTGAATCCAAATCTGAATTTTGAACCAAATTTTACCGATTTTCAAAATTTAATAGCATTAGATACATGATATTTGTCTAAAAAAGAATCCGATCTGAATCCATATCCGAATCCAATCGGATATTTATGTATATTCGAATCTGATCGGATTTCTTAATCAGATATTAATTTTTTTTTCAATATCCGATTTTTTCGGATCGGTTCAGTCGAATATTCGATTCAAATCAGATAGGTTGACATCCCTACAGACATCATGTATTGGAACCTATGGTTATGGATCTGAATCTATGAATACATTAGTACGAGAAATTTTCTTTTTTAAGCAAAACCTAAACCATAAACCCTAAATCCATCTGCAGGCGCATAACACCCAATGCATCAAGGGCACACTGGAATGAAGAGCTAGAAAATTTTGGACATGGAGCAAATCTTTTTAGAAAATCAATGGTTATTTAACGGCACTAAAATATAAAGAAATAAATTACTATGAGGTACCATAACAATACGTAAATAAAACACTTGAGTAATTTGCCCACACAAGCTCACGTGTGCAAGAGATCCAATAATAAGTAAGGTATCTCCTAAGCGGTCTCTGGATGGCTTTATCCATTGTTCTTAACAAACCACAAATCTGTGCTAAACTTTTCAACAAAGTTCTGCGCATAAAGGTTAAATTGCAGAATTACGCCTCAGAAACTTTTTAGTATCCTCTGCCTTTCAATCGCGGCGCTACCTCTTGGACGTCTAGATCTGCAACTTGTTCGACTGCCGGAAAACTATTCGCTTAAAGTAGTTCTATGTCCGATGTATTCAACCGGCGTTCCAGTGTTCGCTCGGCCAATTGCTGAAGGCCTGAAGCACCTGCAGGCGGATGAACCCAGAGCTTCAAGTTTTTCTTTTTCACTTGATTTATGTTTATTAATTATTTTTTTGTTATTAATATAGATAACGCATTCTGATAATTATTTTCTTTAATATATATATATATATATATATATATATATATATATATATATATATATATATATATAATTAAATGTTTTAGAGTCATCCAACCATTTAACCAAGTTTGTGTTATCCATCATGATTCATGATAAATGGTTGAGGAAAAACAAGAAAAAAAAGGTTCATGAAAAATGGTTGAGGAAAAACAAGAAGAAAAAGGTGACGTGCATTTTCGTTATCTAATATTAGTTTTCATATGTTTCTCCATGTTTTTCTTTCAACTTGGGTAACTCTCAATTTTTACTTCGCAATAATAGTAGTAAAGTGAAAAAATGCATGTGATATAAAAAATCTAACTCACATGGAATGGATTTATAGTCAAATTTAAACCTGAATAGCAGCCTGCAGTTAACACGAGAATTTGACAATCAAGGAGAGTTCAAGCTATGCTCTGCTGTCACCATAAAAGGAGAGGGTATGCACTTAAATACGTTTGCATGTACACTTACTGTATACTAGCATTTTGAATTAAGTCATGCAGGACCCGATGCCAGAGAGATACTAACTACTGAGTGCAATAATAAATGAGATGATTCTGAATCTGCGGACACGCCGCAATTCTGGGTTTACTAAAGAAAGGGCAGCAGGAAGTTGTTTTCTTTTTGGGCATGAAAAAACCTAACGTAAAAGTTTGTTTCTGCAAGATCGTCTATCAAATGACAATTGTTACAGAAATTAATTTTTTCAGATCTTGTCTTCTCCATATGTTAATTTAGCTCTTATAGCAAGTATGCCAAAAACATTATGCTGGATTCAGATAGAATATCTGAAAAAATCCAACCTTTCTGGAATGAAAAGCAGAAATATCATAAATCCAGGTTAACTAATTAATCATACAATTACCAAGATTTAATCATATTCAGCAGAACAATTAAGCCGTCTTAAATTTCTAAGAGCCACATGCAACAACTTAATTTCTTTCTACAAAAGCTTCTGCTTTGGAGGAAAAAAAACAATTAAAACCTCTGAGGTTTCCTAGCTAGGATCGACTGAGAAGCAAACATTCTCATAAACTCAATCGTTAACGCATGAAAGGAAACTTCAATAATCATGGAAAGCATTGAAGAGGAAGACTGCAGCCATGAAATTGTCTGGAACATCTCTGTGCTTTATAAGCATATGCATGCGTGCCGTAGCTGAAGACTCTTTCTCTCTGATATCCGTAGAAAGCAAATATGCATTCATCTTCTTCATTTCATTTCTTTTTTGTTCTTGGCTTTATCTGGTTAATAGGTGCATGTCTGGTTCAAGAATGCAACGGCTTCAACGTGATTAACTTCGGGGCTGTTGGTGACGGCGAGACAGACGACACTCAGGTCTCTGTGTGTACATTCTACAGGAATTGATGTCAGTGGGTTGCTAGAAATTGCCGGATGTTTAAAAATACTAAAAACTTTTGATGAAGGAGCATTGGTGATAATTTATAGTGTATTGATGTTTTTTTTTTTGGTTTGTAATCCTTCTAAAAATTGATTGTAAATTTTTAGCCATTCGATAGCATGAAGCAACTGACTGATTTCAGTTTTCATCTATATCACTAGGTAACCGATCGGTTTCATGATTCGTGTAGGCATTCTTGAAGGCGTGGACAGCAGTATGTGGCACAACAAGGGCGGCAACACTTTTCGTTCCAGGATGGAGGACGTTCTTAGTAGGCTCATCCCAGTTCAACGGCCCATGCCAATCTAACTCTGTGCGTGTCCAGGTATGGTGCATGCAGGCCCTCAACGCCATCTCCCAGATCTTCAGCCCGGTCATTCTGCACGAGCCTGATCACACTGATCAGACTGATGATCGGAAAATGACTACAAAGAGGGGCTAGCTCCCTGTTAGCTACCACTTACCATTAGCTGCTCCAACAATGGCAGAGCTCATCCCCCTGAGCCAAACACTTCTTCTCTCTTGTCTCCAACTGTCCTGGCAATGCGAAACAAATAAGTTGCTATAGGCAGTTCACTTCCATCACCAATAGCACATCATAATCTACCCATATCTAAGACCACTGCAAACAGCTGATCGGCTCTGATCTCTTTGACTGCATATATCATAAAACTCATATGATCCTATATCATCTTTCTTGCTCACAGATTCTTAATTAGTGTCTTAACTACCCACCACAAGAAACCAATCACAAATTTTGATTCCCAACTGATGCAGGAGCGGAACAACAAAATCTTTTGAATTTTTATTCATTATTATCATTGTTTGAGCCCAAATCTGTAGATCCATTTTTACCTATTTAAAGGTGTTTAGGCCTCATTTGTGAAGGAGTTTTTGAGTGAATGAGAACCCTAATAGCTATTTTGCCTTCTCTTCCCATTATTTTGCATCTCTTTCGGTTATCCCTAGATTAGTTTAGTGTTTGATCGTGGATTAGAGGAGTAGTCCTCTTTTTCACTGCATCACCAACTGCAGAGAGTTTTATCTTACATATTCTTCTGTGGATATGGTGATTGCAGGTGATTGGGAATATATCGGCACCCAGCTCAATGTCTGCGTGGGTAGGCAAAAACAGATATGCTTGGCTTAGCTTCAACCAGGTGCATGGATTGACCATTGAAGGGCCTGGCACACTCAACGGCCAAGGTGCAGATTGGTGGTTATGTAGGCAAAAGCCCCAGCAGGTGATCTTCCTTTGCTTTTCTTTCTTCTTTATTTTTTCATGGCAAGCATGACAGTGCAGCAAGCAAGCATAACAGTACAGCAAGAGAGACAGAGATGCTAATGGCGCTTAACTAAGCAAATAAAATTTTGCTTGCTCATGTAAACAAATAAAGTATATATGCCGAAGTTCGACGTTTGATGTCTTTTGGAACAATGTCTGACATTTATTTTCCATGTTAACAAAGGAGAAAATTATAAAATTTTGCAAATTTTTGCTCAAGTAGTCTTCTATATTTACATGTATTTTGATTTTGCCTCTACTTGCTTTAGTTTCACAGATTTTAAGAGTCCATTTCTTTCCATATTGATCACCCGACCTTTCCCAAAGGGGTTGAAGCCGTAGGAAAAGGTTCACATCCGGATATATAAAAAATGGGATAAAATCATATCCACTCAATTAGTCCGCAACTTCCAAGTCCAATGGACATAATGTTCTCTCTCGTCCTTGATAACAACAACAACAACAATAACACGAGATTTTTCCACAAAGGGTCCTCATGATCTTATTGGTTGTATTTCAAAATTTGTCTTCCACTTTTAAGTTTTTCAATTTCTTTCTTGTACTTTACCGGAACAAACAGTCGTAAACCTTTTCAAGTGATTATTTGAAACTATCAAGTGCAGTAGAAAAGACAATCTTACACTGGACTTGAGGATGGTTTTAGACATATGTGGATCATTTTCGAAATTAAACTGCAAAAGAAAATCATACAAGAGTTCCTTATAATAAAAAAAATTATTTATACGTCATTTTTAAGTTTTGGTATGAAAATCAGATCCATGTTATTATTTCTGAAAAATACTTGCAAATACCAAATACTTACCGTTTGTATATTAGAGGGTACTCAAGAGGAAGCTAGTCTTTCTTCACATTAGCCACAGAGGGTCTATAAGCTAAATCCTCATATTGTTACCGAGTGGTAGTAAATTAAGCTGAAGGAGACTATTGACAGACAAGAAGATGATTTGAAGAACTTGAAAAGAAAAAGCAGAATTCAGAAAACAGATACAAAATGAGTACCACTAGAACGACGCTGCTGTGTTTTTCATACCATATATTGCCGAGGAAACATACCATTATACAAGATTGCCATAATAAAAATGCCTTCTACACATTTTCTGGCATTCATGATTCGGCTTTTCTTTTTGTCTTTCAATCTTGTTTCGAAGATTAAATTCTTTTGCCGTCCCTTGTCTGATCATTAAGTGTTGTTGGTTGGTTGTTGATTTTCTTTTGCAGCCATGTTCATCTGCACCAGCGGTGAGTCGATCGAGATCTCTTGGTTTTTTATCATTGGCAATGATGAAAATTTGATCGAGGTACATGGTCTGCATAAAATAATGGCAATCTATGGTGTGTTGCTGCAGGCATTAATGATAAATCACTGTCAATACGTGACGGTAAATGGGCTGCGCTCCTTAGACAGCCCGGGGGTTCACTTGAAGGTAGTGTATTCGAATCACGTTTACCTAAATGACATCACTGTTCAAGCACCAGAGGACAGCCCAAATACTGATGGCATAAATATTGGGGCTTCTCAGTTCGTTTATATCAATAAAGCTTCCATCGAAACAGGTTAGATGCTTTATATTGGTAAACTTCCAATTCTAATGATCTTGTTACATGAGAAAATTGCAGCGGAATAAATCGCCGAGACTAGTAACCTGCAGAAATCGAAACTGATTCCAATTAGTTGCTGTTCTCACCAGCAACTCCGGAACCCATTGGGCCAATAGTCTGAAATTATTTTAGAAAATAATCATAAATTGAAATGGGGAGAAGTATTAGTCTCATGACTGAAACGCTTTGGTTATAATAGTATTATATGTGATACTTTGTTGTTGTTTCCAAAAGAAAGAAAAAGTTTAGTTATTGTGACTCTTATGATGTTTCCAATCCTTCACTTCTACCGTGGACATGATATATTACTTTATGTATTGGAATTTGCAGGAGACGATTGCATTTCCATGATAGTAGGGAGCTTTGACATAAACATCACAGAGGTCACCTGCGGCCCTGGCCATGGTGTTAGGTCATTATCTAAAACTTCACTCAGTTTCTTCTTCTCTTTCATTTGTCTTTTGATGAGCAAGCAGCACTTTGACCAAAAGACGCTATGAGGTTAGCTAAGAGAGAGAGAGAGAGAGAGAGAGAGAGAGAGAGAGAGAGAGAGAGAGAGAGAGTCACTTGATGAGATTCATCAGCCATTCTTTTTTCCTTTTCTTCCTTCTTTTTCCTGTTCACAAGCAAGTTACTTGCCACATGCAATTATTAGGTTTATGTTGTGTTGGTGAACTTGGCATTTTTGTACTTAGAAGTTGATTGATGCACCTAATAGGTCTTGTTCAAATTAATGTCACTTTGATCTTGCTGTTGAAGCATAAAAGTCATCCTGATCAGCATCTTACTTGCATCTTGCCAGTATCGGAAGCCTTGGCCAGGATGGAAAGACAGAATCTGTTGGAAGGATACACGTCAAAAACGTCTCATTTACTAACAGCATGAACGGCGTCCGCATCAAGACTTGGCAGGTCTGCTTATATTTCTTATTAATGGTTAACGGTGCCCTTCTAAAACCAGTGATATATATATGCTTATCTTCGCTACCCATCAGCCGCCGGATTCCTCCTCTTGACCAGTCGGTTATAGCCTTGGCTTTTCCCTTTAGTTAGAAATTATAGTAGGATCAGCTTCAAGTTAGGCACAAGATAAGAACCTGTCTAAAAAGTAAGCACTTGGCATATGTAGATGACTACCTTCTTGTCTGTCTGCGATTTTCAGGGTGGATCTGGATTCGTCCGAAACGTCAAGTTCGAGCAGCTGCAGTTTAGGAACACAGGCAACCCCATAGTCATTGACCAATACTATTGTCCCCATAGTTCATGTCAGGAACAGGTAGGAGATCTTCTCTTTCAAAACTCAGCTCCTGAACCTACTCGGTTGTTCCAATCTGATTCAAGGAGAAAGCCCAGCATTCCTCCGCTTATTACATGTATGTTTGAACTTTGAAATGATTCAGCCCCCAGCAGTGAAGATTAGCGAAGTCAGCTTCAAACAGGCAGTTGGTACGTCCAGCTCCGAAGTCGCCATCAACCTGAACTGCAGCAGGACCGTCGCCTGCACCGGCATCATCTTGGACAACGTTCGTTTGAAGTCGGCCGACTCAAGCCGTCCGGCGAAAGCTAACTGCATCAATGCATTTGGAAATACTGAGGACATCGTCAATCCAGTTGTGCCTTGTCTTTCACTAGGACGCTGAAGCCACTCAGCTCCATCAAAGACTGGATCGCCACTTTGAAGCCACGGGCAGTCTGGACTTCGATGTTGTTCGAGATTCTGATGTGACCACGCAACAAATGAATGACGAGTCTTAATTTGCCTTTAGCCATTTTTTTCTTCTCTGCAATGTCGATATGTGTTGTGTATAAACGTAAATGACCATCTACTTCATCAAAATTCTTCCGTTTGTTCGAGCAAGAAACTTATCTTTAGTTATATGGGCTGGCTCTTCAACTCGAACACATGCATAAATGCATAAATTTAACGATCAAAACCAACAGCAAAATTGGATTCAAATTAAAAATGTCAATTAATTGCTACATGGACTTATAGTGGAGCCCTTTGAATTCTGAAGGATATAGTGTAGCTGGTTGGATTAGTGGTCGATGAAAGTTTGGTTGTCAGTTCAAGTTTCATTGTTGCTATTCTTCTGAACTGCAAATCGTAGATACACCTAGAAATGCCACTCTTCACTTAGATCCCTAAGCACCCATAAACCCCAATAGCAAGGGGAAGAAGGATGGCATTGGCCCTATGGGTGAGGAACTTTCAAGAGAATGGCTTTCAAAGGTCGGTGATAATTATATGTTTTTTCTATCTACAGCCCTTGACTACATGGGCTGCAATAAAACTATATATATTTCAAGTTGCTCCCCTTCGTAGGTTGTTGGAGTCATGCATCGGGAGGTTCTCATCTGTCTCTATATGACGGTTTATTAGAACTTATTCCAAAAGAGGATTTTCATACATGGTTTAACCGTGAAATATAGAAAATAATGCTCCTGAAGATGCACGTAAATGCTCCCTCTTTGTACACACAAGTATAGATGGGGTTGGCCTGAGTTTTTCTGGTCAAACCGACAGAATAAACAATGTAAAAAACTTGAGAACGAACGAACTATGATGTAGAAATATGGTGTTACAAGCCAAAAGATTTCAAAAAGTTGATTTTTAATCTTACAATCTTATATATATAACCAAAAAAAAAAGTTTTCCGTGCTCATATCCATTACAGAGAACATATGTAAGTACCAATATAAGAGGAACGATTGGACCAGCTCGAACATATAACCTGTCACACGGTTGCCATCCAGCTCGAATGTACAGTCCCTACTAGTACGCAATACTCGAGCCTTGCTTTTCCAGACTCGGTCAAGCAGCCGCAAAAGAAACGGCGAGAAGGGACACAATTGAAAAGGAAGGAAGCGAACGTGACTCCAGCGACAAAGTTTATTGTTTTGTTTCCTATTGTACTTTTCTTTTTTTGTTTTTGTAGTTGTTTGTTTTTTTAGTTGAAGGATGCACTGTTGTCATCATCATCATGCAGCCTAAAAGCCGAGAGAAAGGGTGGAGTGGGTTGGGTTCTTAACCTCTCGCCCTATCGCTCACCCGAAGGAGGAGGAAGTGAGTGAGATATTGGAGATCATCGGGACCAAGACAAAATGAGAAACTGTTACACAGTCCACCAAACCGAGTAACAATGCCATACTCTGGAAGCAATTAGTTAACGAAAGAACATTGCTATTCTAATAGAAATTTGAAATTATGTATTACAGAAGTTATCGCATCACTAGATCTACCAAAACTCACTCGCCACGACGAACGCAAGCTGAATAGATAATCACCCCGTCCAATATTCAGAAAGGCACGCTACAAACCATTCTTCAGCATCACATGCACGGTAAAACCAAGCAAGCACGTCAAACGTCCTAACTTTGCTCCTCTCCAGCCAACTCCCTCTCCTCGGCTGCAGCTGCCATCAACTCGTCAAAATTCTCTGTCTTCCCCAGCAAGATCTCAATCTGCATATCAAAATTCAATAGATTCAAGAACCTTAACCTTCAAAACTAATTCAAATAACAATCAGCCGCAATGTGGCATACTTTGGCCTTTTGAATTGGGCGTCCTCTCGATTCATCTTTCATGTCAACGGTTGATGTCATGATCTCTGTGCAGATGTCGGTAAGTAAAATCAGTAATAGAGTTTTTCAGGTCATTCCTTTGGTTAGAAACAAAAAATTAGTAATAAAGTCTCACTCTTTTCTACAGCCAGTCCGTTGTTTTTAAGTATCTCTGCCACTGTGACAACAGTTGCAATAGCTGCATATTTGTAAAAAGATCATCACTACATGAAACTGAAACCAGAAATAACACCGCCAAAAGTGAATATACAGATTGTGATGACATCATAACAAACCTAGAGGAACACAAACCCATAACAGCTATCGGTTCATAACAGCAAGCTTATTGTTTCTGACTTGTACAGAGTGAGTGAGTCTACAGACTACTCGCTGCTCCACTATAGTATGGGGCTAATAAACCTTTTCACTTGGCCCAAACACCCAGACGCCTTGTGCACTCTTTTTTTCCTTCTTAGGATCCTTAATAGTAGTAGTGCATACCAAATGTTCTAAATACCGATTTTGAACTGATGCCAATTTAGTGATATGGATGAATCAGTTGTGAATAGGCCACAAATATTAATAAGATTCACTTTTGTCTCTCTCTCTCTATATATATATACAACTGAAATAAAAAGTTAAAATCTTCAAAAAAGTTAGCCACCAATTTGATTTGAATAGACTGAGCCTGACAACAACGGCATAAGTGCAATTATGTCCTAGCATCCTGGCAATCATTCCAGTCAGCCCCTTGGAATACTCCAACATCGTAGCTTATGCCCGTCATGACATTTCCTATGTTTTTCAACATCCCTAGGCTAGTCCAAGCTTCTAACCTGCAGGACCATAAAATTAACACCATGCACTTATACCAGAGGAGTATGCCAATCCGGTTCTATCTGGTAGACGTGTTACCATCAATGCATGAAATGGCTGAATATTTGAAAAAGATTTTGGCAATCTAATGTTTTTAATTAATCATTTCTAGTAACTAACATAGTTACATATTCAAGTACCAAAAACAATTTTCAACCACTAGAATATTAGTTGTGTTGTGTTATGCAAAAACTTGCAAAATCACATATACAAATTTGTGTCAAGTGCTCTGTGATCCACAATATTAATTACTTTGAATTAGGATAAATAAGCTGTCTAACATTCTCTTAAAAAAATACAGGAACATATTTACAAGAGAAAATTTTAACTACAATCACATAGTTATAGCCCAAGGTTCCTTGACATATATATAACTTTCTTATAGATGGTTATTCGACAAAAAATCTCAAAAAGTTTCAGAATATTTCAACAGATGTGCATGTGTATACGTGCATGCACATGTGAGTATGGTTGAAAAATATCATCAGTGACACTCTCTAGTACCACAATGTAACATAACCTTTTTTCCAAGTATCAGACATATTTGTACATCTAGCCTTGTAGCTATAATACATATGGCACGCATACAACGGAATGCATTTTGATTCACCAATTACATTTTGTAATTAACAAATAAAAAAAAGCCCAAATAGGGTCAAATTGTTGCAACGGGAAAAATATGTATCCATATATGAGTTGCGTAATCCAGAACAAAGAAACACAAGTTGAAATTATCTGTGATCAAATTAAACAATTAAACTGCAGACCTTCAATTTCTTGACAGATATAAAAATACAGACAAGTAAGCAAGTAAGTACATATAGTTGCGTGTTGGAGTGTGTATACTGCATAGTAATGAATAATAATATTATATGCAAGCAAGATAGAGAGACAGAGAGAGAGTATGTGTGCATTTGTGCCACAAATACAATGGAAATACTACTGCACCTGGAGCTAAGCATCAAATTAAAAAATTGAATACTCACACACAGAAGATCCTAACGCTTGGGACACCAATGACATTGACAGTAAACAAATGATGCAGCAAGGTATTAGTACATCAGGAAAGAACAGAAGTTACATTCTCTTCTTGTAATTCAACAATACGTGGAAATGTAAATTCAGTGGAATCCAACTTTTTTGCTCAAAGCATCAATTTTTCCCAGTTTGAACACGCCCAAGTGACTTGCAGAAGAACCACAGAAAACATCTAGAAACACATTCAGTGGAAGACTGGAACTCTAACATGAATATCTCTAAGTTGCAACCAATAGAATTAGAAGGATTATCACATTGAGTTGTTAACAATGAATTTGCATAAATAAGAACCAGTAGTTTATTCATCAGAAGGAAACCTAAATGGATTAACATTTTATTCCTTTTTAAAAAAGAAATCTCTCCCTAAGGAACATTTGTACATTCTTCTGTTACGCTTAGTTCAAATGTACAATTTGAGTCATTTACAACGTTATACTAAACTAAGTCTGAAAGATAGATCAATTGATTTACCATGTAGAATATTTCAGTTTGAATAACGATGTATATCACCTGAATGTCAACAGGATAAATTGTTAAAGTTCCTCATAATTCCACCTATTTGATTAACCAAATCTTAGAAAGGAAAGAATTCAAATAAAAATAAAGAAACTAACATATCTTCAATGAATGAATATTAAATCCACAGTTCTTGCTGGGTTCTGTCAGATTACATAAACAACAAAGCCGACCTTCTGTCTTCACATTAAACCAGTGTTATCTGTATCTTATGGAGCCAAAGGTCGTAAAACGGGAAAACCCTATATGATACAGGCATGATACACAAAATGTATGTGTATCGTACCCATACCAGCTGTATCTTACGATACGGCCGATACAAGCCATATCTTGACACAGGCATGATACCAGCTTGAAAGAATGAGGATGAAGATAATGATAATAATCCAAAAAAAGTAAAGGGAATGGAAGAGAATGAAGCAAGTAGAAGGCAAGGTTAGAAAGAAATATTAAAAGGAAAAAAGTTAAAAAGACCAACATATCACCCACAAAAGACTGTTTAATGAGCTATAAGGTTTTAGCGAAACAAGAGCAGGAGTAAAATGGAAAGCTACTGCACAGAATTCTATCAATTTAGCAGAATCCAAACATGATTTTCCTAACTAACTAAAACTTATGATTTCCAAACAGAAACACCGAAAATCATTTACAAGGAACAGATAGACAGCAACATAGGTTAATAGTATCATTACCCATGCCTAGGGCAGAAAGCTCCACTTCGTTATGTTGTTGCATATATCTCTGTAACATGAACAAGAATCAATAAAATTGCGCCACATCAAGAACTCACCCAACGGAAGGAAATTGACCACGAAAACAACAAAAAATGGTAAAACATTTGACCCCCAGGAAGGAAAACCTTAGAGAACATCAACGATAAACACATTGTCTTCAGGACGCTTCTACCAATTGCCAACTACACCACCACAATGATAAACGAAAAGCGAGACTGCAGCATCGGGAACAGGAAAAGCCCTAAAAACAAGCCCCGCCCGCAAAAGAGTTGCTCAAAATGAAAAAAAGAAATGGAACAAGAAGAGACGGAACCAAACTCTAGCCCTAAGCCCACCACTTTTCGAAGAAATTTCGTGAACACGCAAGGAACAAAAACGAGAACCAAGAGTGCGAGGGAAAACAAGAGATCTCCACAAGAGAGATACAGAGAGATAGAGAGGTGGAGAGAGAGAGCGAGACCTTAGCGAGGTTGACATAGAAAAAGAGGGGCTTCTTGGTGTTGGAGACCTGAATCCTGTTTTTCTTGTGGGTCTCAGAGATGGTCATGCTGTTCACCGCGTCTGTAATTTCCTCCATTGCTTCCGGCGAGAAAGAAGAAAGAGAAATGGAGAGGCCTACAGGAACAGAAGAGAGGAGGGAAGGAGGGAGAACAGAAACAGAGGGCCGATAAGAACAACTTATGATGAAAAACCACCCTTTCTAGTTTCTACGCTAGGGTTTCAATTTCCGGCTCTGTTTTATTTTATACCTCCTTCTTCCCGACCCGATTCACGTTCCAACCCGATTAGATCTGGCTCAAATGAATTGAGGCCCATAATGTTTGGGTCCGGCTTAAATTCTATACCCGTTTGGTGAGGTTTGATTACATTCAGATTTTAAATCTCCAAATTGTTAGCATGTTTTTTGCTAATGCGGCAAAAATTTAAGTTGAAATTTAGAGTTAACTTATCAAATGAACTTATTATCATAAAATTCATATCCTTCATTTGCATAATTGTAGATCATCTAATCTAATTCCACAAAAGAGCTCTGTTTCCTAACAGATTTCTTTCCTGCAATGGGGTTCACATTGGTGGGGATATTGGCTGATGTATCTTTAGCTTATGTTGCTATAACGATCATAAGTCAGACCTAACATTCACATTGAAAATTCTTATTTTACTGTTTCGCGTGGAGGAAAAGTCTCATATCAAATCATAATAAAGAGAGTTTAATCCTTTATTAATCCATCTCAAATCCTAAAAATCTTAAATCAAAGGCAACCAAATGCTTCATAAATGAACCAAAACACTCCTCTAATCTGGTTTTCCCCAAAATTAGTTTGGATCGTAGAAAAAATTGTGTTAAGAATAAGTTCTAGTAGTAAGTTGCGTATTTTATGAGTAGGAGGAGATAACCCCATGGCTGGTGAGAGACCAAACCCTTCTTTCGCGCTCCTTTCACCTGCCTCTGAGGTTTAGAGTTGTGTCAAGAACTGGATGAATTTACAGTTACTCTTTTCATCTCGAGAATAACACCTACCACCTTTTATAGTTTAGGAAAGTAATGCTCATGATGAGGCACTTACCGACCCACGACTAGCTATGCTATCTCGAGAATAACACCTATAGCTATCTCGAGAATAACACCTACCACCTTTTATAGTTTAGGAAAGTAATGCTCATGATGGGACACTTATGGACCCACGGCTAGCTATGCTATGTTCCTTAAGTCAAACTGCAAGCTGCTTTGAGGCGACCGAACTACCTAAAAATGATGTATCCTTCCATTTAAAGAAAAGGAACATCCAAGAAGTAGACCACTTACCTGGCGGTCAAAATTGACGACGTCTTCCACAACATTTCGCTTGTCATAGAGTAATTTCACGTGTTAATTTATTATCATTAATTTTTCATTCATAGATTTTCTTTTCATAACTAGTGATTTGATATTTCGATGGCATCGACCCAACTTAGTTGTGTTTATAACTAGAAAAGCAAGCAGCCAGTTTAAGAGTGCTATGAAAGGCTACAAGCATGGGATCAGATGTATTAGTGGTTGGTGGTATGTTAACAGCTGAATTTCTATGGGTGCTACTCCTTTTTACTTTATGAATAAGATGGAGCGCAACTCATTGCCACTGACGCAGTTCTAAAAGGCATGAAAAGAGGGGCCTAAGCCCCTCTTTACATTTATGGTGGTTGGAAGAAAAAGTTCCATTCAAAATTAGCGAATATGTAGAAGAAACAGACCTAAAACATCGACCGATAACTTTATTTTGGAGACAGTGTATCAGGAGCGGAGCCAAGAATTGTTTTTGAGATGGGCCGAATTATAGTTCAAAATTTCGACAGGAACTAAAATATTATTATTCAAAATTTTTATATACGATAAACAAAGCTTTTTAAAATTCATTTGTAAATTTTTGAAAAAAAAAAATTAGCCCATGCCAGGTGTCCTCTCAAGAGTTTTTCTTACCATGTCATATAATTTGCCTTTGTAAATTGGCTGCTTGCTGATGATAGACTAAAGGCTTCGAGTTTCGGGTTCCATTTGCTCAAATTTGGTCTATGATTTTCTGAATGAAGAGAACGTTGGCCATATGGTTACGCTAGAATCTAGAAGTCTGGACGATGCCGCAGAGATCAAACGCGAAGTGCAGTTTAACAGCAAAAATAATGGTAGAGAAGATGAGTTTAACTTTCCAAATAATTTTCCGGAAAGTATAGCAAGCTTGTAGCACGATGTTTTATGAAAACCGTGCCATGCACATGCAAGATATATGGGAAAATTGTAGAGTAGTGGAGTCAAGAATTTGAAATATTATAAACTCTAAGTTGATGAGGGTCACTCGCATGTAATACATATCTATATTTGTTAAAGAGGTTTTATCAAGCGAAGGGCAACTTTCCTCCATCTTGTATGTGGATCTGCCACCGGAATCGTGTACACTTCATCATACATCGGTTCTTGAACCCTGTTTGTCTCAGTAGCAAACCATTTGGAACCACCACAATTGGAATTGTGTACATAAATCCAAGGGGTTTGGTGTAGCTGGTTGTGGCAGCGGTTAGTAGAAGCCCAGTCGCCTATTCGATTTTATTGGGTATTAAACCTCGACGTAAACCGAAAACAGAAGCAGACATAGGCCTCCGTTTGACAGTAAGAACAGTATACAAGTGTTCCACGAATATGCTTCAAAACTGAACTCTTATACGAATGTTTCATTAATCTACTCATGTTTTAAGGCAGATTGATAAAACACTCATGGGATGTTCTAAATGCCAAATGATTCAAGATCCCCCAAGAAAAAAAAAAAAAAAAGGTGTGGTATATCTATGGGGAATTTTGCAGGCATCCAGAAGGTGACACCTTTTTTCCCTTCCTTCATTTTGGTTGGATTAAACTTATTCTATCTTTCGCACCCAATTGGAATTGGGTTTTATTGTTAGAATCAGGGTAGTTTTTCATCTCAGCTGCTAGTATGGAATGAAGTTGCTAGGAAATCTTCTGCTCTTTAACAATGCAACCCAAAATCATTGTGGATATATCAGAGACACTCTTAACATCATGAATGATATTCTGGAGGGTAAAATTGATCCAGTAGCAGTCAGGTACTAATGTTTTCTGGTTCGTTTTTTATAGTCTTGAAATGAGAGATCGTAACTCGCTCTTGCTGCCTTCTCTTACTGCTTTGAAGTGCAAAATGAAATTTCTAATCTGTGGCGCATTTTTAGCTTTTGATTTAGTTGGTATAGTTAACAATGGTAGGAGCCTGCCCAACTGCGGCTTGTTCTTCAAAAAGAAATTAGGCTCCTGATAAAGAACCTATTCTATAAACAAATTATTATCATGGCAAAAAAACAATAAGTGTTGTGATTCATTTTGGGTTTTCTTTTGGTCTTTTAGCATATTACATATACACCAAATCTTCAAGTATTGGTGGAAGCAGCCCAACTTGTAGATGTCACTAATATGATAATCTAGTGAAAAAAAAGGCATTTACATAGGCAATCGTGTGCTTAATTTTAAATATATACAGTGAGCAACAATATCTTGGAAAAGTTTACTTTGTCTGGTTTTTGGGGTGGGATAATTTTTTGTTCCATCAAGTGACAAAGTTGCCCACATGTTTGATGAAATTTCTCAGAAAAAGAAAGTGCTTGACATACTAAATGCAGATAAAAGTTAACTCAATGAAGAAAGTGGGGAGTACATTGGAACATTAAACTTACCAATAATTGGAGCTAAGAAGCACATAATCTCTATTAAGTTGTCGATCTGAGTTCTGTAAACCATCTAAAGCACCATGAAAACATTGTAACGAATTGAATGCTCACTCAGGTAGCTCAACTGTATGGCCTATAAGACATCTGAATTCGTGAGCAACAACTTCTCCTTTTCTGCAACTTTGCGATTGCTATAACTTGCACCTCCTTTGTCTGAACTCAGAACTGGCTTATTTAACTTGAAGAAACAGATTTCCTGGCCTCACTGAGCTGAAACATTAAAGCTCTATATGAAATTTCTGATTCATAATCAACATGATTTGCACTAATGCATTGTTTCCGTCACTGTAATTTCAAAGTCCCGCAGATGGGATCCCGAAAATTCGGGCGACTGCGAGCATGTGGACAGGTGCACTCTTGCTGCCCTCTCGACATCTAAACTTCGTTTATTGGGTTCATTTTTTTGAAGCCCATCTTAGAACCATCCACCCACAACCTTACGGTGCAGAGGATGGTTGTGCAAGAAACAAAGAAAATGAAGGAGAAAGAAGAAGTAGGTGACAAAGTAAGAGAGAAATGGTAGGGCTAGAAAACCAGTGCCAAAATAAGATTGGTTCAACCTGTTATACATATGAAATGTTTCTTCATGATGGAGTTCAATTGCATCATCTATTTGGAACGCATTCTGTCCATCATTTTTCTTATATTTTGCCTCATGTGATTAAAATCGGCTTGGAACTTGTCCTCTTAGAATTTCCTGAGTTTAGGATCGAATATTAATCTGCATTGTAGTGCGTCCAAGTTTCACAATCGAGATGCCCAATGTGAAGGATAATATTAGAAATGGTAGCCTCAAATGCAACAACGGATCACACACTTCATCAGCTGGACTTGGATTTTTATGAATTATAAATTTCAATCTAGATATCAAGTTTTTATTATCTCCATGCATGTTCAAGCAGGATTTTTTCCCCCTAGGTATGGCTAATTATACAAAGTAGGTGTCTATTGGAATATGAAATCGAGACAGGCCAAACGGCTTATCAGATCAGGTCTGTGTCATTCTTTTCTTAGTTCCCTTGAATTTCCGCAAACTCCTTATTTTCGTCCTTTATATAATACTGAACATATTAGTTTATCATTGCATCTTTAGCGATGGACAGGGCCTCCAGAAGTCACCTATGGTTTCTTGTAAACTCACATATTACTTGGTAGAAATTTGGTTTAACTTTTGGTGGGCTCTTGTGGTCTTCTTGTTGCAATTTATGATTCTCGACTATCCCCTCCCAAGATAGACAATTCAAATCTATATGATTCTATGTACATCTGTGGCCATACGACTAAGTACAATGACATGCTTATAAGATATCACTATTAGGATTCTCAGCTTGTTACAAACTATGACCAAAGCAAGATCGAAATGCAAGATATTTCAGACATAGTGGAACCCAGGCACGTTTCTACACCAAGAATTTTGCAAAAACTATAGAAGTTTTATAAATAATAACAGTCTTAGAGTAATGCTTGATTGTCTACATGTAAAGGTTATCCTTCATGTGAGCATAACCCATCACCCAAAGAACACCTCAAGCCCTTTCTATTCCCTCTGCCTTCGAAGTCCTAGACAACATCAAGACTTGAGGAGAGTGTGGTATACTCTCCAACTATACTGTCATGATCCCACTTTTTATGGTTTAGGGGATTAGCACGTACGAGAATCAAATAGGCAATGCACTTTTACATACCCACCTGATTGACCAGCTATGCTACGTCTCTCTTGAAGCATGCAAAGGTTATATTGACAGAATCAAATAGGCAATGCACTTTTACATATCCACCTGCTTGACCAGCTATGCTATGTCTCTTGAAGCATGCAAAGGTTATACAGACAGAATCAAATAGGCAATGCACTTTTATATACCCACCTGCTTGACCAACTATGCTACGTCTCTTGAAGCATGCAAAGGTTATACAGACATAATCAAATAGGCAATGCACTTTTATATACCCACCTGTTTGACCAGCTATGCTACGTCTCTTGAAGCATGCAAAGGTTATACTGACATCACTGAAGGCAATAAAAAACATGGTATAACTTTTTGACATTGAAATGAAGTAAAGAAAGTTGGCGGAGAATATGTCTCACTTTTTTCACTTAGGTTGATACACTCATGAAACACTACAAGTGCAACCGAACGTGCATTAACTGTGTGTGCTGTACATAAAAATTACGTCACTAACATGTTTTCCTTTTCTACATGTAATTTAATTTGGTGTGCCTGTACGTGCAGAAGAGCAGGTAGCTAGAAGGCCTTCATATATCAAATTCGATGAGAATTTCATGGGTTGTCAATTCCAATGAAGATAAGCATGAAAATTAAGTTGCAAATATATAAGTCAACTTGTTTTTCGACAGTCTGAAATGCTCCTGAAATGAGAGAAAGGATTTCTTATAAGGAAACTCATTTTTCTCTTCTTCTTTTCTCTCTCATCATTTGAATGATATTATGGACTCTTGAAAAAGCACCTAGGTTTCTATATTTTTGGAACTTAATTTTCATCACCTGTTTTTTTAAAACTATGTTCATGTTCAGTGATGTACACACACACACACACACACACACACACACACACACATATATATATATATATATATATATATATATATATATATATATATATATATATATATATATATATATATATATATATATATATATATATATATATATATATATATATAATGATTAACATGCTATATATCTTCCGCATATATAAATTATAGTCTGATTGGGCGTGATGACATAAATTGTCCTTGTTTCTTCCACTCTATGTGCTAATACCACTTCTCTGACGTCCTTCAAATGCCTAGAACCATCTTGTATGATAGACAGTCCCGTCAACATTGTGAACCAACTATCCATCACGTTTGAATTCCTACCAAACTTGTACTCCACATTATATCTTTACTGATCTTTTATATACTAAGGCATGGCTGTTTTATAGTATTACTAGCTTCTTAGTTACTCTTGCTTAGACATAATAAATAGATAATATACAAATTCACCTAAAGTAGATAATATATAGGAAACGTTTACATACACTCACGCGAGTTGACAATCTAGTTGAAATAATTGGGCGCGCATGCGCAGCCAGTTTTCCAAAGCTTTTGACCTTCAAAGTTCAAACAGGAGAACAGTTGCTTCACTCGTGAAGCATTTTTTGGGATAATGAATCTTCACCAGCTGCTTCTTGTTAACTTTTCCTTCAGATTTAAAAAGTTTATCTTCAAGCATAAAAAATATTATGATTTGAAATATATTATTATAATTTTCTTGTTTTACAGTGTTGTCCTAATCTCCATATTTTTGTTTTCTTCATCAACTCTTGATATCGTGAGCGAGAGAGAGCGCCTCGTTCCCAACAAAATTCTCTCGACTCAAGTGCAATTATCTCGTGCTGTTGAGATCTAGAAATGAGGACGGCCCTATGTCACAAGGACACAGTAACGAGTGGATCTCGATAATAACGTGCTCCAGATGTGAATAGTCCATATAGGCAGATGGATTCGTGCACCGACAAGTATACTAATTTTTAATACATTGCTAACATTTGTAGTAACGTTTAGTGTAAAAGAAACTTATAAACCTGAAAAGATTAATACAAATCATGTCCTTATTCATTAAAGAACATCAAACCGTGTCCCCTTGTCCTATTTCTTAAGAGAATTTCGAAGTTGAAAATATCGGCCCCATTCCTGACGTGTATTCATCATGCAACAAAGAAATTGATCTTCTCTTATTAAGAACAAGAGAACAATAGCCTGACAAGTATTGGGTTTGATTCAGTTTCAATTCTATGATTGGCTTCCGCTGGAAGTTCGAGGCCAACTTAGATGTTGTCGATGGCAAGACTCGGTTGTTCTAGGCCAACTTAGATGTTCTGGTACATGTCGTTCTATGTTTTCTATAGTTCAATAACAAACAAGTGTTCTTGACGTCCCGTGTTGGTGCTTGTGCAAAAGATTTCAAAAAGCCAGCCCTTAGCCGATCCCCTTGCTTTTAAACACTCTTTATCATACATAGTTGGGTGCTATTTTCTCAATCTCAACCTGATAAACTTTACAGTTAAGTATCATGCGCCTTGATTCTAGTCAATTTTACAGGTTTAGTAGTCTTAATTATTTTCAATCTGTCACAAAGTTAGAATGGACAAGTACCCATCCTCACCTGCAATGGCTCAATAAAATGCCCGAGTACAAGGTACAAACGGTCAGATTCCGGACGATTTTAACCGTCCATATGTACCAACAATTGCCGACGTTTAGTGTCGTCAAGGTATATATCAATCTCAACCGTTTAATCCATTGGGAGAAACATTGAACCCAACGTTCCAAACCGCTGGGAAAATTTTATTCAACGGACTTCCGATGATACTTCCCCCCCAGTAGGTAAGTAATCAGCAAATGCTATGCCGACAGTCAAGCGTTGGGAATTCTATGGCGATCTCGCGACGGTTTATGACGTCGGGAACGGAGTTCCGATGATATTTTCCCCGACAGCAGGTAAGTCATCAGCAAATGCTATGCCGACAGTTAAAACCACGTTTTACCGATGGTTTTGGCCGGCGGCAATGGCCATAAATACCGCAATGTGTGTAGTAGGCAGCTAGCCGTTGGTTCAAATATCAGTAATATATGTCATTTCTAAAAGCCAAGGCATACAAAGGCCCTAGAATGGGAGAATGGCTTCCGGAGTTTTACACCTTATCCGTTTATGAGCGACTATCTCTCAATCTGGGGAGGTGATTTCCCCAAGTAAATTCAAAACACACACACAGTCAATTAAAAAGAACACACTGTAGATCCAACTTGCAACAAAAAGAGCCCTAGATCCAAGTTGCACCCAAAAGAATGATCTAATTTACCAAACCTCTTGTTAAATACTTGAGTGGGTAGGCAATTAAGCCACCTAATATGGGTATATACCCTCTTTAAAATCCATGGAACTTAAATCTCAAAGTAATTAGTTTGTAAGTATATATATATATATATATATATATATATATATATATATATATATATATATATATATATATATATATATATATATCTTTCTCTATGTAGAAAAACATAGTTTTAAATTGAGGATCTTTAAAGATCCTAAATTGCCGTACATCCCTTGTTAAGGGATAAATATATGTACCTACCTGCAAAGAGTTTTTGTTTTCTTTTCCTTTTGAAAGATAAGTAGTGTAGCATAGCTGGACGGTAGGCAGATGTGGGACAAGCACGCCACTTGTTTGATTCCCATGAGTGTTATTTTTCTGAACCATAAAAAGTGGAATCGCAACACTTAGGCTGAAAGGTGTATTGTATCTTACTCAAGTCTCGACACAGCCCAGAACCTCAGAGCCACTGTGGAGGTGTCAAAGGAGGTCTACCCAGACAATAAGATAGATAAGCTAGGGTTTGACAATCTCTTAGAAGATTACTTTATGACTGACTTAAAATATTGAACTCTTGGCATTAGGCAACTTGAAACATCACAAGTCTGACTTCCTAGCCATGTGAATGGTGCTCTTTTACAGGTGAGGACTTCTTCAACAGTCGTCACATGAAAAGACTCCCTTTAATAAAAATTTAAAAGGCTAGTCACTTTCTCTTGGCAGGTAAAACCACCGTCCCCACAGGTGAAAGAGTTTTCTGTACTCTTTCATTAATTACAGAATCTCAATTTTTTCTCTCCAGATTGAGAGTCCAATTTCCACGTTTTGGTTATCTCCATTGTAGGAGTGCAATCTATTTTATATAAGTTACATTATGAAGATGCAGCTAATTGATCTATGCTACTAGATGCAATCAAAGAGTTGAATTTTTAATCTTTTTCACCTTAGAATTTTGAGCCTACTCTTGTACGATTTTCCTTCTTTTGAGATACGTTCTCATGCAGCATGATGGATCACTTCCACTTAATTATTTGGAGAAGGGTTCAGATCTCCAGCATTTGAGACAAATGCTTTTCTGCTATATTAAATGCAAAGTTGGATGACAGTTTCGAGGCACTAGGCTCCGACTTGGACTCATATTTAGCCATTCCAACGTCAGAATTAGTGCCTGGAAACGACTTTTCCCTGTTGCCCGACCGGCACGACCAAAAATATCTGAAAATTTGATATATATATATATATATATATATATATATATATATATATATATATATATATATATATATATATATATATATATATATATTATAAGTTTGTCATTATCAAATACCAGACCGACTCGATGAGAACCATTTAAGCCCTTAATTACAAGGAAATCAAATAATGGATATTAAATTGTAAATATAGAAACTCCAGTTGTTTTTTCAAAAGCTTGAAATTTGCTTCAAAGAAGACAAAAATTTCGTTTAAGAAAACTCATTCGCATCCCCCACCCTTTTTTGTCTCACTTCTCATTTGTGGGACTATTGAAAAAATAGTTTGACTTTTATATTTATAACTTAATTTTGGTAGTCTCATTCTTAGAAAACAATGGCGCATGTGATCCTATAAAAGCTTGATATAAAGGTCCTGTAACTCTCTCTCTCTCTCTCTCTCTCTCTCTCTATATATATATATATATATATATATATATATATATATATATCTATATATATATATATATATAAGAGAGAGAAAGAGAGCGAAGATGTTTTGTCATTTTTTTTTTTTACATTTTAAAAGTAATTTATAATAATTTAAATTGATTTAAATATGACAAGATGCCTATTGGTTACTATTACATGACAAGCGGCCGATATGAAGGTTTTAACGCCATTAGTTTGATTCGAGAACGTATACATGCACATGGGCAGATTACTTTTCTCAGATAAATTTCAAGAGAGAACCGGACTCAAACTCTCTTTCGGCAACGGTAAAACTCCTGGAGTACCGTGCCATGTGAACCTTACAACGTGCATTTATATCTTCGGCTTACCGAAATAATGATGCGCATGAAAACCGGACCACAGCTGACTATAAGACAGCCGCATCTCGGCCCCATTACATTGATCCCTTGGGCCCTAACAGATTATTCATACTTATAAATACACGCTTTTACTTTAATGTTGCCGCAATAATTGACAAAATGACTATAATTTTAACATCTTTCATTGCCTGGTCAAAGCAACAGTTTTTGGAATACGAAAATTTAATCCTTCTACCTTTTCTCTTTTAAGGTGTAATGCATTTTTACCACCAAGGATTTCAGATGTTCTGTAGTCGAATGCGGGAAGAAACTTCTAAATTCGTATCAAGCTGGATCTTGATGTAGAACTTGGTCAAGAATTAATGTTACTTTTAGCGTTCTTGCTTTTACTTCTTTCCAGTCGACATGTCTTTGTCACGTGGTGCAGGAAGGTCCAATAATGGCAGAACTTTAGCTAGATAACATTAATGTTGCAGGAAAGGGTCTGTAAAATACACAAGAGCCGCCCAAAGAGATCAGTGGGAAGTGGGTAAAGGCTGGTTCAACTTCAGCCATGAATGCACCAACCTAGAACCAACAAATCTAGGTATGTAACTTCATTGCTAGGGGAAATCAGGATCATGGGCGTCTTATGATGCCCAGGAGAAAAGGAAAATCTACACAAGAACAAGGAGAAAAAGACCAACAAAAATTAGAGAAATACCATGTCATTAGCGTGCGGAACTCCAAAGAAGTAACAGGTAGTTTTCGAAATAAAAGTTAGTCTCACAGGATTCAGGTCCATAAATGGCTGTTCTCTTGCGGCTCTCAAAACTTGGAGTTTTTGTGCGTCCACGGTTCCTCAGAAACGTAATGACTTAATTTAGAAAATGCTGAAAGAAATCCACCTTGGTGTAACACAGACGTGCATTCACCTGGTTCTTTCTCAAAAGCTAAACTGAAGTTAAGGTGATGGAGCCACATTTTTAGGAGTGAGAGTAAAGAAAACCCTTTTCTGTGAGAGAGGAAATGGTTGGAAAAAAATGTCATATAGCTTTTTTTCTTATGAAAAGTGCATTTCTCACTTGTACCGTTCATGTCAAATTCCGTTCACGGAATTCTACACGTTACAAGGTGCATCTATCGTTTCCTCCTGTGGCTCCCTGCTTTGTTTTCTGTCTTTAGGCAATAACAGTGCCACTTCTCTGTGGTAGTGATGGACAAACAACCTACAACGATTCAATCCAGTTCTTGTCAGAAAAGGGTTTCACTGACTGATTTAAAGGGAAATCAAGTGCTAGAATGGTGTGGAATGAATAGATTGCCTTGATTTGAAGTGTCTGATAGTAGCCAATGTGTGAGAATTCATAGTCAGACGATTCGACAAGAGAAGACTTGTGCTTGTGTGTAGCAGGAACCAAAAAATTGGCATGATGAAATTCAAATACCCTGTGATTAGGAAGTCCTAGAAGCTGGTTTTCCCTACTGCAACTGCCAGGTGGTGTTCGTTGCCAGATTGTTCAAAACTCGTTTGGATCTTGAGGCAAAGCAGCTAAGCAGAGAGCCTTTCAGGTTGCATACAGGAAACAAGTTCCGAACTGTTTCCTTAGATAGATAAATAGGAAGCATTACAGAGCTTGGTTGACAACAGTGTTTTTTCGATTATGCTCCATTTTGTTGGTTGCTAGCAATACTGCTTGAAAGATTTGGTTGAAACCAGTTACAGAAGTAAGCAGGAAGAAGAACAAGGACTTTTGGCAGAGTATCTTGTTCTTTGTACAGAATCAGTATTAACTACTAATGATTTTGCTCCATGACAGAAGATCCGCACTATAGTTTCTGCTGGGAGTGTGATAGACATTTCCGAGTAATCATTGTCGGACAGCGAACATATATGGTAACAGGGGCCAATGACCCTGCGAGGGATGTTGTTCGATGTTGAAATTTCGACTTTTTTCTTTTTATCTCGAAAAAAGGTCGAGGGTCTAACAATCAACGGTCTTTGGAAAAAAAAAAAAAGGTTGATTTCACGTGAAACAAACAGGTACCACGGAAAAATTTAGAACTCTGGTTATTTTTCATATATATGAGAGTTTAAGTTGCTGCAGAAGGTCAAATGTAACTGTTAAGACATTATTAAAGAAAACTTCGAACCTGGGGCTTGAATTTAAATACCAAGTTGTAAAGGTTCGACAATTCAAACCTGGGGTATGTTTTTGGTGGTGTAATTTCATGTGGGTAGGGCTAAACCCAGGATTCTTGTCAGAAAAAAAAAAAAAGAAGCAGCCTTGAACAATAGGACAGTTGTTCGAATCTTGAGGTGAAAGGTCCAGAATCAAGTTCCAAGTTTCCCATGCGCACCTGTCTCTTTCCAAACTAATGTCTTCACATGACAGACAGGGTAAGGACTTTGACTTCTTATCAAGCAAGCACGCCAAGTACTTTAACATTAAAATTTGAAGTTTCTTTTCTTTGGAAAAAATGAGAAATTTGTAATGTCAATCATTTTAGAGAAACTTGAGTCAAAGTGGCCGGGGTGGAAACATGATTCTGAATCCCACTTATTCATCAACTTGGGGTCGCAGCTGGCACCTTTGAAAGTTGGTTATCATGAAACGTGAGAAGTGACTATTTTCAAACGAAGGTGAATCAATTTCATGCATCAAATGGAAAATTATCACAAAAGAAACATCTTGAAGGACCATATACATGGCGCCAATGGCTTGGGCCCAGCAGCACCTGTGTGTTCGCTTTCAAGTCAAAACCGTGTGGTTGGGGCTGCAGACTACTAGTCTGTGAGACTGCCCAAGTTTGTAATTCAATTCCCCAGGCACTCTCATCTTGAAAATGCGAGGAAGGATGAATCGGTCATTTCGTCCCTTTCACACTTAATGGCGCTCTAACTAGTAAGGTCATGGCAGCGTCCACCATGAGTAAATGCCGAAGCAGTGGTGGATGCTCATCCATTTTTGGCTTTACTGGCAGGAGGGGGTGCCTCCCACAGTATTATCAGCGGTCACCGGTGAACCGTGTTGATGATACATGATTATGATGATGGTAATGGTTGGTCTTGGATGATAGCAAGATGCCAAGACGGTGGAGTCTGCGTTGGGATGGGGTCATTCACCGTTCTTGTTACTCCCCATGGCTGCAATTTGTCTAACATGGACCACCCACCTCCCCAACTATCTCCCACACGCTCATGCTCTCGCCGGTCGCCACTCACCCACTGACTCTCTCTCTCTCTCTCTCTCTCTCTTCTCCTTTTCCTCTTTTGCTTAATGGTGGGTCATCTGTGTTAGGCGTTTTTCCTCTCCGAGTGCAGCTCTCAGTCCACCGTACCGCCACTCATCTTCCCCCGTCTTTTCCCTTTAAGTTCTATAGAAACTAGAAAGGTACCCGTTGTTCTGTATCTGATCTGGGGGGTTGGGTTTAGGTTTTTCTTTTCCGACTTTGTGGTGGCGGTGGCGGAAGATAGGCTGCATTCGATTTACAGGCCGAAAGTTGAGGTGTACCAGTTTCTGCCCATAACCTGGTTATTTTCCTTCTCTAATTGTCTGTGAAAAAGTTCAGTTTTGTTGGTTGAGGACTTGGGCTCTCTCTTTCTAATTTTTGGGTGAAATGGATCCACTTTTCTCTGCTTGAGGTGAGCTGGTGTGGATCGTTATGGAACGTGGGCTTCAGCCTCCTTTGGTGAGTCCAGTTCTACCGATCTCTCTTTTGATTCTTTGTTTCGTTCCTGTTCCCATCATTATCATCATTATTCTGCTTCTTCCTCATTTTAAAACTGGCTTCTTTCTTAGCGGATGTTCTCCATTGAGACCGTGGGGTTAACTTTCGGATTTGTTGTCCTGTTTTTCAGTTCGCAGTGAGCTGATGGTTAACTGTTGATCTGTCTTCGTGGTTGTATTTGTGTGGTTTTTAATTACTTGAAAATTTATTGGTCCATCTGAAGTTCTTATTTGGGTTTCGAAATGGCAATCTTTAAACAGGGGTATGATAGAAAGAAAAATGTGAACTTCAGGTTTTAGAGGGGAAAACTCTGCAAACCATTGTTAGGAAATGGAGTCCAATTGATGTCAGTGGGAGCGTTAGATTGCGTTATGTTGCTCCCATCGCACAGTTGGAACACTTTTTGAGCGTGGTGTTTTCTGGGGTAATCGAATTTTAGATAGTGGATGGGTCATGAATTTCTGCTTTTCAGTAGGTCCTGCGTTCATAAGATGCCATTTTTCTTCTTCTGCTGTTTCAAGAAAAATTTAACGTTTTTCCCTTCCTATGACACTTTCCAAGATCCGATCTGGTCTTGACTGCTTTGTACCTTAAAAGAGGGTCTCTGAGTACTCTAATCCATTACTAAAAATGTATGTTGACATTGTTGATGAGTCGCATGCATTATCCGTTATTTCCTTTGCAAGGATTTAGCCTTTTCTTTATGAAGGGCTGTGAATTTGTTAGCTAGGAATATTTGAACTATTGTTCTTTGAATACTATCTGCCATGGAGCTGTGGTTTTTTTCATGGCCTGTTGATTTCAACCGGGTGACTGTTTTACGTAGCATAAACATGCCATGCTATATCAAATCACAGATGACTATAAGGTTGCCGAGTTTGCTTGTAAGTTGTTACTAACTTACTAGCTTTTCTAGTTGGGTAATCTGCATAGAGAAACTGCATGCTTTTGTTGATTGAATAAAAATAGTGTGACGTACAGAGGCGCATGCATTTTCACTTATATATAGCCTCTCTTCTAGACTACCAAACAGTATTTCCACTTCATATTTCGTGGAACCATTTGCTTGCTTTTGTCATGGTGAAATTGGTATGCTGACATCATGGTGAAGAGTTCTACTCATTATGGCTGGGATGGAAGGTTTTATAATAACAAGCGGGGATTCTCTACTTGTGCCTATACTCCTTGTTCTTATTTAAGAATTAAGACTGTAGTTCTCATTTGTCTGTTCAAAGAATGTGTTTTCTGCCTTTAGACAGGACTAGCTAGCACATGTTTGTTGTGTGGCACCTAGCTCAAGACATAAGGGAGATACTGATTGGTTTATACTTTATACCATGTCATGGAGAATGGTAAGGGCAGGTTACTTTTGGAAGTGATTGCATGGCTTGTCAATGTCATAAGCTTCACCTTATATGGTAAAAGCGGTGGATTAGAATTTGGGGTTTCTTAATTACTAGTTGGGATTGTTAATTTATGTTGTCATGGACATTAGGTCATTACCCTCTCACAATATTTAATCACAAGGAGCAGAGCATTTTGCAATTGCAACTTGATATCTAGTGCTAATTTAATTTAACTGGCATCTGCAGGTGCAAAGTAGTCACAAATAATGTCTCGAAGTTTTAAATGATGAGGTTTTTTTTTTTGGTATAATACGGCGGACTTGAAAAATATGGGAAAAAAGGTGAAAAAATTGTATTTTTTAAAATTAAAAAACTAAAATGGGGGAAAAATAAAATATGTGAGAAAACACAAACATCAAAAGATAAGTAGATTTGCAACAAATAAAAAATAGAAAATGAAAAAAAAAGTTCGGCATTAAAAAAATGAAAAAAAGGGAAAAACGCTTTTTTTTTTTAATTTTAAATGGCATTTCATTTTCTTGCAAACTTACCTTCTTTGACATCTATTCATCTGCTCAACATAAGTAGAGGCAATTCGTTAATTGTATAAAGGTGGTCTGCCAAGATATGTTTGTGGCAGCCTTATCAAGCACAAGTTACAACAACCAGTACAACTGTGTTGTTATGACACATTTTCAAAATGGAAGTCTTAAAACTTGAAGATAATATAAAAATCTTATTAATAAAGTTATAGTTACTAGTTGCATAAGTGTAATCTTGTAGAAAATGGGGCAAATCTAGTGCCATAAAATTGTCAGTGGAAGTGTGTGCAGTCAAGCTCTAGTCACATCAGCAGCTAGTAGCTACTCTAGTGGATGCTTCATTATGTTATTCTTGAAAAGTGCCTATATATATGTGTATTATTTGATGCCGTAGGATTTATGTGAAAAGAATGCAGTGGAAACTGCTTATGTTGGATCAGTGAGGTGAATTCTATAGCAACAGATACTGATAGATTTACAGGATTCTGCTGAATGTTTGTCGGAGATTCTAGCTCAGTTGTATATAACTTGATTAGTTAGCACAAAAACATCCTTAGAAGAGTCCAAGAGAAAAAAATTGTAAATGGAGTTTCAAATAAAGATTACATTTATAGGTGTAAAACCTACACTTTGTAGTATTTAGCTTTCAGAACATGTAAAATGATGATTCTAGATCTTTTAAGTTAGAAAGAAACAGAAACAAGAAAATAATTTTGAATCTGTAAAAGATTTTTGAACTTGCAAAAATGTGTAACAATATCTGGATCATATTGTGATATTATGTTTTCTTGCAATATTTCTAAATATCCTGATACTTCCCAATGATATCAGCGATTCAGCAGACCATAATATGCCATTGATATTCTGATATTTAGCAAATGGGTGGCATTAGCCATGCTTGAATTACATCTTTATTTTTGTTTACCTTTTATCTGAGCAGCCCAAAACTCAAGATCAACAGTTGCAACCCAAAAATGAAGGGAATACATTAAGGGGACATATTGCTGTGAACAGCATAGGATCTAACCGATGTCAGGAGGATATTAGGGTGTTTTCTTGTCTGGTGGTACTAGAATCCCAAACGTGAGATAGAAATGCAAAGAAAGAGCATCATAATAAGATAAAGGACAAAGAATGTACAAAAAAGGTGGTAGCATAAATGACTTTGGTGGAAAGAATGAAGAGAAGGAAGATTTAGAAGTAGCACGGTTGTGGGAAGAAATCACTGAATAATGGAGGATGGTATTACATGGCAGGAATGCTTTGATTATAGTATGAAAATATTCTTTACTGAAATCTGTGAGTGGAGGAAGCTTCTGAGGGGGGAGAATTCTAAGCTTCTAGTGATTTCTCTTTTAGAGGCAACTATACAATTCAGCCTTGATTAATTATTATAAAAAGTTTCATTAGACCAAAGTTTTGCAGGAGCCGACCTTATGTTAGTCTTCTTTTGTTGGATAAAGGAAATTTGATACTTGATGTCAAGTCAGAGATGGAAGTGTGTGCTTCATTTTATTTGAAAAAGATATTCTAAGGTTGAGATTTGTAGCTAAAGTTTCAAATATTTTCTTCTTATGCAAAAGAGAAAAGCTTTGACTTACAAAAGTAGCCATTTTAGCAACACTTTTGTCATGCTTGATTTTATAAGTTGAAAATGTGGTGGTATCTCACCTATTTTAGCAAAAGTTTTGGAAATTGCAGAGCTTGTATTTCTAACCAAACAAGGTAAATATCTTTTGAAAGCGTATGTTCTTTAAACTAAGTTTTGCTTCTTCTATAAGAGAAAAGCTTTTGCCTCAAAAACTTTGTAAACTCGCAGTTCTGGACGCATGCAACTCTTTCTGCAAAAAGGGCGTATGCTTGACCCCTTTTTTTTTGTTAACTTAGCATTGATGTGGAAAATTTTATCCAACAAAAAGAAACAATTGAAAAACCTTACCATACCAAAGCAAATTCTTGCCAGCAATCAAATGGGCCTGATTGATTAATACTATATGCATGAATGAATAAAATAAGCCAATATAATTTGTAAATATTTATGATTGTCCCAATATATGCATGTGTCAAATGAAAAGCTGCATACTCCCACCGTAAGCATAAAACAAATTTTGCACGTTTGAACATCAGTAGGTTTTATTAAGAAGCCCATGTCTTAGTATTTTGGATCAATACCGTTGCTGTCCTTTGTTATTTTCTGATTAGTTAATGAAACGAACTTACAGACCTACAAGATCAACACCACAAAATGATTGTTAACTATATTGCAGTAAGCATGTTGCTTCAGTAATGAAAATTCATTATTGTTTGTTGATTAAAAGATTGCATACTTTCAATTGAAAAAAGAAAATTGTGAGTTGGTCCTGAGTCAAAGAGTCATCCTTATTAATGTAACAACGTGTAATAGGGGAAGTATGTCCTCGGTTCTTCAGCTGCTGTAATTAGGGCATCCTGTGGATTTTCAAGAGCTGGGAGCCTACGAGAAACCAAATGACAGGATGCTGCTCATCCTGAGCTCAGGAAACCGTGTCTAGTCTTGGTTGTCAGGTTACAGAAGAGTTTTGCCTCACCTCACATTTTGTCAGTCAGAATGAATCTTGTATTTTGAAAACAAGCATATTAAAGTTGAAAGCAGAAGGAAAAAGGCCTCTTTTTGAAGTTGAAGGACAACTTCAAATTTAAGTGTCCATGTTTTTTTATACTTGTGATTAAGTAGTTTAGAATACAGTGTATAAACTTCCATCTGCATACATATTTATTAAATAAACAATTTCTATCTCTGCACGAACACTCTATTTCTTGCTTATTCCCTCTATCAAAATACCTTTAAAATTTAGAAATACTGGATATGCATAAAATGAAGTTTCTGTCTTTTACTTGTGCTGTAAAGGATTCCATTACCAGCATCATTTTGATCATCTAATGTTTCTTTCGGTTGGATTTCCAGGTTGACACAGCAGCATGCTTTTGTAGAGTAGACACTGGCTTGAAAACTGTTGCCGGGGCTAAGAAATTTGTCCCTGGAACGAAGCTTTGCATTCAGCCTGACATTAAGCCATCCATCCATTCGTCAAGAAACAAGGGTGTTAGAGGAGATAGGAGTAGGAACCAATCCCCACTGCTGCCAGGCCTTCCAGATGACCTTGCAATAGCATGCTTGATTCGTGTTCCACGTGTAGAACATAGGAAACTTAGGTTGGTATGCAAAAGATGGTATCGCCTTCTTGTAGGAAACTTCTTTTATTCTTTGCGGAAGAGCCTTGGTATGGCTGAAGAATGGATCTATGTAATTAAAAGAGATAAAGATGGAAAAATTTCTTGGCATGCCTTTGATCCAATACACCAGCTCTGGCAGCCACTTCCACCTGTTCCAGGCGAATATTCTGAAGCACTTGGATTTGGTTGTGCTGTTTTAAGTGGCTGCCACCTTTACTTGTTTGGTGGGAAAGATCCGTTGAAAGGTTCCATGAGGCGAGTCATTTTCTATAATGCAAGGACCAATAAGTGGCACAGAGCTCCAGATATGCTGAGGCGACGTCATTTCTTTGGGTTTTGTGTTATCAACAACTGTTTATATGTTGCAGGTGGGGAAAGTGAAGGAGTCCACAGGTCATTAAGATCAGCGGAAATGTATGATCCCAACAAAAATAGATGGTCTTTTATTGCAGATATGAGCACCGCTATGGTTCCATTTATTGGGGTGGTTTACGAGGGTAGATGGTTTTTGAAAGGGCTTGGCTCTCATCGGCAGGTCATGAGTGAAGTTTATCTTCCGGAAAGCAACAGTTGGTTCCCAGTTTATGATGGCATGGTTGCTGGATGGCGCAACCCATGTGTATCCTTGAACGGCCAGCTTTATGCATTGGACTGCAGGGATGGTTGCAAGCTGCGAGTATATGATGCAGCAACCGATTCTTGGAGCAAGCACCTAGACAGCAAATTGCACCTGGGAAATTCTCAAGCATTGGAGGCAGCTGCCCTTGTTCCCCTCAATGGGAAACTTTGTATCATCCGCAACAACATGAGCATCAGTCTGGTTGATGTGTCAAAGTCCAATGAGGTGAGCATGGATCAGCTTTGGGAGACAATTGCTGGCAAAGGACACTTCAAGACATTTGTCACAAACCTCTGGTCGAGTATTGCTGGAAGGAGCCGCCTGAAAAGTCACATTGTCCACTGTCAGGTGCTTCAAGCTTAAGGACAGGCATTTTTAGCTGGTGCATGCGTGTCAATACGGCCATCGGAGTGCATGACAGATCCGTGTTTTCCTTGAGTGTTAAACTAGCTGCCCCCAGGATCTCACTACCTCGTGACTTTGCTACCCAAAATGAACGGCGAGGTGCTGTTTTAGTTGGTTGTCGGCTGCATCTGTTTTGGTACAAAAAGATCCTGTCGCCATCTTTCGGTCTCTTGCTGAAAGAACGCTTGAGGATGCCATCCTTTCCATGCTCTTCGTATCTCAATGACAGACCGTAAGTTTTGTTTGTTTGGAAGCTCGAAGCATTAGTTGTGTCCACTGATTGTGATAGATGCACCTGAGATGAAGCACTTAGAGAATGTTGATTTTGGGGGCAATCTGACTTACAGATTGGAAGAAGGGCTTATAGAAGTTTCTATTGGATAATCATGCAGATTTTTTTGCTTGATGTTCAAGTACTGCAAGAGAAATATATGCCACTTAAACGTTTCACGAAAAGTTAGTGAGGATGCTCATCCTTCCAGATCTTACCATCAGAGGTTCCCGAAATAACATCTCTTTGTGCTTCATTGCTCCAGTCAGTTATTTGTTTAACCCATTGTTATGTCAGTTTATTGGGCTTAATCAGCAGTTTTTGTATTATATAAGAACAGTTAATGATTTGTTTAGTTGCTGCGCCCTCTCACAAATCTTGTTTCACATGTCAAATGCTCTTGTTTGTTCATTTGAGACGTTACTACTTCATAAACCTCGCCTTGAATCAATGTCACCAATTTCATCATCTGAATCTTTTGCGAAGCAGGCTGACACATTCACAATCCCTGATGAAATCTCAGAAAATGTCAGCATGTTTAGCAGTCTACCATCTAAAAGATGTATAACATATACGAAGGCGTGAAAAAATGAATAGTCAACAAAGTGCTTAGGCCAGATTATTAAGGTGCCTCGTTAACATGTTATTAAATAATAAATCTTATGACCTTCTTGCCATCATTGTAATTAATAAATGGCAAATGCAATTTTTTATCCCTGGAGTCTGATTCTTTTGCCGGTCGATCTGCTTGCCCCAAATTAAGAGCAAACCAGTTCTACCATCATAAAGTAGAAATTATCCTATACGAGCAATATAAGAAGGAAGCAAAGTTTTGGCTGCGCAGCATTTAACCATTCCATTTAATTAAACAGGCTACATTCTAGACTGCTACAGACACATTCGGAGCTTTTAGGTACAATGCAATGATCATGACATTAGCTTTCTTTCTTCATAATCAGGAGACTTATTGAGCTTACGGACATGTTAAACTTGCCAGTCTGATGTGAGATGTTTACAATGCCTTGTTTGGGTTGCTACAGAGTATTAACTGTTAATATTCGAAAGAAGCCTCCCCTGCTCGCCCAGAAGGCCTCACTGCTTCACCCTTTACTCTAGGAAGTGCCCGCTAAGATCATCGTTTGCTGTCTAAATTTCACTTAAGAATTGCATGAATAGCCCTCGTTGGACATGAGTGCTTACACTTCCGGAATGAACTGTTTTCCTTTTCCCTCTTCCTCTTCTTCCTTTCCTGTCATGAATCTGTAAATGCAGTTAATTAACAAATGGCAACTTGGGTATCTCTTTCTTAATTGTTTTCCCTCTTCCCAGGCATTAAGCTGTTATGCAGTCATGTTTTTTTAAGCACCCACTAAAGGAAGAGAATATGCCATTTTTATTTCGAACGAGAGAGGATAAGACTGGTCTTTGTTCCGTTGTATTTTGCATAGGTATGGGGAAACTTTCTCATTAAACATCCACCTATTCTTTAAATTCCCTATTGCAAGAAATATATCGGATACTATACTGTTTCAGCCCCCCCAAACTTCAACCAATCTCTGCTGTGGCAGCACAAGAGAAAATTTAAGGATAAAAATAAAACAATGGACAGGCGTTGGGAAGATTTCTTCCACACGGCCATATGGTTCCTATGGAAGGTGAGGAACAGTCCACAAGGGGAACTAAGAATGAAGAATGTCAAAGACGGTTTTGGAGTTATTGCAGGAGAAGTTCTTGCCGACAGAAAATTGATTAAAACAAGTCAACATAAAGTCGAATTCTCCTGTTTCGAGCATTCTGTGGGGCTGTTGGACTGTGGAGAACAGGTCGTGGGTCAACGTCCAAGTGGTATCTTGGAGGAGAGGCAGGAAACTAGGTGCCGTGATGAGACAAAGATGGGAGGCATCTATATGGAGCTGTAGCGTGTAGGAAGACTCCTGCGGCCGATGTGGACGATGAAGTGATGAAAGAATGTTTGCAACATTTGAAAACGTGGAGCAGGGAGATGAAGGAACTATAACGATTCTCTCAAACAATGGAGATTGGAAAAAGCAAATCGAAGACAAAGTCAAGGCTGTTCTTGAGGCGAATGACAATATTCTTTTGCACATAATTTGGAAAAGATGCATAACACGTTTGGATTTTTACTCCAAGTTTTAGTTTCACCCGGATCTTTCTGGATCTGGATCTGCGTCTGGATTTTAACCGTGAGACACTGAGTTCGAGACCAGGGTGCAAGCCTAAAAAACACATGTATTAGGGTTTGGTTTACGATTTTTACGACAGCAACAGGATCTGCATTAGGAATTTGTGGCTGTATGTGACTCGCAAGGGTTGTTTCAATTAAACCCACATGGATCTGGGTTTGGGTGATCCATAATCCAGTTGACAAAGACACTGACTGCTGATGATGGGACTGCCTGTACTACTGATCATCTCCAAAACTTTCCATAAATAAATTAATTGGCCCAAAAATAAGACGAACATTGTAATTTTATAGTCTTAGTCAGCCGAACACGGCTTGGATATCATTAATTACTTAACAAAGTAAAGGAAAAATTTTCTTTTAGATTTTCAATCTTTTGGTTCGTATATAATAATCTCAAATATGAGCCACACATCTTGGCTTTCCTGATATGAGCCTCAGTTTTACTGACAATCGTCAAAACGAGGGCCTAGCTCTGTAATTGCCCCCTCCCCTTAATATATTAGCATTGATATAGAATGGCAATACAAAATAAATCAAGAAAATTTCATAACTCAAAGAAGGCCGAGTTAAATATTCAAGTGTATGCTCAATAAAGATAGCGTGTTTCAAGTATGGATGGACCCACTCCTCTCCCCCACCCACACCTTTCCATAAGTGCTCCCGCTGTTCGCTCAACCCTGATCGTGGTGAACCTTGGTTCAACCGTTGCTAATTATTTAGTTCCATGCACATTGTTTAATGTAAAGGATGAGGCCTGGTAAAAATTGAAGAGAAGTTAACATATAAGAACAAACGGATTTATGTGGTTTAGAAACGTACTAATTCTGATCCACTACTCGAACGAGGCATACAAAAAAAAGAAAAGAAAAAAAGAGTATTGACCCTCTTCAACATGGAGTTTAAGGCAAACAAAAGATTAAACTTGAACAAGGTTTTTTGTACAAGCTACCCACCAAATTCTATCCATGGGTAGGCACAGCATAGCTGGTAGGTTGGGGGTTGTGTTGACTTCACTTCCTTAGTTCAATCTTCCTTAGTTTAATCTTCTGGGTGCTGTTTTTCTCAACTGCAAATGATAGTCGTACAACACTGGATTTAAAAGGTTAAACTAAGCTGTATTAGAAATTTAACACAAGAAAATGACTCAAATGAATCTCTCAATTCAAAAATGAGAATTTATAAATGTCAGTGCGCACCACATGCACACTTAATTCGAAATTCCAAATGTTGAGCCGATCTTTCATTGTAGTTCGATTGCGTGCATACCTCTATGCCTGTAAAAAAAAGGTGCACTCAAAAAGAATTTTTGAACTTTTAATATTTTCATCATTTCCTTTAAGAATTTTTTTAATAAAAGTATGTATATTTTGGACTTTTAATATTTTCATCATTTCCTTTTTATCTGTGCATATAACTATCTTCGTATTTATTGTGTTATTAGTTCAATCTTAAGAATACATGTCATGCACATAGACCTGTGTATGTAAAGGTGCACAATATAAAAGTGAACTTGCTTGTGCATATAACGAGCTTCCAGTCATCATCTTAAACAGCAACAAAGAAGTGGTTGCTTCAACGAAAGGGATACGGTGACAATACAAAACCGAAAAAAGGTAAGAAGTGACTTTGGAAAGCTAGACTCCACTTTAGAGGTGGAGAGCACTGTAGCATAAGGAAGCCATCGTTTAAGGGTTTACAAGAAGAAGAAAAAAGTTACTTGCTTGTCCCGTTATTCTGCTTAATACCACCCTCCAACTCGATCTTCTTCGCCGATCTCAAAAAGTTTAAAGAGACGGATTAATCAACTCTCAGCTCCCATTGATAAAGGTGAACTTACATAGAGAAACTGAAGATTTAAATCTTGGATTTGGATTAGGAAATTTCTTCTTTCTTTACAGGACAGACTGTCCGATCCGGATCTCGAACAGTTTAAAATTCTTGACCGGAATGATGATGAATATGAGATGCCATTCTACTTGCTAATAAGTATGACCCATCTTTTCTTTGCTTTATCCTTCCTCCCAAGAAGAACGGTATACGTGGAAAATCATGCTTTGCATAAGAAGACGCAAATAATCAAAGGCAGAAGAAAGAGCTGGGGTTAATTATTATGACAGGCAAGATTCTTGCATGGGTTTCTTTATTTCTTCCAGAGGGGAGAAAAGCAAAAGCATCAAAGAGTAAAAATGTGCGGTAAGAAAAAGGGGAGGGAAGTAAAGAAAGAGCGGTCAAACACAGCCTCGAAGACTTCCATATTCTTTTCCTCGAAACTCTCCATTTTGGTACCTGAAAATCAGTGAAGGACTCGTCCACTGTATTTTCTCTCTTGAGTCTTGAGTAGTATGGCATGGCGTCCCCTTTTTAGGCAAATGAAGCCAAGAAAAAAGAGGAAAAATAGTTTGTGAATAAAGGCACTATTAGTGCTTGGAAAAGCGACCTTAGGCAATTTGGTTCATCTCGGTTTTTACAAATTATTTTGGCAGTAGGTGTGAAGATGACATGGGAAATGTCTTCCAAGATATGATTTACAAACCTTGGTGATTATATACAACTTTTCTTGGTCATAAAAAGCAGGCAAAACCTTTATGTATGCTATATATTAGTTGTATTCAGACTCTTTAATGGTTTATAATACATTTATGTTCAGTTTTTCCTTTTTCAAATAAGCAGGAAAGGATCAACCAGATCTTGGCCATGCCAAGAGGGAGATGGATCGTGTGTATTAAATTTGAAATCCTTCAGTCCCGACTCCCCCCATCCAACCGAGTCGAGGGAATTGTTGTCGGGATATTAAATTTTCAGTAAAAGCACATGTTTCGAGTTCTCTTTTCAGAACGAATACAAGCATCCCCTTAAAGAAATGCCCGTAAGCAGCATCCATGCAAAATGCCTTACGCAACCCTGTATTTTTGCACGTAAGAATCTTAATCCATAACTTGTAAAGAAACCAAAAGAATTAAGAATTATTTCCGATGTGATCTCAGCTTTTCGCAGGATTTTTTTTATCAGTATCTACTCAAGTTTTTCAAGAAAAGAGGGGCCATCTTTTGAGCTTAATCTGGGCTTTTCAAGGATAATGTTTATTTGTTGAAATAGAAGCGGGTCAGGCATCTTTGGTTTGTTTAATGAGCGGTCATACTCATCTTCCAAGGAAATTTACAGCAAGCTAGGTCCTTTGTAAAAGCAAGATTAGCAAAGGCCATTTTGACCACCAATTTCAATGACATGTTAGCTCGGTCCCAAGGTCATTTCATGCAATGCTTTATTTGTGTCCCCACCTCCGGCTCTTTTTTTTTCCACCCATTAGTTTCCTTGCCGCCATTGTAAAATAGTGCTGGTTTTATATTCTTAAAGATAAAAAGGTGACCAAAATCTTTAGCATTCAAGTGTAGGACGCTTTATCTTCTTCTTTTTTTTCCCTTATGAGGAGAGTTGGAAGCGATATATGATCTGAATTTACAGTGGATTTCTCAAACCATAACCGGAAATGCAAAAATAGGTGAAAAGTAGACACCAGAAGTTATAAAAAAGCGGCAAACAAAGAAGAAGAAAAACAAACAAAGAATAATGTGACATAGATAGGGAAAGAGAGAGCAGCATGGAGTAGGCAACGATGGATAGTCATAGGGCAAAGAGAGAGAGAGACAGAGAGGAAATGTTCTTCCGGTAAGCGGAAGCCGCCTGAGCCCTCACTATGCAGACTGTTTAGAGACTTAGATGAACCTAACTGTAATACATTCATCAATTAGAGTGTACTGCCCGACCAACTATGCAAAGCCCCTTGGAGAAGCATTGGCGACGTTAGTAAGAGATTCTAAAGGGGAGACATGCATCTGGCTTTTGTTGAAAAAAAACATTGTGATAAGTTTGGAGGGAGGCATGTCTGAGGGCTGAGGCTGTTCTTGTGGAAAATATTCATCCTGTCTGCTCATAACTCGATGATCTGATTCTTACGTATCAAATCATTGTGCGATGACGCACATCCAAGTTCCTTATGGGAGCCAAAATAGATCACAGATCATCCTCGATCTCACTTTTTCTCGAATATGATTGCTTCCGGCAGCCAGTCTTACGGTCATCAGCTCTCCAGGGCGAACCCTCAGTTGCTGATCACTTTAATACTCTATACAACAACTAATCTCTAGTACCAATTCCGAAACCATAGTTCAAACTTCATTTGTTTTATATATATATATATATATATATATATATATATATATCATTTTGCACTCCCTTCATAGTGAAACCAAAATTCACATAGATCCTTCGCTTGCACTGTGACTTGTGAAGCAAAACAGCCAAACAAATTGAATTATTTTTTCAAACAACATGCAAAGAAATCTATGATGAGAATAATAACATCAAAAGCTTTTGTCTTTGGCAATAAAATTGGTCGACGTTACTTAATTAAACTTAACTTTAAACACATCATAGTAAAGCAGCATTCATATTTGTTTGCTTCAAGAAAAAAAATATAGGGTAGCTAGGAGGTACTTATTCTCATATTATTTACCTACATGCCTGTGGCTTGTTAGGGACACGTACTAGATATTAGTGCATGTGACCTAGATAAAGTATATCAATGTTTTCTTGAGAAAAAGTAAGATATTCAGATTAGACCCTTATAATGAGATATGTGGAGCTTTTGGTCCTTACCAGTTGGCGAGAAAAATAAGGTTGAATATGAAAAGACAACATAAGGCATTTCCCAAAAGAGTGGAATAAATTCTTATACAATTTATACAATGTGATGGTGGACGAATCAAGGCGTAGATATATGGGAGGAGACCTCAAGGTCTCCACCAAATTTCTTTCTGGACATGGTTACTCGGGGAAGGCAGCTGCTTGAGACGCTTATGGAAGGTTTCCCGTATCGGAATCGGCAGACGTATCGGATCGGTGCACCATTTCTCTGCTGACGCCCATCCACTTGTACCAGTGTATTGTTTATTTTTTAATTTAACAACAATTTATAAGTATTTTCAAATATTTAATCTTTTTTTTTGTTGAGGTTTAAACTTAGCCGATGTGGTGTGTATATATATATATATATATATATATATATATATATATATATATATAAGCAGATGCAATAACAGTAACCCCAACGAAAGAGTGGAGAGAAAAAGAAGAGAATCAAACTTGACGGGCCCCGCTGGCTACATAATTTGAGAGCATTTTCCCTCTATGTGAGATTGGACGAATAACTCGTGCCACGTGTCAGCTTGAATACCTTACATCTCTAAAGATGGATGGTTGTCAACAGTTGATTGGATACGCATGATCAGAATGATTGCTATAATGCAGTAGGAATCTATGTGATTGAAGGGCGTGTTTAATAAGTAGATGAGCGCGCACTCACACACACACACACACACTCTCTCTCACGATAAAGACATTAGCGTGACTTTTTAGTTCCCAAGTACAGAAAATTTTCCTCCAGCATTATAAAATATAAATGTAATGACACGACAACTTTTGTTAATGCTTTAGTGATGATATCAGGTCCAGAATTATACTAGTAGAGCTTTGCATTGATTTGAGGCCTAAGCCTTTAGGTACAGGTAGACCTTTGATTTTGAAGCCTAAGCTTTTTTTTTTTTTTCTTCTTCCTCTTTTCTAATGAAAGACTATTCTAGGATGTAGGTGAATTTGCTGTTACTAATTCAATTAGATCGATCGTAGCATCCATAACAATTAACCTGATGACTAGACTTTCATCAACCCACCAACCTAACCAACTGTTGATAAGAGGGCCGACCTCCTTTCTCTTTATCTTAAAGGTTATTGATGTATGAAAGTGTGTAATAGAGACAATGTTCCGTCAACTAACTTGATAGTGCGCTCCACCCCAATGACCTAGGCGATTAGAGCCTAGAAAATCGAAACAACGATACATAGTTTCACGGGTGCTTGTCTAACCAGCTACGCTACGCCAATCACCTTGAGACTTTTGGTTTCTACTCAAAATATCACAAATGATCACCATTTTTTCCCTCAAATGTTTCATTTTTTCTTTTTTGAACATGGCAGTACTGGCGACGATTATATAATATTTATACACGTGCATGTCCAAAGATGAATACTTTTAAAATGCTTGAAAAAACCCAGCAATATTGCATGAAATTAAACATCGAACGAAGAAAAGGAGAGAGGAAGGGAGAGTACAGGAAAAGGGACTACAAGCATATATGGCTAATGAGTGTACGTGCATGTGCATGCATAACCCTCCTCTTCTTCTTGTGCATGGTATTGAATAAAGGGGAAAATTCTCCCAAGAAGGGAATAAAGCAATAATAATGATAATCATGCAGGCTTTCTGGTAGTTGTGTAGATTAATTTAATCCCTCTCTCTCCTTCTTTACCTTTTTTTTTTTCTCCTCCCTTGATCTTAGCTCTCCCTCCCTCACCTTTTCCTTCTTTTGATTCCATCGTTCCAAGGCAACCAAGGTGTGTGGGGGACACCCAGGGAGAAAAGGGTGCCCCGACCTTCCCTCCCTACTCATTTTTCTTCTCGATTTCCCACATTCCAACTCTCTCTCTCTCTCTACACCCCATCTCCAATCACTATAAAATCCTCCTTCCCCCTTCAATCTCCCCCATCAAGCCACTCTACACCATCGTCTCCTCCTCATCTTCTTCCTCCACAAAACCAACAAGCAGAGAAGCGATCACCGTCTTCCCCTGTTCCCTTCTACCCACGCAAGGCAAGCTAAGCTTCTCGCTCTGTATCTCTTTCTGTGTTTTATTTGGTCGCGTCTTTTCAAATTCTTCTTTATTTGGTTGCGTCTTTTCAAATTCTTGCGTCCAAGATTTCGTGGTAACCGCCCCTGCTTTCCCATTCTTCTCCTTCCATCACCTGCCCTTTAGTTCTCTCTCTCTCTCTCTCTCCCTATCCAAGAACATGGACATTCTTATAGCAACAGTTAGATGAGACGCATGTGAAGAGTTTCCTCCTGTACTTTCGACCTGCAATTTCTATGTCGGCGCTCATGGTGCTGTCACAAGGACACGTTGTTTTGGTCCTCTGTGTTAGTGACATGGTGCCATATCATTGCTCTTCTTTTAAATGAGAAGATAGAGGTCAAGAATATGTTTATCTTTACTGTGTACAACGTTGAGACTCTGCATTTGACCAGTTGATGCCGTCTTGGTTGGCTTGACTCAGCTGAACTTGATCGTAGCCGAGTGAACCACAACTTTCTTTTCCGTATCAATCGTGTTGGCCCATCTCATGTTTTTTGAGTAATTTTGCACAAAATAGATCAGTCTTCGCGGTTGCCTCCCAAAGAATCGGATAATTCAATGCAAAAGAACTTACCTATTTTGCCTCTTCTTTTTATTGCTTCAACATCCTTCTTTCCAACAAATACTTTCGATATGTTTTGATCTCTTGAAAAATGGAGAGTTACGGCTCTGTTCTAATTTTGGATGGACTTTAGCTTTTCTAATGCCCTGGTGGTTCTATTACTGTGACATTACTCGGAGTCTGTTAGGACGACGTTGAAATCACATACAAAATCTTGATTTAGCATCAGTATTCTCGGGTTACATTGTTTTTTTGTCATAAGGAAAGTTATGACAATGCCGACGATTGGCTGATGTCTGATTTTGGGCTGTCGGAAATTTTTGTTCAGGCCAAAGAAAGATGAACAGGAAGCCGGGTGACTGGAACTGCAGGTCATGCCAGCACCTGAATTTCAGCCGCCGGGACATCTGCCAGAAGTGCTCGGAGCCGAGGTCGTCCGGCGACTACACTAGCTTCGGCGGCAGGGGCGGTGGCTCGTCCTTCGGCGGGTACGGCACCACCGGATCCGACGTCCGGCCCGGCGACTGGTACTGCACTGCCCCCAACTGCGGGGTCCACAACTTCGCCAGCCGCTCCAGCTGCTTCAAGTGTGGCGCCTTCAAGGATGACTCCGGCGGTGCTTTCGATGCCGACATGCCACGTGGCAATCGGGGCGGTTTCGGGTTCGGGTCCTCTTTTGGTGGCCGTCCCGGCTGGAAATCTGGAGACTGGATTTGCACCAGGTAAAATCTTTCTTCCTCTCTCTCTTTCTCTTATATATATATATATATATATATATATATATATATATATATATATATATATATATATATATATATATTGCAAATATGTACTTACATATATGTATGGACTTGTAGGTCTGGTTGCAATGAGCATAACTTTGCAAGCAGGATGGAATGCTTCCGATGCAATGCTCCAAGAGACTCTGGTAATTGTCTCTATAATTTCTTCTTCTTTATCATTTTTCCTGTTGTATTTGATGAACTCTCAGAACTAAAGGCTGCCGTGGTATTTGAAAAGTGTAAGCTGGAGATATGGTAGAATGCGAAATATTTATATAATATAAACGATCTAACAATCTGTCAGAAACCGCTGCTAGTGAATTGTTATTCTGAGGAAAAGACCAGGAACTGGATATCACTTTTCTGGGTCCTATGTCAGCCTTTAGAAAACTGATATTACAGTCTCAATGTTTCAGAAACGTCAGAAACATTGGCACACATGGTTCGCTACCAAGATAAATTTGGCAGTCAAATTTGAATGCGGCACTTTTTATGTTCACTTTAGAAAAAGAAGATCTTGGTTTTCTTCATTTCACTGTGTTTTTTTCTTTTTCTGTTTCTTCCTTTATTAATCTGCTTTTTTGGGCTTGTCTGTTCACAGCTGCAGGTTAATGACCGCCATGAAAAGCAGTTGAAGGATGGAGACTTTGCCTTGGCAGGGGCTTCTCTCCTCAAAATCACATTTTGTCAGCCTTTTCTGCAGTTTTTCACCTTCTTCCTAGTTTGGTCTACAAGACATCACTCTGCACACGCCTATAGGCCCTAGTAGGAGCAACCTTCATATGCTCAACGTGTCCTCTTTTCCTTTTTGTTTCCCAGTATAATTTAGTACCTGTGTCCTTTGTTGGAGAAAGACTTAAACTTTTATCTTGAGCATGCTTTATATATAGCTTTAAATAAATCTCTCTCTCTCTCTCTCTCTCTCTCTCTCTCTCTCTCATATTTGAGTTGTATTGCATATTGTACTGCTACCAAACTTCTAGAAGCTTCGTATCGATATCCCCGTCGAGAGCTCTCTGTGGCCTTGGCCACCATGAAAAGTGCAGGCAAAATTATTATCATCCGAGATTCAGTGAAGGTCTCGCTTCTACTTTATCGCGTAATGTTACTGAAAGCAACGAATATAACTAAGCATCAAAGTGACTAAAGTGAACAAATTATTAAGATATGAATCGGATGCAAAATTCAGAAGGGTGTGATTTTAACAGTGCAATGCTTCATGCTCGTGAATGTTCCTTTCCCTTCAAAAGAAAAGAGGAATCTTCAGTTCGTGTAGGTCTTTTGGATTTTCAACATCTCATGTCTTGGGTAGGTGTCGAAATCAAGGGGCCATGAGATTATTCTGCTTACCTCTTTCTACATGAACTTTGAGAAAATATACTCACTGTTAACTTTGATCTTCTACGTTTATATCATCTGAATCCGAACCACGCGTCTTCCAACTGGTGAGAAAATTATCAAAAACATTTCATGTCCCCGTTGGTCAGAAAATCATCTGCACCACTTGCATCCGGCCCTACTGGGGAGAAAATTATCTGAACCATTTTCATCCCCTACTGATGAGAAAATTCTCGTGGGGAGTTCAAAATCTTGGCAGATTCCTTTAGATATATTTCTTGCTTCGACAAATCATATTATTGTACTTTATGTTTCTTTTTACTATCCAACCAAATTTAGATCTAGCCAGTTCAGCATACGAAGAGATCATTTATGATAATATGAACACGTAAGAACGTGAGCGACATGTATACCCAGTTTTTTTATTATATTAATCGCACTCAACATGGTTTTTGCTTAAATTGGGATCAAAGTTTTAAGTTTGGAATCAGTTGCTGCTCAGATTTTACGTGTTTTGAGCAATCCAACAGTTGAACTTGGATGTAGATTAATACTAGGTCCGATATCCGATCCAAGGGAATCTTCAGTTCGAGATGACCAAAAGACAATCCGTTTCCTCTTTCGTTTATAATCTTTTACACTAAAAGCACACAGGCTTGGCAAAGTTCCTGCAAATGCTTTAACTTCATGACCATTCATGTCCTCTATTTTTTTTCCTTATAAGTTGGTGAAATGGCCCTGACATGCTTTAGTACTGGAAAAAGCTTCGAACTTCCTACTTTCAATCGCTGAAAGAATCTAGTCAGAAGAACAAGTTGCAGTCTCTCATCAATAACTGTGAAGACCCAACTCTTCTTTTGAAGCTCAAATATTTGCAGATAGAGATGACTCTCACATGGATACTGTTCACTACAACTGTAAAAGATGATTACCAGGGCAAAAGCAAAGAAAAGAAAAGAGGTATGAGGAGAAAGTGAGATGCTGCTCATTCTGAATTGGGAGGACAGCATCATGAAGCATAGAGCTGATCAAAAAACAAAAATAAAATTTGGATCTAATATGCCTTCATAGATTTTCCTACTGAAACTGGTCAACTTTATTGGCGATAGCTGCACGAAAAGTAAGGCACTACAGTTGCTGGGGTTCCCAACTTTGTGAGCACTTCATTGGTGATGACTCTCAGCCAATCTGAAAGTGCCTCACATTAGTCCTTTGGAATCTGCAAAGAGGACAGAAATCGAATGCAAGATCTACAAGTGGATGGCGGATGCCCATTTCTGAGACAAGAATTTCATGCATGTGGCTATGTTTCTGGATGTAAATGAGACATAAAGGCTTGCCACTGATCAATTCACCATGACTTTTTTCATCTTAATAAAAAAGGATTGTTATATTTGATAGCGTAATTGTTCTATATGTATACCATGGTTAGGTTTGTTCTAAATGAAAAGTTCATCGCAAAGATAGTTTATATCCCGGGCAAGAGATGCGATATTGTAGACAAGTGCAGGTAACTATAGTTGGTTTGAAAAACGTCAATATTGCTGCACTTCCAATAAATTTCTTCCAATTGGGCCGATCTTTTCTGGAGAAGAGAGGATCAATAATAAAAACAAGTATGAAACTAGTTTTGAGAAACCCGGTTAAGCCACGAAAATTTAGCTGTTGATGATAACCAATGAAGCAAATGTTCTGTTTCTGATTGTGATGGAATTCTCGTCATGTTTCTGATAAGAGAACCGATTCTTGAAAACGATGAACAGCAAGAAGCCCAGAGGTTCTGCAATTATTCAAGGCACCAGTACAACTAGTTCAGGTAAAGCAAGAAAGGCAAATCAAGGGATGCCCATAAGCTTTAACAATGAGCTGGTGATGATATTGAGAATCTCAATGTACTAGTGGCATCTTCAGCAGAAAAAAGTTGGGAAGCATCATCACCGCAGCCACCATCATGGTTGACCCGATGGATGTAACACTGACATCGATATCTCGTTCATCTACATTGTTAAAAGGTCAGCAGTTCGTATATTCTTCCATTAGATCGACTAAAGTCAGATGGATACTAGTATTGGTACGGGTATGGCAGGGGCGGGGTAAAAATTATGAATATGAGGATTATATATATATATATATATATGTGTGTGTGTGTGAGAGAGAGAGAGAGAGAGAGAGAGAGAGAGAGAGTGTGTGTGTAGACTTTGGCATCGTGCCAGGCCAGCTCGAATTAAAAAAATATTCTTTAAATAAAATATAAATCATTATTAAAATAAAAATAAATATTAAATAATGTACCAGGCCGAATCGGGCTCCATCGAGCCAGCTCAAACCGGTTTTTTGGGTCCAAACCTGAGTCCGGTTGGGCCAGGTACCGATGCCCAGCTCTATGTGCGTGTGTGTGACATTGATAGTTACAAATCCTTAGTTTCCTAACCCACAATGGATCATTTTAGTTGTTGATCTTTTCAAGATAGATGACTCAAAGAAAATTAAAGAGAAAAATGAGATGAAGTATTTTAGTTATATAAAATTAACAAATAACTTTTCCTTGATTTTCTCTTAGTCATTCATCCTAAAAGGATCAACGACCAAAATAATTTATTATGAGTCTCACAAGTCACACCTAAGGGTTTAGTACCTACCAATATATATATATATATATATATATATATATATATATATATATATATATATATATATATATATATATATATATATATATATATATATATATATATAGTTAATGGTAAATGCTGAACTACTTGGGTAAAGGACAACAACCAGACTGCTTAAATTTGTGTTAAAAATTATTCTAAATTAATAAGAACATCCTAATGTATTTGTAAAACTAATTTGAGATAAATCATATTTTAGTTCAAGTTATTTTTGTAAAAAAATAATCGGTCTTTCTACTATCAAAATTTTGATGCTATAAGAGTTATTCATTTTTCGATGTAAAAAACATTGTTAAAGCAAAAATTGGACTAATTTAGTATATGTTTGTGACCAAATTATTTTTAAATGTATCTATAAGGTTAGATTGCAAAAAAAAAACGTTAAGAATTAACTTTGATGAATCAACTTTTTGTCTCTTACTTAAATAGTCTAATTTTTACCATATATATATATATATATATATATATATATATATATATATATATATATATATATATATATATATATATATATATATTGTTTTAGATAAGATGAAGGACCTAGGTCATGGGATGTCCAAGAAATAATGGACAAGTACTTACAATATGTAAAGGTAAAGTCCATCTTTACGAAGGTAAAACAAGAATTGACGCATTTGCAAGTCGAGATATGAATCAGCCTAAATAATTGGTGAACGCTGTGACTAAGGTTCCTCAAGATGCGGTGGTACGAATCATCATTGCCATAATTTTCTCACCTACTATAAGCAACCAAGGCAGTATAGCAAATCGTAGCACCCGCTTGAAGGTTACTCCTACGAGAAATATTGGCAAGAATTTCAAAGTAAAAAACAAAAATGAAAATTGAAGGCAATAAGACCATCGATGATAATACCAACAATTTCCAAATCTTGTTTTGAAAAAGCAGACCAAAGGAAATATAAAACCTACTTAGGGGGAACCGCAAGAAAGCAGATCAGGCAACGAACAATCATGCTCAGAAAGGGAATATAAATGAAAAACTGAAGAAACAAACCCAGCTACAGTCCTAGAAAGAGCATTTCTCACGCCACAGAACTCTCTCCATTCGAAGCTATACCAGTATCAATTACTTCCAGGATTGTACATGACAGAAATGGAAACAAATATCTGACTACCATAAGGCATTCCACCACATATCTAGCTTAATGATTTTGAAAAACTTTCAGTGTGTAATAATAAGCAACTCAGGGTAAGCAAGAAGGGATCCCAACACCTGGCTTGAATCTTTTAAAACGAAGGAGGTCAGCAGTTGGCTAGTTGTAAAACAGGTAGTTCCTGAAATGCTTCTTTTTCCTTGAATACTATAACGATAACCCTTCACCGTTATACAATATTTAGATGACAGTATCTTAATTCACCCCGTCAATACGGAGATGACTTCAGCCGATTTATTTCTTAACCAATAAAAGAGAAGGAATGAGGATCTCTTTAGGTGAAAAAGGAAGATCATATTCAAAAACATAGCACCAGATGAAGCATGCTGAGCATCTTCCTTTTGTCCGGCTCCTTGCCTTTTTGCAGGAACATTTATTTGAATGATGCTTGAAGAGGATCATTCATCATCTTGCTTATCAACAAGTATTCTCTTGCAAGCCTCGTAGCACATAAAGGAAATGCCAGCTGCTGGTATCAACTTCATACAACTAGGACCTAGCCCTACATAGAGCCCCGAAATCCCTTCTTTTTCCAATATGCTTGTTAAAGCATGGAGCATGTTCCTGTAGACTTGCCTTCCACTAACAGCACCAACCTGCATGTTTTTTCTAGCAACCTCAAGTGGGAAAGTAGCACTGCTTGAAATGGCACCTGCAGCTGACCCAATAAGAAGAGTTGCAACATTTCCTATTTCTTCAGTCTTGAAAACTTTCCCGTAAGCCTTTCTGAGTGTGTCATAAACAAAGTAACTAGTGGCAGCATATGGCACTACACCAATAAGGCTTGGGGTCAACCCTCTATAAAGTCCCCCAAGCCCTTCCTCTTCTACAATCTTCAGAAACGCATGCAGCGTGTTGTTGTAGATGCCTCTCTTCACAAGAAAAAAAAAAAGATGTAAAAGTCGCAAGATGGAAACACAAGAAAGGTCTCACAGGTGGAAATTAATGGCCTACTGAAGTTTTAGTACCTGAATCGTTATACGGGTTTTCACTAGTTCCAGCGGGTATGTACATAAAGTGGAGCTAATACCGGCTACTGCACCAGCAACCAAAGAAGCAGGAACAGGAACCCTTGGAGACTCCCCTGGTTTAGGGGACAATTGCTTTCTCACTGTGTCATAAGCAAATAACTGTAGAAAGTGTTATTAGTATCTAACAGAAAGGACAATGTAACTTGGAAGCATTCAAAACCAAAAATCTTGCATGAAGTTGTGGTAAGAGTATACTTGTGCAACAAAACACCATAGCTTGGACATATCATTTTAGAGTTAAATAATCAGGAATATAGGATGATATTTGGTGATATTTATGTTCTCTGCATTCAAACTGACATTGTCCCTTCTGTACTAGTGTCTTCCTGCTCAGTATCATGCATCTATGTACATGTTGTTGAGCGGTATATTTTTTGCATTCATCTATGTAACATAGGATGCAGGAGAACAAATAAATCAGACTGTTATGATGTCTCAAGTTTTGAAACTTCAGCTCGTGAAACAACCAAAGCATATGCCTTCCAAAGAGAAATCTGAATCTCAACTTCAAGGATGGGTATTCAGAATGGGAAAGTACATGCAAGATAGTTTCTTTCTGCAAATCATTTACCTAAAATCAGAATTTGGAAACAAGTTTCTGAAGACCAAACACAGGTTACAAGAATAACTTCCCATATATTGATATTTTAGAAATATAATACCTATGATCATCTTAATTTAACTGTCACCAGAATGTGTCAGTTAATTCTGCAAATTCATTCAGCACATATGGGACCAGGTCTTATTCAAATTATGGTGACGAAACAGAGTTGTAGATGATTTGTACCCTGTATATGTATAGACGATGAAACAATCTAAAGACAATGAGAACTAAAGGGTGATCGGTGACAGTGCAGATTTGTACCCTGTATATGTATAAATGATGAAACAATCTAAAGACAATGAGAAATAAAGGGTGATCAGTGACAGTGCAGATTTGTACCCTGTATATGTATAAGTGATGAAACAATCTAAAGACGATGAGAAATAAAGGTCCGTGACAGTGGAGTGATGATATACCTTCATTCAGCTCCACATGAGCAACCAATGCAAACATACCCATAGAATATCAAATTTAACCTGTTATATGCTGCTATTTACAGTTTTAAAGAAGGAAACCACCTTTTCACTAAAGGTTATGCCACACAAGTCCATATCTAAGCATGCTCCAGGACATGATTGCTAGGCACTTGACATTAGAATAATTTTTCAAACCATAAAAAGCTTAGTTTCTTGGAAAATTGCATTGCTCTTGCCCACAATTTTCATAGACTCCACTTTAGGGCATCGACTCATCCATGAAAGGTGTCCTTGTCAATAAGTTAAATGAAAAATTATAGGTACTATTTGTCTCATAAACAAAATATGATAAAGAAAAACAATGTAAGCTGGGCAATGCAAACTTGGTTGACTGCGTTTGTGTGTGTGTGTGTGTGTGTGTGTGGCAGAGAGAGAGAGAGAGATTTTTGAACTTTGCCTAAAGCAGTCTTTTACTTTTTAATCGAAACCTATATGATCTGTATGCAGCAATCTCCATTTTCAAATTTCAGCTTCCACACCAATTCTATACAATTCCATGTCTTCCAAACATTGATATCCTTCCGACAACACCTTCAGTCAAAACTTAAGGTGCACGTGCACCCTTCAAAGCCAACCTCAAAGAGACAGACGTAAATAGAAGTTCCAGACATTTAAAATTTTAAACAACTTAATAACAGCAGTCACAGCAAAAAGGCCGGACATATAAATCAATACAATAACAACTGGCCTCTAAGTTATTCCATGTTACAAAGGGAACAATATCATTTCAAGATCAATCTTGCACAGGTGGACTCATGCATAAGAGAGAAAAGCAGGTTATGAAGGAAGCACATGTGAGCTTATCCTTTCTGGATATGTATGCATCTTCTCTCCCATCAATACGTTCACAGTGGAGGTCCTAAAAAACAGTACAACCAAGAAATTTCCAGCAATACGCACCATTCAGCATCTCAACACACATCGATGGGGAAAGAGCAAAGCAGATATGCAGAGATACAAATTACGTGTTCGTCGAATAGCCCATCATCTCTAAGAACGAAGTAAAATAAGAAGAGAAAAAATACATGGACATGAACCAGCATAAAAGAAAAAGGAACTAACAGTCAACAAGATAGAAGAAAAGAAATGAAACAGAGATCAATGAATATGCTTACTCACTTCTATTGCTTTACTTGGCGCCACCCGGATGACATTGACAAAATTCCCCCTAAACAATCCCTTCCAACCCTCGGTCTCCATTATGTTCCTAAACACCTCCGTTGTAGAATGCCCACTGCTACCAACCATCAAATGCGTCCTTATCGTCTCCAGTGGCGCCACCGCCGTCCTCGAAACCGCTCCGGCCACCGCTCCGCTGATCAATCGCCTCAAAGAAGCGTTTTTAATCGTAACTCTAAACACATTCCGTTTCTTGATCTTCACTTTCACCCCATCATTTCCCTTCCCCTCCTCTTCCTTCTCTCTGATTCCAATCATCCGAAGGCCATGTTCCAGAACCGCGTTCGTCGACGACGAGCCCGAGGACTCGGGTGCGAGCAAACCAGCCTGAATCTTCCTTTTAACATCTTCCCTGGGATTGGAAGGGTCTCCGGCGTCCATGCCCATCTGCCCAACGCTAGCAAACAACCCGTTCCATTGGAAGCCCACATCAGGATTCGGTACTGTGACCTTGTTCTCCATCTTATTCCAATTCTGCAAGATACCATCGATCGAATTCCACGGGTAGACAACTTCTGACGCGGAGAAGAAGCATCTTTTCCCCTTCTTCCCCAACACCCCTGTGTCCCAGCAACCCATACGAAGCCTTTTGCTCTTCGTCTCCTCTTGGGATGGTTTCTCAATCCACTTCCACTCGAAACAGGAAAGCAAGTAGGAGAGCTGAGCAAATATGGTTCCTTACCAACATTCTTGGGCTGCAACTAGGTGATCGCAGAAGGGTTGATCTGCATGGAGCATCTTATTCTTCCCCTGAACTCGACCACCACTGTTGGGGGGCCTATCGCCATGTTACTTTTCCTTCGTCCTCTTTGTTTTATTCCAAAGGGAATAAGTGGTTCCGAAAAGGCAACACAGGCGTGAGATCTTACAAGGACGGAGTGATTGTTCTCATGGTCATTAGAAACTACATCACATGGTGATTTTGCCACTTTGGTTGCACAGAGCTGACAAAGACCTTGATTTGGTCTAACTCAGGTTTTCGATGTCGACGGGCAACGACCGCCTCCCCTTTCTTTGTCACTGGAGTACGAGTGGAATCAAACATTGATGCAGAAATGCTGTTTTGACTTACATCGATAGCCATCAGTTGATCATGTTTTATCATCTGTCGATTAAGTTTTCTTGTGGATGCAATTGGTTTTTAGGATGTTCTCTTGTGGCCATCAACTTCCGAGTTTATGCAAATGATTTTGAATTCTGGATGCCAAGCATTGGATCTGAGACAGTTGACAATGACATGGAATCCCCATCCAATTCTAATCTTTTGTTTTAGTAGAAAATGATTTGTTTCTGGTGATCTGGTTGAGGCCCATATCACCCTAACTAGTAACCAGCTGCCACCATTGGTGGCTCGAACTGATGTCTTAGAATTTTGACTGTGGAATCACAATTCCAAAGTCAAATTTCCATCACAATCTGGAATTGTAATGAAAATTTCAGTTCAAATTTTTCTTTGAAACTTATAATACGGAATTTTGATCCTAGAATTAATTAAAATTATAGAATTCATGCGTTTAAAATCTTCATGTTATGCCTCAAAGATTGATGAAAAATTCCAGAATTCTAAAAGCATAATTTCACCCCTACCATGGGATCATATTTCTAAAATTTTGATTTTGGAATGAGTCTATAATTTCAGAATCAAAATTCTTTATTTGATAATGCAACCCTCATTTTTGAAGAATGGGAATAATGATTCTCAAATTCCATTGGTTCCAATATATATATATATATATATGATCGATATACAGTTTTTAAATATAAATAAACTTTTAAGTCATACGATTCGCAAACGCGGTTGTCATCATTTCTTAAAAAAAATACTGTCAACTGTTGAAAGTTACGAATTCATGCTTTTTATGTATAAGCAAATTTACTTGAAGCATTATTTTGCATCAAATAAAGAATGTGGAATGTAGTCGTCTAGCGCTAGCAAGGAGAAAACTGGCTGATTAATCCCAACTTGTGCTTAGATCTTGAGCAAGAAATGACGGATCCACTACAACATCTGATGTGCTCTTCACTTTTTATCACTTCATTTAATGCTCACTATTGAACATTAAGTGAAAATCAAGAGAAAGAAAAGTAGATAAGTACTGAGAAAGACATTAAAGTGAGTCTGCAACCAATGAATTTTTGATTCCTAAAACTATTGAAAGCAAGGATTGGTTTTCCACCTTTTCCTGATCCGACCAGTTATGTCAAATGCTAAATTTGTCAAATAGGACTTAAGATTCTAAGCAAGATTGTGTAACCATTGAACTTTTGATTCTTATAACATGTTAAATCACATGATTGGATGGTCAAGCCAATTTAATAAACATTATTACAACAAGCAATTTCTCCATTACATCATCCTATGCATAAAAAAAGTAATTGTGCCTAACCTGATGGTTTAAAATGAAACTAAACCTTTCTCTTCAATGTGAATCTGCTTCGAATCATGATTTGTAAAAATTTATATATCTAAAAGGAAAAAAGGATATCTTTCTTAGTAAATAAGAAATTAAAATGAGTTTAAATTATTAAAACATTCCCAAGTTTTGAAATAGGATGTAATGCATTGCACATATACAGAGTTATAAGAACACACTTCGGTGTGTATGATGTAGCGACTGTGACAAATCTTGTTTGCATAGAAGCATGAAACGGTGGTCTTGACTTTCTGTCCCCTCTTTCATAGCCGACTCCCTGCGTCACGATGCATACTTTGAAAAATGCTACATCGTGACGTCCTTTTTACAGCAAAAAAAAAGGGAAAAAAATGCATAATTATCAATAATATTATTTTGACAATTGGGTTGTGCATGCAATATAGCACGGATTTGATCATCATCGAGGTTGTTTTTTGAAATAACCAAATAAAAAAAAATGAGATAATACAATGAAATAAATCATGCATAAATTGATTTAGTGTAACAACCCGACCCATTCCCGAGCTCGGGCCCCCTGGTTCGGCGGATCCCAACCCGCCCCCTAGCAGTTTCGGCTCCAAACCTAAAAAGGTTAGGAACCAGGACAATCTTCTCATCAATGACCTCCTTTATAAACCCTTGAAGATTCTTCAAAATCTTCGATACGAGACTAAACTTATAGTGTGTTATATTTAATTAAATCACTGTATACATAACTTTGTGAGTGATTTATGAATCTATCTCAAAAAATAAAATATATTAATGAATCACTAGAATTAACGTTCTACAAATCTGACCTAATCTTTTGTGCATATTATAAGACACTCACTAATTGTTCTTGTTACCAAATGACCATAACTACTCTCGAAATTGTTAAGTAATTGGGTTTTGATTTCCTTGAAAATTTTATTTTTGCAATGTGTATATAACCTCCCAAAACTTGGCCTCGATGAGGCCTAACCTACCTGCTGAAGAAGATAACTTAATCTAACTTGGATCACGGCCAACCACATACATGACTGGACTGACCAGATCATGTACGTGCGGCCCTTAGAAATAAATAGAACTCGCCGAGTTGACCTGGGAATCACTCGACTCAGCTTGGATCGCTAAAAAAAACCTGGCTACGAGTCAAGATTGGTCTGGCTCACCCCTCACTCGGCCTGACTTGGCTCGATTTGCGTTTGACTTGATCTTGACTCATATGATTCAGATTGTTTTAAAACTCGATCGAGTCGACGAGTCAACTTGCTGACGTGGTCCGATCTGAGTTCGAATCACTAGTTTGCAACTAATAGTTACAAGACCTGATATTCGAGCTCAGCTGATCGATGGGTTCAATCTTGTTCTGCTTGGCCCTTGATGGATCAGCCAGCTTCAAGTTGCCATGCTGCTGCCCTTTGGGTGAGCGAGAGCACTGCTTGAAGCGAAGCCCGAAGCCCCCCCCCCCCCCCCCCCCCCCCCCCCCCCCCCCCCCTTCCCTCTGCCTTCAGGGTAGTAAGCTGCGTCAGTGTCAGTGATAGAACGAGACACTTTTCAACTTGGATGTCGCGTCCTACAATCTTAAGACACATGAACACAGCATCCACGATAATCGAATTAGAAATCTGCCTTGTACAAGTCTCTAGCCCGACCAGCGACACTATACCCCTTGAGGCACTATGCCGCTGCTTTTCGAAAAACCTTTCCCTTGGTGAAAAGTTTGTTAGCATAACAAATTCATATACAATTCCTAGGTTTTTATTATATGGAATGAGAATATTTTCGAGGAATATATGGCGGTATTTTGAATAGGACAATATTCTTAAAGCTCTACCATACATTATATGGCCAATTAAACATGGAGTTAGTTACAGCAGTTTATTTTTAGAAACCATGCCTTATGTCATACATTTAAAATAAGACCACGACTTTCTATGGCATTCCACCTCCGTGCGTCGATTTTTGTTTTTAATACTTTGACAGTTTAATCAATTTTAATACAGTAAATCAACTAATTTGATGGTATATGTGTATATTATGTAAACTTATTCAATATGTTTGATCAAATTCATTTAACTGATATTCATCAGTTCATTTAATCCTCCCACTTTACAAAATATGTTTTGATCAAATTCATTTATCTGATATTCATCAGTTCATTTAATCCTCCCACTTTACAAAATATGTTTGATCAAATTCATTTATATTCATCAGTTCATTTAATCCTCCCACTTTACAAAATATGTGTTGGTTTTAAACCTTCAAATAGTTTTATATTTACTTAATCTGCTCCTACCCAATTCCACGTTAGTCAACCGATTGGCGTGCGCATTTATATGATGGCGACACTGTAGAGAGAAAACGATGCCTTTGGAAAGCTTAAGAGCCAATCTACTTGGTCTTCCGTTCTCGCCATCTTCATCAGCGATGGAGTTCTTCTGCGAGGCCGAGGCGGTCCGCCTGCGCAGCCACAACAACAAGTTCCTGTGCGTGACGGACGACGGCCGGTCGGTGCGGCTCTCGAGGAACGGAAACGCCAAGGAGGCGGTGTGGCAGGTGGTGTGCGTCTCCCTGGACTACCGGCGGCCAATCCTCCGGCTGAAGAGCCGGGCGGTGGGCTGCTTCCTGAAGGCGACCGACGCGGTGGCGCTCATGAGGGGAATAAAGGTCGGGGGGAAGGTGGTGCCATGCTGGTCCGACCCCATGGACTTCTCCCTTGATTGGGAGCCCCGCAGGGAGGGTTTCCATGTGGTGCTGATGAGCAGGAAGAACGGCGGCTTCCTCCGCCCCCACAGCGGCCCCTCCCCGTGGAGGAACGCCGTCACCCTCGACCCAACGCTCAGCAAGGCGACTCTCACCGCCGTCGCCATACAGCAGTGCTTCCTGTGGGAGGTCGAGCCCGCCGACGCCGAGCCGGCGCCCTCCCTCCTCGTCAGCGTCTTCACCTCCCTCGCCATGGACGATCAACTGGGAATGAGATCCAGCAGTGACTACGACGAAAGAGTAAGCATTCTCCCTCTTTTTCATGGTAAAAAAAAAAAAGCCTTTATTTTGATACTGAAATTTCATGACAGTTTCTCATTTACATACATACAAGTACTCTTAAAACTTAAAATTAGATTACTAGTGTCTCTAGCCAAAATTTTCTTTTTGGTGCAGAACCACAATTGCATTTTCTTAATTCCATTCAAAATCTTAGGCTTCTTATACACTAAGTATATTTTACAGTTGCAGAACCACAATTATTATATATATATATATATATATATATATATATATATATATATATATATATAGTTTTTTTTTTGCTTGCCTTAAGGTCGGGGACGGCACCGACCAATTTACCCGAGTCGGTAAAGGAGCATGCTAACTGTTGAGCTTTTGACTTTTTTCTGATTTAAAGATGTTAAAAGTTAAATGTCTCCTTCTCCCAACCAGGTGGATCCATGATCTCGTTTTTTCTGTTAGTTTATGATGTAATATGAAGCTTTACTTTGTCACAAACACGGTTGAGACTGTCTCATTTCATTCTCTACCAAATCACGTTGTAGCACTAAGTTGGTTTTATCTTATAGCAGGTGTATCATAAAAATGAATATGGAAAACAATCAGGGGCAGAGCTAAAAAAGTTTGACTGGAGTACTAGTTATATAATTTTAAAATTTTAAAGCATAAAAAAAAAACTACCATGAAACAAAATAAATGTGGGCCCATGTAACAAATTGCCCACACGGTGCCCACACCTGCCTTTGCCGTCAAAGAGAACATTCCCCATGTTCTGTTTAAGGCATGCCAACTGTACCTCTGGCCCACTTACATTGGATTTTTGGCCCACTTTTATGGGTACATGTCATGCACAAGAACTTGTGCACTTTGTACATATGATCAGGTTCAGTGTGCGACCCAGTTGAGGGTTTATGTGGGCAATTGTTCATATAGACTTGCGTAATTTAGTTTATTTATATATTGGTTCGTCACATAATTTATTTTCACTTGATATTAGTGCTCCTCTACCACAAATTTTTAGCGTGCCTTTCACAAGTTGACTTTTATAAAAACCACGCCGTAGACTTGGTTTAATTTAAAGTTGTGTCTATCTTATATCTATGCAAAATTAGAAGAGAAAAAAAATTAAGAATAACGAACTTCTCATGTTAACAACACTCTTTAATTATAATTGAAATACGTTGTTAAATTCCAGGGAAGTGCTTATTGAAGAGGAAAAACTAATGGAGAAGTTAATCAGGGAACAAGGAGATTGTGGAAGGGAGAAGTTGAAAACTGTTCCTGTCGTCAAAAGTCTTGTGTGATGATGAAATTGGGTGAAACGCGTGCAAAATAATAGAGAGATCGTATGTATTCTTTTCACGAAGGGGACGTGATCAATTTCGTGTCTTATTTTGCATAAAATTTTTCATTCTCAGACATCAGCCTCAATATTTATAGTCTCGAGAAAAGAAGCCTATGTGTTTTGAATTTTTGGTATCCAATGATCAATTATGTAATGGTCAATGTCTGTCTGGAAAAATTTATGCAGGGGCGGCATCTCATGTTTTGTAATATTTTCTTTGATGACATTTTTCAAAATTTACATAATTTTTTCATTAAAAAAAAAAAAAAAAACTAAAGTTTGATTTCACAACAAACCTCCCTTCCCCTGGCTTTTAACATGTAGCATGAATCTGACATGCTGCATGAAATTAAAGATTTCTACATGAAATCCAAATCTCATATATATAGCTTGTATCTTCAATCTCATTGTTCAATCTAATGAGAATGGCCAAGCTAGTTGCTTACATGGTAAAGAACAAAAGAAGAAGCAGAAGTGAATTTTAGAAATTGAAAAGTAGAAGGAACTTGTCCTCCTTCCATTATTATTTGATCGGACAGTATGCTTTATTTACTGCCGGAAAGTTAACTTACTTTTCTTTGTGAAATTGCAGAGCATTACCTCCAGTAGAAGTTCAACTGTGGGCACAGAAGTAAGTCTTTTGCACCTTTCAATGAAAGAAGAGTCAAATTGCTAACATGAATGAATTAGTAAATTTCGGGCTATCCCTGTGGCTAAATGGTTATGTTAAAAGGCATTTTTTGAGACATAAAATAAAAAAAGTTAACCATCCAACCATAGAAGTAGCCGGCTGATTTCAATTCCTGCAATGAATTATATTTGGTTAATGTGAAACAACAATACATGGTTTCTTGCAGACACCTGGTTCATTGTCCAGCTCAACGCGAGAGCCCAATGAGAGAGTGATCTCCTTCACCATGGCGGATCATAACGAGACTGATGAAGATGACAAGCAATTCTCATCCATCACATTCCGAGGAAATGATGTTCAAGATATGACAAGGAAGCTAGAAGAAGCAACGGGACTCCAGGATATCATTGTTTGCGGAAAGAATCCGTGCGATGGGGAAGTTTTTCCTCTGCGGTTGCCGCTGCCGCCGGGAAACCTGCCTATGAGGGTTCTGCTGGTTCAATCCCCAAGATGCCAAAGTCCCTCTGAAACTCTATCCAAACCATGTTTGGCTTCGAAGACCTGGGATGAATTTGCGAGAGTGAGAAACATGGATTTTATGGGGGGAGCAAGGAGGATCTTTAAGAAAGCACTTGATTGGGAACTTCCAAGGTATCCCCTCAGGTTTCCGGCTAAGTAATCTGATCGTGTAGCACTTACCGTGCAATTTTTCCGGTCGAATCAGTAGTTCTAGGCACGGCAAGCAAAGATGCCAGTTTAGAGTGCAGTTGCCCCATGTAATAAGTTGAGAGAATGAAAAAAGACAATATTGGTGTCACATTGTTCAAGTAGATCTCTCTCTTTCTCTCTCTTTTTATATATACATCATGCATATGACTTGCTTCAACCTCCCGGGGTCAACTGGTTTCCTCATATTCTTCTTTGGGCTGGAGGTCCTACTGGACGATCCAAAACTCTTGCATGGCTCATTTTGTTGGACCGCGTTCAGATTCAAAATAACCTCAAAAGGTCTGGTTTTCAGCTTCCGAGTAGATGCCCTCTATGTTGTAGTGCCGAGAAAACTACCACTCACCTGGTGTGGTTTTGTCGAGTGTCTCAAGATCTTTATGCGCTTACTTGGTCTATGGCTCCCATCAAAGTCACAAACATATCTACAATTCGGGACCTAATTCTTGGACCAGCTAGAGTGAGAAACAAAAAGAAATGGCGCACCATTTGGAGAATTTTGCTATTTACGTTTTGGTGGGTCATTTGGAACTCCAGAAATGACATTATTTATCGAAATGAGGTGGTCTCAGTTGAACGCATGGCTTCCTCCATCCTATATGACATTTGGTTAATGTCTCGTAGCTTATGAGGAAACACTAGTACCTTCAACCTCATACAAGAATTAAGAGCTGATTTATAATTGTAATTTTTCAAGTTAAACTTTTTGTTGGACCTATGTTAATGTTATATATATATATATATATATATATATATATATATATATATATATCTCTCTCTCTCTCTCTCTCTCTCTCTCTCTCTCTCTCTCTCTCTCTCTCTCTCTCTCTCTCTCTCTCTCTCTCTCTCTCTCTCTCTCTCTCTCTCTCTGCGTCTGCAGTTCAAGTTGAGTCTACCCTTGTTAGCCATTACCAAGAAATGTACCTTGGGTTAGTGGATCATTGGCCTCAGGGGCGGAGATAGGTGTGGACATCATATGGGCAATTGCCCACACAGGCCCACAAAAAAGTGTTCATTTTGATATTGAAATTTCCTGGTCCAGTCCTATGAAATTATGTTAAACATTATGAAATTGATTTTAAGAAATGAAATGTCTAAAAACCAGCGCGTCCTTCTTGTCTAAGTTCTTTTAGTTATTAAATACAGGCTCCTTGAGGCGAGCCATAATATTAATAAGGGTAATCAGACTGCCATAATATAAATGATGCCTGTTAAGCATCGTTCGTCATATATATATATATATATAAGAATTCAAATGTGCTGTTTGGCTAAAAGGTAAAAAAATATCATTAAAAATCGTCTTACTAGCATTAGCAACTGTTTATAGTAAAATAACTCTTGGTGTACAGTACTTTCAGTAATAAAGTTTTTATTTTTACCTATTAGTTTAATAACTTCAGCAACAGTTTATAGCACTTTCACGGATAAATTTTTAATCTTTTACGATTAATTAGGCAACAGCTGATAAAATTAAGGTGGATTCAGCTTCTAAGATTGAAGTTCACGCTTACCAACCAGAAAGAGATGAAAAAGGAACTATTCTAGCTTCCGTTCGATTATGAAGTGACCTGCTTAGCCCACACAAATGTCACAAAATTCTTTTCCTTTAGCAAATCTCATTTCAAATATTTATGACATTAATTCTCGGTTTTTAGAAAAAGAAGTCATTGATCGACATGCAAGTTGAAGCACGATAAAGACAGCATCTCGAAACTAGTAGTGTGATAAAATACTCAAAACAATTTACATTTAAAGTACATGTCATTTCAAATCTCAGCTGATGCCCATTCAATGATGGAAATATACAAAAGCGTCATGTGACACAGGCTGGAGAAAATGATATTTTGTTTCAAGGTGAGCGTTTCTGCTTGCTAATAGAACATGATGTTACCATGGTCAATGAATCTATTCCAATCTTTACCGTGCCGTTTGTGCGTCTGTCCCCAATGAAAGAATGAGTGATCCTTCCCTGCACCGGTCCCTAATGAAAGAATGAATGATCCGTCCCCCCCCCTGCGTATCAAGGACTTACCACTCAGTCCCCGAGTAACAATTTGTTATTGTTTGCCAAACGTGCTTCAAAGTTCAATAGGAAGCAACAAACTGAGAACTTTCTTTGGAAGTTCTGCTAATTTTTTTTTTTTTTTTGGTAATAGTGGGTTTGTGGTGATAAGTGTTCAAAGGACAATAATATTGCTTCTTCAGTATGGACAAAAGAATTTGTTAGATATGACACAAAAGGGATCTCATTCTGTTATTGATGAGTGAACTTTTGAGAAATACGTGTTGGCCAAGTTTGGTGCAGTCAGTTGGGCATTTTCCCGTGAAAAGCATACATGCAAGCACCCCCAAATTATCACCACAGTAAAATTTTTTTGTGTGGTGGTTTGCGTCACTGCTATAGCACTCCTTTTTCTTTTGGAAAAAAAAAAACTCCTGCTTATAGAGTGGGTACACTGTTTAATTCGCCATGATTACTACATGGAAACACATAAAAGCTAAATCTAACATGAGTGAATCTTATAAACCTCTTCAACATCCCTGAAACAGTTACAATTACAAACATTCTCGATACCAGCGGTTCAGTAACATAGCTCAAAAGACATGCATAATAACTGCAATGGGTATTCATTCCTACAAGCGTTTTCATATTTTCTTTAAATGACATGATGCATGAGATGTTATGGTAATGAAAATCAAGCTTATCTATTGAATCCTGAGCTATGCTAAGTTTGGTACCGGAGGCCAATTGATGTATACATCATGGTATGTGCAGTTGCTATTAATCTGGCTTCTGTACTTCCCGCTGAAGCATGCACTCCAACTGGATGTGTGTGTGGTAGATCATCTTAAAAGAAGCTTCTCCAAGAATATCACCAAGATTTTTTGATCCGAGTCGAATGCAGCAGCTATTCAAACAGTTGATCTCATCAAAATAGTTCGAACAGATCCTGCATGCCAACAGACACTCCTTTTGGTTCTTGCTGATTGTGCGTGGCAGTGAACCACCATTTTGGCCAAAAGGATGTCATTCACCATTCATCTTAACGGCTCTTATGAAGAAGCAGAAGTTCGTTTTTCCATAACATCGGACAGGGTGATGAGACTAAACCAGAACAACGTGTCTCCATTTGAAAGATGAGAAAAAAAAACCCAAAAAACCCGGTGTTCACCATATCCAATGAAATATGCCAACTGAGAGGCACTTTACCAATAGCCTCGAAAATGTTTCCAGATAACTTTTCTTTTCACATGGGAAAAGAAGTTCGTCTCTGCTATTTTTATACTGAAATTTGAAACCAAGTCAGTATCTGAAATTAACATCAACACCTCACGATCGTTCGAGAAAGAAAAAAATCTTAAACTAACCACGCAATTTCGGTAGGAAGCACGATCATGACCTGCGTATTGTTGTGCTGACAAGTAGCACCATCAACTGCTTGATTCCTGAAGAGTTCTTCATCAAATAAAAAATATGCAAAATCTGAGAACGAAAAATCAAGATCACTGCATTCATGAACATGGAAATGGTTTAACAAGGAAAAAAATAGTAAATATATGATGTTAGGCATGATTTAACAGTTAACTTTTTTATGTAGATCAAGAGTGAACCAGAATACAACAATGGAAAAGACTCTTTGAACCCTTGATCATTCATGAAAAAAAAAGAAACATAAGAATGTCAGCCAAACTTTCACGTCCGGACAGAATCAACATTGATTTGACATATTTTATGAAGATATCGATCGCAGTAAAACCAGACTTGCTTTCTCATTCATTTCTTTTTAAACAAAAAGTGTGCAACCATCCATTCGTCTCCATTGTTGTAGCCGAACAGCTCTGCTACTGAGATGAAGAAGGTTCGCCAATAAACAGTCCACCTAGTCGCAGAGTCCTTTCCATATGTGGACTCCATTATTGGCTTTATTTTTGCAGCATTAGCATCCATCCTCTTCAGCCATTCTTCACTGCAAAGGGAAAGAAATTGAAGAAATTGTGATACTGATAAGATTCATAAGAACCATCAGCGCTTGGATGAACCCTTTCCGGATAAACAAGATATCCTATCAAACCCTGTTATGCTTCATAACAGAATATCTTACTTTTATCCTGTTTGTCTAGGATTTTAAGGTGTATCCAACTGTCAGCTAAGAAAGAAACAAGACTCGCACTGAGAGAGAATTTATGCACCTTGTCTGAGCATAATGCTTCCCATTCACAAGCCAGTGGTTGACAATGGAAACATGATCCTGGAATTTTTTTGACATGAAGGTTAATAAACACATCTTACAATACAACTAATTATGCTCAAGAAAATAATTAAAAAGTATCTGATCTGAACATGAGTTAACACAGCTAAATATGAACAATTTAGTGCAGAAAAAACAATAGCCAGATCCAACTAAAGTAGTCTTTTAGATTGCGATTTTTTGACCTGCAATTCTATCAGCAAGGTCAAATCAAACACAACCGATCGTGATTTTCCATCTAAGGCACACTCCTGGTAGCTTCCCCGGGGAGTTAAAATTGTTCGCCCTCATTTCCATGTGTTTGACAAAAGGTATAGGTCTACTATAGAAGATTATCAAGCACAAAATGTGTCGAAGAAATAGATGAATGCTTCAGAAAACCAAAACTAGGAGTATTGCCACGGACCAACTTACCTGGAAATAAAGAAGTAAATTAGCAGAAGGCATTGTACCACCAGTGAAAAAGTATCTTGTTATCCAATCATCATCATTCTTGTCCTGAATGACAAACAGATGTAGAAGAAAATATGAATGGTGTTTATCGCATGAACATCTGTGTTACATGAAGAAATAAAGAAAGCTAGACTTATTGGGAAAAAGGAGTTCTGTGAACCAGAAAAAGGTTTCTACTAGATTGTTCCATTTGACCATGTTATGAAGGGAATGTAACTCCAATATTGAAAATTAGCTTGCCTAGATGTGATGTAAATGATGCATATACCTCAAAGTGATAAGTGAACGCTTTATGACAGAAGTAATGAATGAAAAGAAGGCTCTCGTCATTCATCCATTTGGATATTTTCTTCAGAAGTTCCTGATAGTTCTTCATGTGCTGAAAAGTAGACAATTTCTCAACATTTACTGCTAGCTTTACAAGAAATCTTTCCTGAAGTGTCATTTGTACAAGTGTACCTCAAACATTTCAATGGAAATTATTCTGTCAAAGGTCATGTCCATTTCGAATTTACTGATATCTGCTGCTATAATTTCAACATTGGAGAGCTTGAGATTTCTGCAACAAAAATTGCATTAAGGGTTAAGCCTCCAACATTTGAAATCCCATCCAATGTGCCTCCCTCCACAATTTTGTTGATGCATCATATATGTGCTCTAAAAAAGAAAAAAAAAATGCAAAAAATAGCTTTAGATTTCTGCACATTAAAACCCATCAAATGTGCCTTCCACTACAATTTGGTTGATGCCTCATCACTCAAAAAAAAAACGGCAAGAAAGACCTTTGGATTTCTGCACATTAATTCTAATTTTAAAATGCACAGGTCACAAGTTTTTCCTATTCTGAGAAAATTCTTTGGATGTTTTGAGTTTTGACCGACCAAAGTCTGCCCATAGTTAGTATTGTTCTTGCAATAGCTCTTTACATGGTGGTAGAGATATTTTAGCCATTGCTGTTCCTACTGCTATTAAATATGAAGATGCAACTAACATTTTATATGGCTGATTTGAATGGAGTAAAACAAACGGTAGTTAATACAATAGATGCCAAGGAAGAAAAGATTGGAACTCACGGAAGTTGTGAATATTAAGGTATGAGAACAACATCTGACCATAAATATTTCCGCTGTGATCTCCACAGCAGAGAATGAAAATTTGCTTACAACTCATTTTCAAAAGATAGGTACAAAATGATAGGCTGTTAAATGCCACTATATATATCATGAAATGAAGCTATAGGGAACCGCCATAGTCCTGCCTAAAAGTAAAACATAACATGGAAAAAGCTACAGTTGTGAGAAGGTTATTTCTTATCAAGGAAATTCAGGCAAAAGTAGGAATTAGAAAAAGGCTTGTCACATGATAGTTGCTTAGCATCACGTTATTCACAGAAAATACTCAAAATAGTAAACTTGGAAGCTCTGAATACTCACCTGCATCGTTCCTCTATAAACTCCTTTTGTGTTGTTGAATTACAAATTCCAGTTATGCGGCAATTACTGTATTTCTGGGCAATATGTACAGAAAAGGATCCCCAGCCACATCCAATATCCAGAATGGTCTGCCCATCTTTTATATCTGCTCTCTCGCAGTATATATCTAACATTGCCCTCTCAGCTTCCTCCAACGTATCAGAATTATTTCTGAAGTAACAGGAGCTGCACAATAGAGGTTCTAATGGTTCAATTGGTATAAGAATGAGGGCAGTTTGAGAAAAGATTCTAGTGCATTCTTATATTTAGCACTCAATATTACAATGAACGGTACAAAATCTTATCGAACATTTTCAAAAGCAGCATTAAATTTTACTCCATAAGTAAGACAGAGACCTTCATTCTAAACTGAAATTGTGATTTTTCATCAAACAGTAAATAGGCTAAACTGTTTAAGACCTTAAACCAGCAAGAAACAATAACCACCCACAAAATAGATGTCTGAAAAGTTGCAGACACAATGGCATGAAAGAAAAAAAAAACAGGCATGAAGCAGCTCTTCCAGCAGAGTAAAAGAATATAAATGGACAAATATGTATTTTTTTGTTAAAAAGAGAAGAACTGGCCTGCTGCTTGATTCCTCGCCCAATGACATACTCCAAATCAGCAAACCATATGTTTTACATTTTTTTTTTTTGAATTAGGTGTAAAGAGATTGAAAACGAACATAACTAGAAAGATCTGTTTCTATGCAAATTCTAGTGCGACATAAATGGGCTTCAGTGTCATTAGAACCCCCCACCGTTTCATATAATTTTCACAAGTATGCTCTAAAGGATGCACTCACAATTAAATTCCAGCAAGGACCAAAAAACCGTCTTACAAGAGAAAGCCTCAAGAGATCCAATTTACCTATATTTCATATTCTCACCCAACACTAACTTGAAAAAAGAAGTAGGCAGCTCATAATGTTGTGACTTTGGCTTCTCAGTCTCCACTGCTATGGGCATCTGCTTAAGAGCTACAAAGCAAACCTGATATTAGAGGGTTGTTGCATAAATGGCAGGAGAGATAGAGCGTCACCCAATTGTATACAACAAATAATTATCAGAAAAATATGGGGGATGTAATATTGAACAATTTCACAGATGAAAGCCCTTTCAACACCATCATGGCCAAATTGCTCACATCTTGTTGAGATATTCAATGTTGCATCCTAGATAACACCTTGTATGCGCATCAACCTCTGGATAAGGCAGGAAGAACATTGCGAGACGCTGGAAAAGAAAGAATCCGAGACATATATCTACTTTCCACAGTCGTTTGAAAGTTGTATCCTGGATCATTAGCAACTGGGATACCTTCGGACAGGCGCAAATACAACTTTCGACATCGACCATAAAGTCTTTTCTCCAGCTGTAGAATTTCGGGATCTACGTTCCCCTGTTCTCTAATTTTACGTAATCCACCTAAGGCCGACTCAGGGAGGCAGCTGTTGGCTCCAAGCATAGCACCCAAGGTTAGAAGGGACAGTAGAAGAAGAATATGATGAGCTATGACGCAAATTCCCGCACTACCACAACCACCACTAAAAACTCAGTAGCGCCATTCATGATTCAACCTCAACCACGTTAAGAAGAACACACAACAGGCAGCATAAAACCATTTGAAGAGAGAAGGAAAATCAAACGAACAGAAGAGAAAACAGATTTTACAGTGCACGAACTGAAGGAGGTCGGAGAGTTGCTGCTCGGCGGTGGGCTTGTATCCCGACCGCAGGCGGCTCGACAGCAGCAACCGCGTGAGCCTCCTTATCACAACGTCCGGCAGCAAATTCCGCTCCAACGCCCCCAGCATTGCCTTCACCGTCACATCATAGGCCATCCTTCCTCCTCCTCTTCTCAGTTCTTCTGCGCCTTTTCTCTCTCCCTCTGGCCTGCTTCTCTATGGCACGGATGAGCTGATGGATAACTTTTTAGAAATCTTAAGGATACATTGAGAACGCGTATTAAATTGCAACTTTTAGCGATATCCCCAACACAGTTATTAACTAAATTAGTGGTCGTTGTCTGTCGTCTCTTCTGGCGACGATGTCAACTGTCAAGTCCTTTCTTGACAGTACACTTTTCCCGCTTAGTGTTTTTCAAGTATATTGCATTTTTCATACTTGATTTTGATTTTTTTTTTACTAAGTTTTGTAGCAATTCAACAATAAGGATAGAGAATTCGGTCCATATGGAAAGAATTAAAAAGCGTTGATCTTTAATTAAGAATACTATAGAAGTTAAGTGGATCTATTCTTGTATGCCGTCTCCGCATTAATCAAGCCAGCGCTGCCAAGCACTGGTTCTCTTGGCTCGACCTATTGCTCCTCTTGGCTCGACCCATGGATCGTTTGGTCAACCCCCTAAAAAAAATTCTGGTTCTGCCCCTGGGTGAAGTGGTTGTACTTCGAATTTGGGTTGAGCTCGGATGGACTGTTTTGCTAAACAAGTCGAGTTCAAGTTCGTTGAACTTCACGACTTGGCTCTCATTATAAAAATGAAGCAAAAGTATTGAATTTGAACTGGTCTTTTAAGTATGTTTATTTCTTAAAGTATAAATATTGTTAAAATAGAGCTACTCAAGTAGATTCAAAGAGTTCTGTTCACTGTGTTAATCAGTTAACAAGCTCTTAGAGCTTGTTCTGAGCTGAGCTCGAGCTTAAGCTAACTCGAGCTCGAACACAGGCTTAGTTCAAATTGTTTTAATTTTTTTGGCACATGCACAGATGGGCACTCGATACCCGACCTGATCTGGCCCAGGTTTGAAAAAATAGTGAGCAGATTCAACACAACTTTATTAGGTGGCAGAGCAAGAACTTTCTATTATTTCAAATTTCAAATATGGAGGAGCAACTACACATAGTAAAGTATCATGTGTAGTGAAAGCAAATTTTGTGTGTGCCTCTGTTACTGAATGTATTATTTGACGAATTTTAATAATTTTATTTATAAATTTGATAAAAAGAAATTTCTGTGTATTAAAATGCTTCAAAAATAATTTAGAAATAAAAATATTTTTTATAATTGCTTTTTTTTTTTTGGTGAGCGAGAGGGTCAATCCCACCGCCCGAAGCGAAGCCCGAAGGCCCCTCATTTCCCTTGCCTCCGAGGTTCTGAGTTGCGTCAGTTGTGTCCAGTTGACAGTGGGGCTGACCACAAGCAGCAAAGGTGCAAAATGCGTGAGACAATTCGAGATCAACGACACACTACAAAAAACCAAACACAATATGCCAATTTGTAATAAACAAACAAATTCCAACCAGCCGCAATAAATCTATCTGTGTATATAGGAAAGCAACGGGAAATAATGTGTATATTCAATGAAAGATGGAAAATATGAGAACTATGCAATTGAAAATTTTCTAAACTAGTCGGATTGAATCGGTCGATTCTATTCATATTAGTTGCAAACTGGTGACTGATTCAAGAGTTCCATCTGTCATTTTAGTGAATTTTAGTGTTTAACATCTTTCGTTTTAATTAGCACAGACTTAAATTCTCGTTTCTTATTTAACCAAACCAGTTGTTTCTTTTATAATCTGGGCAGTTTATGAAAGGAATGAAAACTTAAGCATCTTCTTATTATCTCATCCAAATTTAAGAAAATTCTGTCACAAATCGTATGACTTTTGTTCCTAGGGTTCGGAGCTGCAAAGTAGTACAAACAGTGAGATGTCAGCATCTCTATTTTCACGTTTCAATTTTTTTTTAATGCACATTGCATTGTAACTTATATATATTTTTTAAAATTGTCATGAAATTGAATAAGAGCTTCAAAAAATGGCCTCGGAGCATAGCATAGCTGGTCGGGTTAAGGGCCTGTATAAAGACAGGTCTCTAGTTCGATTCTTGTGAGCGATATATTCTTGTATACAGAACATCCAAATTAAAGGGTGCACTGTTGCTACCACTGACATCGACGCATTTCAAGACCCCAAAAGCAGAAGGAATGAAATACAATGGACCCCCAAGGTTTAAAGCGTTCCCGCTCACATGAATTTTCGAGGGAGCGAGAATGGTCTAAAAGGGAACAGCTCAAGACCAGCTGTCTCGAGAAAGTGGGTCCCACACATGCCATCCAGTGGGTCCGCCCGCTTGACCATTTACGGTGATTCAAATGAATCTCGGGCTCTTTCTCTCTCTTATTTGGATTTGGACCTCGGTTTGAATTAAAAAAGCACACATGACATGCTGCGGTTTCCGTGGCACCACACATGGGCATGTTGGAGTGCTCACACGGATCTAAACTGCACATTTTGGATCCGGATCTGACCCGCTTTCAGCGTGTCTGGCAAAGAGCCCTTAGTCCAAGCCAAATTTGGATCCAGTAATGGATATTATTTCCTAGGTGGGTCCAGTGGTTAGGTTATGTGTGAATGCTTGGGAAAAAAAAACTGAAAACATTTGGGACATTCTCTTCTACCATTTTCGTTTTGACTTTCAAGTTTCAACGGAAATTGTGAGATGAATTACTTTTATAACATAATCTGACCGATGCTTTTGTTGAAATAGCGCAATTTAGACAGGTCGCTTTCGTAGAATTAGTTTTCCTTCTTCGTTCAAACAAACACCTTTGCTTTAAAATACCATTTTGTTAAGTCCTTATGATTTTGAGATATGAGAAAATTTGAGAAGGAAGAGCTCGACTTTTGATTGAGGGAAAAGGTGCTTTCTAAGTTAAATGTTTATTACTATGGTTATGCTTTTAAGATCCTTCTTGGAGAAGGTCTTCATGTCATGCTTTCCCCCCTCCAATCTTGAAAACATAAACCGAAGTAAGCCGTTAACGCATTCATGTTTGTTGCTGCTATTCTTGGTTCAAATTGCTTCGCTTTTTTTTTTTTACTCAAATGTCTTATAAAAACATCAAACAAATTAGCCAAAGTGATTAAAGGAGTTTTGATAAGAATGACTTCTTCCTTGAACATATATTAGAAAAACTAATTGTTTCAACAATATCATATTTGCTATATGAATATGGTGTGGTTATATCAGACATCTTGGTCATCTCACCGCTCGAAGTGAAATCTGAAGGCCCTTCCATTTTTCCTGCCTTCGGATCCTGAACTGCGTCGGTGTCAATGATAGAACATGACACCTTTCAACTTAGATGTCACGTTTTGCCACCTTAAAATACAAGAGCATAACGCCTACAAGAATCGAACTAGAGACCTTTTTTTTACGGGTTATATCATAATTTGATTGTTAAATTTAAAATAATGTCGTATAAAGTATTACAAAGCAAAAGGAATCACATATTTGAGTACAGTTTACATTGATGTAACATAAGTTTAAATTAGAAACATGCTTGAAAAGTCGAAAATAAGAAAAGTCCAATGACCAATGTGGACAAGAACCTTTCAAGCCGTTGCATCGTGATGATCTGTTAATGTGGACAGGCTAAAGTTTGACGTAGCGGTTGTCTGCATACAATAATGAGATATATTATTATATAACCCATAGATTAGTACAACAAAACACGGTAAATAGTGTTCCCTCTAAATCACCATCTAATAAGCAAAATTTGACGCTCTATGATGGCATTTTTTACTCTCTTGACTTGATCTTCTTCAACTCCAGGTTCCTACTTTTATTCATACATATTTTTCATTTCTATTATTTACTGAACCACTCCGGTCTCGGGATGAAAGCTTCGTTTTTAGAAAATTCTGCTCCCGTGAGAAAATATGGTCGATCTTGAAATGTTTGAACATTATTTGATAACAAAAGTTTAAACCGATATTTAAATAAACTACTTTAATAAAATAAAAAACATACATAATTGATTAATATTTATTTCTTACTTTAAAATGTTTTGCTGCTCGGATGCCGAGGCTTGAAAGTCTCTTAGATTTTCTTATGTGAGGTCATGAGTTGTGTCGGAGCTTAATGAATAATGAATAAGAGACTACCTTTCAACATAGTAACATCCATAAGAATCAAACAATTTCTACTCTGACCAGCAAATGTTACTCCCGAAAATGCTTTGTGAGTTAAAATAAGTTTCAAAAATTGCAAATGCCAGTGTATGGTCGATATACAGTTAAGATTGTCTTCTAAAGTGGCGCAAACCAGGGGTGGAGCCAAGGTAGGGCCTGCTTGGTCCATGCTCTACCTCAATATTTTTTTCAAATATTTGTATGTAAATTTAAAAAAAATTATTTGTTTTATATAAAAATTTTACATATTTCAATCTTAATCAAAATTTAAAAACTTTAATTGGGCTCAATGACTCTGCCCCTAAATGACAGTTGAAGAAAAAAAAATCATTCAAATGGCAAAGGTAGTGGCAAATTTCTTGAAAACTACCGAACTTGGTTCTGTTGTAAAAAGAAAGTAATCAATAATCATGCACCTTTTTGAGATTATGGCAAAAAGTTTGGGGCCCTAAGCAGAAGGCCTCGTTAAATAATGGAAATTATAAGGTCAGCAGCATTCTCGTTTTGTTTTTGTTTTTCTTTTTTAAAGCAAGTGGTCTCCTCTCCTTCTCCCTTCGATCTCGCAGCTCCTCTTCGTCAAAAAATAAGAAACAGAAAAAGGGAAAATGATAATTAAAAAAAAAAGCAAGGGAAAGAAAGCCTGTTGGTGACCAGCGAGTCCTCCCAACGCCGGCCGAAAAGGGCAACCCTCGTTCCCCCTTCTCTCTTCCAGAGGGAGAGAGAGAGAGAGCGCGCGAGAGAGCGAGACTCTCTGGCTAGAAGATCATAATAGGGAGGGCGAACAAGAGAAGAAGGAAGAGACGCCCAACTTCCAAAAGGTACGGTTGTTCTCCTTCTCCTATTCAGATCCAGAGCCCGTGCGATCGCTCCTCCGGTTCTGTCTTCACCGGTGATGGCCCGAAGCCCTAGCCGCTGAAGAAATATCAGGCGACGAAACGGGCGGAGTAGAAGAAGAGGAAAGAGGAAGAAGCAGCAGCTGCGTCGGAAGGAGAAGAGCGTACTTAACTCGATCCGTTTGCCTCAGATTCGGTTCCTAGGAGAAATCCGCTTGCTTTTTGTTTTTTTCTCTCCCTCTGAAGACGTTTCTCTTCGGGAACGACAGTCGGCGGCGGAGCGATTGGCCCGTAAAAAGATGCCTTCCCACGCGGATCTGGACCGGCAGATCGAGCTGCTGATGGAGTGCAAGTACCTGCCCGAGGCAGAGGTGAAGTCGCTGTGCGAGCAGGCGAGGGCGATCCTGGTGGAGGAGTGGAACGTCCAGCCCGTCAAGTGCCCGGTCACCGTCTGCGGCGACATCCACGGCCAGTTTCATGACCTGATCGAGCTGTTTCGCATCGGCGGCAAGGCCCCTGATACGAATTACCTCTTCATGGGCGATTATGTAGGTTGGTGGATCCTCTTCTCTACTTCGTACTGGTTCGATCATGCGATCGCCTCTCTCGCCTCCTTGAATTTCGCTTTTCCTGGCGATCTGGTTACCGGCCGATCGGTTTTGTTGCTCCTCCGATGCTTTAAGTTTTTCTCTCTGAAGCTTCTGGTTTAGTGATAATTTGGCTTCTTCGGTTGCTTATGATGCCACAGTTTAAGCTTTTCAGTTGATCACATTATCTTCCGTTTTCCTTGTGCCTTGACGTTGTGTGGCGATGCAGGCCGGAGAACTCGGCGATCGGGATCTCCTCGGCGTCGAGTCATATAGAAACCAAGACATAGAAGACAGGGCTGAAGCAAGAAACCGGTCTATGACTTCAAGTGGTAGAATGCTAGGAAAATCTCGTGACGATTGAAAAACATTTTTAGGGTAAATGAAGGCATTTTTTTAGGAGAAGTCTCAGAAAAAAAAAAGTAGAAGTATGTCTTGAAAAAAAGAAAATAAAATCTTTAAAGACACAAAAGTAATGTGGATATACCACGGGTATGACAGAAAGGTAGCGGGATTTTGTCAATACTGCGATAAGTTCACAGTATTTGCAAAGAAGAATAAATTTAGAAGACATCGTGGCGCTTTCAGGATTATGTTGGCTTTTTTTTATTGTCGATATAATACTGCTGTCTTTTGCCACTATGATGGTGATGCATACCACCTTCTAGTTGTAAAATATCATGGTCGTTTTATTTGTAATATTACCTTATTTCCTGGGACATAGTAATGCTATCACCGTTAAGTTTTGATTTGATCTAGAGTACTGTAGTCCGTGGTGTTAATGAAACAGTTACGTTACTTGCATTATGCTTAATTTCCGGGCAAAAAGTTTCGTACCATGTGTCCGATCTTCTTTTGTGATTGTTTATCCTGTGTTCATGCCATTATTTCTAGCCAATATCTTGAAAACCATAGAGAAGATGGTATGTTGTAGCTAAATGCTTTTCGTAATCTAAACTTTTGTAGTTTTATTTGCTTGTGGTGAATAAAACAAAGTTTAAACTTTTAGAGTTCGGGTTCTGGACTTCTATGTGCATGAACAACTTCCTTGTGTTTGGAAATGATTGTAATTTCACTCAACAGCTTCCCTTCTGGCAGTGTTTCTGATTTGCAGCTTTGGGCTTCATTTCTTATTTGACATTCTCCTTCCCATTTGGGAGGTTGTGACCTATAAACTGCTATATTTGTCAATGTGTTTGCAAATAACTTAAGTGCTTACCATTACCGTTTTCTGTTTCTGGTGATTCATGTGTGTAACTTATAATTTGTTGCATAAGTTCTATGAAATGTAAATATGACTTTGCAGCTTTTATTAAAACTGTGGCCTTTATGCCTTTGCTGTTGAGTTTATTGTTTGCTATTTCATAGAAAGGACGCTTTCCTTTCGATAATTAATGTATCTGGTTTCTCATTATGCTTCTTCCATCTTCATCCATTTTCATTGTAACACCTGCATTCCTTTGTTGAGTCTCTTGTATTCTTGTCCTGGCTTCTGAGGAGCTTGTGGAAATTTGTGGTGGTGTGCTCTCTCTGGAATGTCTGATGAGTCAAGGTCAATACATTCAGATATCTAATTGCATAAATGGATCTCCTACCTAGCTGGTAACTTGGAGCAAGATTGGCTTCATAGTGAAGTATCTAGGAATTTGTTTGATTGTAGGAGTCTAACTGTGTTAGAAGCAACAATAAATAAATTGGATTCTAATTATGGGAATAACTTGACATGATTCTATTTATTATTAGCATGATTGCTAGAATGGGTGCTTAAATTTGTCGCATGAAATGGACAAATCAGCCCCCTTTTTCCCCTCTTTGGATGTATTCTAAAATCTAAAGTGAGCTATTGTGCCATAAGTTTTTGATTGCCTGAAAGAGGGAGAAGAAAGGATATTCTCGCACCATGCAAATATGGGGAAGCATATATCCTCAGAAATATTAAATTTTTGCGTACCGAGTGCATATCAGGTAACGAAGACATTCTTTGTTTAGAAAATTATCCTTTGATTCAAGAGAGATGTTACAGATAAGTTTTTCTTCTAGCATATAGAAAATAGTTAACTTTGTAGAGATACATACAGAATATGATTAACTCAAACATTACGACATGAAGGTAACATATGCTTTATTCCAATTAAATATTCGTAATATTAAAAATGTGCACACTTCTGTAGTGAAACTTATGTAAATTGGCAGGTGTTGGTTGAATGAAAAGGTGACTATCAAGAGGACAGTACATTTATAAAAGCCTGCTTAATGTGGTGTTCTAAATTCTAATATTTGGTTTGGAGGATTATATTCTTTTCTTTGAGCCTTGAGGATTTCCATTTTCCAAGTTTGTTGGATGCTTTGGCTAGTTTTTTATTATCCAGTGATTTTTTTTTTTTAGTGGATGATCATGATGTAATTCTCTGTCAGCCAGCGGTCTTGTCAAGGTTGCATTTTAGGTGGTATCATGCTTATTAGACAGCAGCTGGGTGTTCCCTTATTTTACTTAGTTGCTTTCATCTGTCACCAGAACTGCTCCATCTCTTTAAACAAGGCAGTTCATCTAAGTAATCTCGTACTCCTGTCACTAGCATAAGTACAATCCTGAAGATACTATGTGCTCTGATTTTTGTAGAGTGTTTTGTCTTTGTGAATCATCTGTCTTCCATTACCTTGGATTTTGGTATATCATCTATGGTTTGGTCTCAGTTTCAGGGTTTTTGTTTTCTCGTTATGGTTCTAAATAAAATATATGTTTTTGTCTTGTGTAGGTTTACTTTTATATTTCAGTGCTTACGTAGATTGTGGAATTCATTGGATATGCAAAATGTATCATAAACAAAACATGCGCCAAATATATCTGTCATTCCCTACATGCAGTAACAATTAACTTGACAGATTTAAATTATGACGAAGGGAAACACCTCTTACCAGCTTGGGTTTCCTTAGACAGCTTTTCTAACCGGATATCTAGGATTACAGCATATCAAAGTGATGCATCATTATGGGAAACAATTTACATGCATTTATCTAGCTTATGACTCTGACTATGAGAGATAAAGTTAGCTAAATATTGTTGTCATTACTGTTCATGTGGGCCCATCTATTGTTGGACGTGCATTGAATGCACATTTTTCCATCATATTGTAACTGAAGGTCATATTGCGAAAGCTAATAAAATTTTGCTCTATATGAATTTTTAAATTTCTGTATAGGTAATTTCTTGGGAAAGTGGGAATTTTTAAAGGATTCTTAAGAATTGACAAAAAAACTAGTTTATAAATTTTAGGTATTCTTCTGATTTGAAATGCATCCCTTTTATGCTTTTCTATGATCCTTTTTTTTAATTCTGTATTTCCTTATGGTCTTTCTTTCTTCTACTTTCCTGTGACCTCTCAGGGCAACATTTGTCATATAGTAGTGTTAGCATTGAAGTTCTATATGGGTTGTGGTATGAAAGGTGGACTTGGGCTTTTAGTAAAATTTCTGAACTTTATGGCCATTGTTCCTCTTTATTCTGCACTATTATACTATTATCTTCTATTTCTCTTCCTTCACACCTTTTAAATATTATCTGTGAAAGAGGGCTAGCAAAATGGTTAATATCTCTTTGCCCTGACTCCTGAGTCTAAGGGGTTGGCATATATTTCACTTTGCCTTTCACAAGTTCTACTGTTATCATTGTTAGGATTGTTTGAGTTTGAATTGTTCACATTTTGCTGACAATCTATTTAAACTTCTTTGAACTTTGAAACCTTTCAATTTATACTTCACTTAAGAAAGTATGAATAACCTTTATCTTATTATTTTCCTTTTTTTGCTTTGTAACCAAATATAATTTTTTGGAAAGCGGTCTCATTCGTTTCCCTTTATTTATAGACAATCATCATGGATTCGTAACCCCAAAACTAACTTAAACATTATTTATCTGCTGTATGAATTTAACTACTTTTTGAAGTAACTCAATATTTTCTTGGGGTTCTTAGCAGAAATATTCACAATTTCACACAATCAACTCTCCCTGGTTCCAGGGGTGATGAAGTTGGTGGGGAAGTTTGGTGTTTTGAGTAGAACAAACAATTATGTGACTCTGGGTTCTTGCCATCTCTTTGGTTGCAGATCGTGGATATTATTCCGTGGAAACCGTGACATTGCTAGTAGCCTTGAAAGTACGGTATAGAGATAGAATTACCATACTTAGAGGGAATCATGAAAGTCGGCAGATAACTCAAGTGTATGTTTCTTCCCCTTTTCTTTTCTTTTTTCTTTACTTCACTACTCTTCATTAGCATCTATTGGTGGGGCTTTTTGGTCCTTGGAGTCTTGGACAGTGATAACTGATAACCATGACATTAACTGCGGCTAAAGAAGTTTTTTTTCAACCTCCTATCCATACTCTTTCAACCCTTTTTTTCGTCCCTGGAGGTCCTGTATTTTTTTAACTTGCAAAAGGATGAGATGAGATCCTGCTATCTAAATAATAGTTTGACAAGAAAGGAGTTAGTTGAAAATGCATGGCGAAAGCTTGTTGCTCAACACATTTTCTTCCCCTTTTACACTGTCAAAATATGGCCTTGATCTGAATTATTTCTCATGGTAGCAAAATATTTGTAACACTCATGTTCGAATGCACAGGAAATTCTGGTTTTTCTTTTCTTTGTGTGAAGGCTTATATTGAATTCACTTATTTTCATGGCGGCCCTTGCAGATGCTTCCTTATGATTGCATTTTTTTTTTCCTGATCATCTAGTTAATTTTCAGGTATGGTTTCTATGATGAGTGCTTGAGAAAATATGGAAATGCAAATGTCTGGAAATATTTCACTGATCTTTTTGATTACCTGCCTCTGACAGCTCTCATCGAAAGTCAGGTCAGTTATTGATGTGGAATGCCTGCTTTGATGATCTCTTCTCTCTCATTCATTGATTGACAAGCACCGGATACACTTTGGCTATTGTAGGTTTTCTGCTTGCATGGTGGTCTCTCCCCATCATTAGATACGTTGGATAACATCAGAGCACTGGATCGGATACAGGAAGTATGCAATTTAATATTGTGTTATCCCTTTCTCTAACACTTTGTATTCCCCTTTAACTGTGAAGGCTTCATCCGGCATACAGAAAAGCTGCTACTTCTAATATCTGTCCAAATGCAACATCTTTCTTGTGTATTGACAAGCGGTGTCTACACACCTCTCACTTGATTTATGCATTTTAATGTGTGCACTATTTTTTACAGTGCAGTGGTAGCAGAATTCTTTCCCTTTTTCAAGATGATTTCTTCTTTGTGCAATGTTATTTGGTGGAAACCTGGCTCAGGTGTCCTCATGTTAGTTTACAGAGAGCGAGAGCGAGAGCGAGAGATAGATAGATAGATAGAGAGAGCGAGAGAGAGAGAGAGAGATAGATAGATAGAGAGAGCGAGCGAGAGAGAGATAGATAGAGAGAGAGCGCGAGAGAGAGAGGGTGGTGGGGTGGGGGCACCCATCGTATCATAATTCTAAAGTTACAATTTGTGATTTTCTTTAGCTAGTGTTGGGTGCATCTGCTGTGATTTGCATTTATCATGCTTCTTTGCCTTGGTATCAATTGGTTTATGTTTGATGTTTGAAATAGGTTCCTCATGAAGGGCCCATGTGTGACCTGCTGTGGTCTGACCCTGATGATCGCTGTGGCTGGGGAATCTCCCCACGTGGAGCAGGCTACACGTTTGGACAGGATATTGCAGCACAGTTCAACCATACAAATGGTCTTACTCTTATTTCAAGAGCCCACCAGCTTGTAATGGACGGATTTAATTGGTGTCAGGTACACAAGATTCCCTTCCTCTTTTCCGGTCTGTCTCCATCTCTCTCCCTGCACCACAATCATTGCAATATAAATTTGTGGGTTTGCTTGCTTCTTTTGCAGGATAAGAATGTAGTAACTGTTTTCAGTGCACCTAACTACTGTTACCGTTGTGGTAACATGGCTGCGATAATGGAGATTGGCGAGTCTATGGAGCAGAGGTTTCTTCAGTTCGATCCTGCACCTCGGCAGATTGAACCTGACACTACGCGCAAGACTCCTGATTATTTTTTGTGATCGTATCTCTTGTACTCTGCAGTGCTCATTTTCTACTGCCTTTCTGCAGATTTGTCTTAGAAAAGGAGAGTTTTGCTAAGTGGAGATCATTCTTTTGTTTTGGGGTCATGCTCCGCTGACAGTGTTACGTGGTTGCTGTTGCCATCAGAAACACTTTGGAAAGGCTTTGTTGTTTCATTGTCGTGTATTTTTAAAAGATAGCAGCAATAACAGGGTTCCCTTGAAGCACGAAAGGCGGGCGTACGAGAGTTTGTTGGTCTGCCGGCTTCTAGTGGATTGGAGGCCAGATTTCTTTGCTGCTTACTCAAATCGGTAGACTGGTTGTGAGTCTTTTTGTTGCACAGGATCTCAATCTTGTTTTTGCACGCCGACCAGAAATGCGGAAGCTCATTACTTCCTGCACCTGCCTCTTTGGACTATTCTTTTCCTGGATGCTTTGTGATCTACACGCACGTATGCAAACATGCACACACGAAACAGGCAACAGAAGCACACAAGGCGTCCTAGACTTTGTGCTTTTGGATCTACAAAAGCGTTGACGTATGGATTGAATTATTATACTTGTGCCTAAGATCTTGCGGAAGATAGTGCATGCGAATTGTGAGAACAAAGAACACACTGTATCTCACCTGTAAAGTTGGACCGCCTTCTCTAAATTTTCGAAGATTTGTCCTTGTTCAGCTTCAGTTTGCACCTTGCAGAATTCGCTGCTGCGATGGACTTGATATTCGGGATGGATTCCTTATGATTCATTTTTCAATTTTGTTTAGTTGTGTGTGTAGCGTGGGTTTACTGCGTTCGTGTTGCTGACGTTAGGCATCAATGTCTTGGACGCGCAATTTAATTCCTTCAAACCGAAAAAAGAATCGTAAGATTAGACACCCATTATTGTCACGTTTAAGTGGATATAAGGCCCATTCTGCGTACAAAAATGCATCTCTTGGGAAAATCTGATAATGGATATAAATCCTAGTTGCATGATTAATCATATAATCATTAGCATAACCTATCTGATTAATTGTATAATCGTTAACATAGCATCTGTTTTTGACGTATCATCTTGCATAAGAAGGATCTGGGGAGGCTGATTTAATATGGCACACTTCGAGTTTGCATAGAAGCTCGTTAAACTTGACGTACCGGTTTTGTCATTGTAACTAAACGGTGTTGAGAATTCTCAAAACAAGTGAACTTGAATAGCTTAACATGTCAACATAAGGAACACTTGATCGGAATGCCCACAATACAATTAGATGGGATCATGGGAGAGCGAGAAGGTAGAGTTTTGCCAAGTGAAAAGCTTCCCGAGGATTTTAGAAGAGGAAATTTGCAATGGCGTCAAGGGGAGCGGCCACTGGGGTGCGAGCGTTCCCCAACGAAGGGTGGTGGGTGGCGAGGACGACCTCTTATGTTTTGATGTCCTTAAGGAACCATCGTCCAGGTCCAGATGTTAGATTCGGCAGGGGGTTGTTCTTGATCCGGACAACTTCAGAGGATGACTTCAAGCTGATCACGTCGCCTGAACGATGGCATATCAGAGGTAGGCTCCTGATCACAGAAAAATGGTACCCCATTATGCCGATGAAAATCCAAAGCACCAACCAAAGTCGGAATCTGGATCAGATTTTCCGATTGGCCTCCGGAAATGTGGAGGCGAGGCCGAAGGCTTTCAACGCCAATTCTCGTATCATCGAAGCAGCTTTCGTGGAGGCAGATGAGTACACTAAGGACTTCAGACGCTATGGTTTTGCCCGCATAAAGATTGACGCTGCTCTTGGATATCAGCCTGTGTCGGAAATTGAACCAGAAGTCGAAGGAGGTAAGGTCCTTGCACAGGGCATTCAATACTTGACAAAAGTCAAGTTTTGTAGACGATGAGGATCTACGGCTCATTTTGACGGGTCCTGCGAAGCTGCAAATACTGGTAAAATGGCAGCGTTTTGAAGAGACCAATGCCTGGCGTCTCGTCAAAACGCGAGGAGGCAGGCTGCTGCTATGGCGAATGCTGAAAATCAGACAGGTCAAAATAGATTCAATGTTTTGAATGACTTGGAGAAAGTTGAAGTGGAAACGGAAGCTGTCGACTCTTAGCCTTCAGGAAAGAACGCCACCAAGGCCTTGGAAGAAAAAGGGCCGCAGTCCTAAAAAGGTGAAGGATAAGACCAATATTCACTTCTGCAACTGCAAGGAGGCATTTGACAACACGAAAAAAATGTCCAACTCTTATTTTCTTGCGGAAAAAGATTCAGGAAGAAGAGTCAGTCCCTACCAGGCCGACTTCTCAGACTTTCAGCATTTGCCACGGAAGACTAGTGAGCTTTCTTTTGAAAAATTTCACCTCCCCGTTTGAATTAAGAAGTACGAACAGGTGAAAAGTTATTTGTTCATTTTCAGCTTTCAGGTTCGTCTAGAGTTTCCTCATCTATAAGGTATGTATTAACCCAAGTGTTTCTCGAAAGACGAAGCCTGATACACGTTTCCATACGAAATGAAGTTTCTGGGGTTCACCGAACCTCAAAATTGGCCATTCAGGAGAAATTTAAAGAGAAAAACGAAACGTGAACAGGGAAACACTTTCTACAGATCGAGTTGTGTCCAGTTCCTATAGCCATATTTCACTTCAACCTACAAATTAAATTGGTGGATTTTTTTCTGAACAGAAAAGATCAGAAGCTGCGTTTCATGGCAAACCCACAACTAAAAACAAATCATTTTACAAATCATTCTATTATTGAGTTGCTTTCTTCCCCTTCGCTCAGCACACTTGAAAACCATTGGATTCATGACTCGAGTATCGGTTGTTGCACTATTCTTGCTTTGACAATCAAGTCCCCGAAGCATTCATGGTCCGGAACTGCAATAAGCTTGAAAACAATCGTCACATGTCCAGAAACCACTGAGAGATCACGGATTCAGCCTGAATATTGGCCAAAGGATCACACTTTTGCCGAAAATTAATGCTATGTGGCTTTCTGCACTTGCAAAATCACATGCTTCACTTGTGAATGATAAAGTCCAGAGTCGTGATAAAGACAGACAAAACTAGTTGAGAAAAAAAGCAAAACAGAGGCCTAGATCATCTGAAAGATCACTTAAGATAGTGAAGTATACAAAAGATAAGTAGAACAGAATGTAAATTATGCAAGAAAATTGAGAGCATCCACCAAGTATACAGAATGTAAATTATGCAAGAAAATTGAGAGCATCCACCAAGTATCCATCAGGCTACTCCAAGTCAATAATAAAAAAGAGACCCCTCGAGTTCAAAACATAGATGACCCATGTACACGGTGATAATCAGTAGGGCGAAAAATGAAGCAACAACTAATTCATCTGATTTACATCACCGAACGTCATCATAACTGGAGATGAAAATTTTGTACAAGAAGAAGTTCAATAGGCAAATGGGCAGGTTGTCCAGCTGCTTCATGCTTCCCATAAACACACTGCAGTCCAAGGCCCTCGATTTTCTGATGGCAGAACATACACAAACACCAAAAGGATATCCACTTCCAGTACAACTGACATCTTAAGGATAAAACGTAATTTTATCTAAACAGCATAAAAAGAGTCGGTAGTTACTTTCACCATAGTACATGTACAGACAACTAGTTACAACATATCTTACAGAATGGAAAGAACCCCAACCATAGATCGAAGATGAAACCTCAAACATAACAGAAAACCAGGGTGCTGTCTTCGATTTTCAATTTTGCATCACTCACTGGGCTCCTTTGGTATACTATATATGCAAATCTCCAACTTGAGTTGTCCATCACACAAATAAGCATCATGAGGGATAAGGAGAAAATCCTGGGATGGAAGATCCGGTGCTTGTTTTACTCTCCTTGTAAACGACTGTAGCCTAAGGCTTCTCTCTCTGCACCGAACAATCAAGTCATATGCAAAATCACGTCTTGGGCAGCTTGGACTGATTAAGGCCACTGCCACAGCATTTCCCAAGAGATCTATCCTGTTATTGACAAGAAAGAGGAGACCATCGTCCCCATGAAGGACAAGGCAATCCTCCGTTTTATCCATTGTGAAAGTGAAACTGTGGTTGTATCTGAAACATCTTGTAGAAACTGAGTGAACACTCATGAAATGAAAACAGATCTGTTCAGAGGTACCACAAAAAGTGCAGTTCCAAATAGGGCAAACGTAGGGTGCATAAATACATGAATCCTCATGCTTTGCTTTATCTGCATAACTTATGGACTTCAAACAGCCAAAGCGTGCATAGCAACAATTAATTTTAATTGATTCAACAACTTTCTCCATGGCGAGACAGCGGTGGAGACCGATAACCTCAAAGCAAGTGTGACATTTCTTCTTGAGCTTCAAACAGCACGAAGAGCAGGTGATATGCCCATTCCAACACTGCACAGCAGATCTAGCTAAGCAAGAAAAATTTAAGAGTAGATGGAAAAAAGACTGTATTGAAAGCAGTCACTGCATGCTGACAGGCAATGTGCCATTGAGACAAAACAGTAGCAGAGTCGGGTGTGGGCTGAGTGGATCATTGCTCACACCAGCCACAAAAATTGTCTTATTTATACATGGCTACCTCCTTAATTTTTATAAGTGTCTCTTAAAGTTTGAAATTTAAACTATTAGTGACCCTTACCCAGAAATTTCTGGCTCCATCACTAAAGCATAACCTCCTTGCATGATCTTGACGCCCTAAGGATTTTCCACATTCAAAATATCTTAAAAGATCTTATAAATACTTCACGTTCAAGCTTATAGATCTTCAATGCAAGTTATTTTGTCTATACGTATTCAAATCTTGTCTTCAGACCACAAAAATGATCAACTGATCATATAACAGAGCCATCCCCTAAGGTGGCATACAAATGCTCTTCAGACAGAAATACCAGATTATTCAGATACTTCTAAGGAAACCGTTGCCATCCAGCATCTTAGTACTTTCAGTGTTTACACATACTGGTGCTTGGAATATCACATATTACCCAGTGTAATACTAAAGCAAGGATATTGCCAATTTGGAAAACTCGGAATATATGGAAGTAATGTTGGAAAATTCCCTTATGACTTTACCTGGACGTGATAATCAGATCAAGAGAGCACACAAATTATGTTCTGGCGACCTGCCAGGCTTTGATGGGCTTATCCTAACTCGACGAAGTAGGTTCATCAAATGGAGTATGTATAATCTTTAGAGGCTTTATGATCTGACAGTGCACTTCAGTTTTCTGAAGTGGATTCAAACAGATCTCTTTGTGCTATGGAGGTGTACATGTCATCTGCATCTGTTTGTGTGCATAAGTGATAAGCCAACGTTCTTCACATGCCAAGTACCATTTCAAATTGGTGATCGTTGAGACATAATGTGCAATTCACCATAAATTGCAGGCTGAAGAATCAATTTTAAAACAAAGGACATAGCATAACAAACGTATCGTCCTTAAAGTCTATATTTCTTGCTGATTTTACTAGTTCGAACAACCAATGCATGATAAGCACAAAATACATCTGGAAACAGAAAATTTTTCTCATATTTTTATACAAATACCAATAACAAATTTAAAAATTTTCATATGAGATAAAGAAACACCAGGTACGTAATCTTAAGTGATCTGGAACAAATAATCAGAAGCTTCTCTGGAATAAAAAACCAGAACCTTCTCTGTTGTCCATGTACCAACTGGACGTTCACTAGTAATTTGTCTCTTTGAGAAAATTTGCCAACAACTACCACAAAAACAAGCACTGCCACAACCCCAACATAATTATGACTACGGTCACCTGAGACCAAATTCCTGTGAAGTGCATAAGCGATTCCAGGCAGAAAAAAACTCCCGTTCAGGTTATGGATAAAAATCAAGTCCGAAGTACCATTTTTTCCTTATTCTTCAAACGTAAAAGCTTAACTAGCATCATTAAAGACCACAAATACTTTAATAATTGAATTCCAGAAAGAGTTGCCACTGCGCTGAGAGAGGCAACACACCAACGGAAGAAACAAGGGCGCTAAGACAACCACAAGAAGAAGAAGACTGCCCACCTGGTAAATGGGTGGAGTCAACGGCTCCATACAAATGGGGCAATCGAGAAGGTCAGGGTCTATGGCGACGGAGATGAGCCTATTGGCCCCCCTTCCTTCACCACGTTCTGCAATTTTATCGGCATCTCCACCACCAGCATCCTTAACGTCGCCGCATTCCTCACCATAAGCCGATGTTTCCCCGGTCCTCCGACGTTTCCTATCGGGAATATCATCAACGCCGTCGTTCGTGCTGGGGCCTGCTTCCTCCTCGTCGCCTACCGAGAACTTCGCCATGCTGCAGGCCAATTTCTGGCGGGCACGCGCAATTCCGGAAATTCTGATGCGCAGGCCCACCGCAAAGGAACGAGCAAAAGAGAAGCCTCGGTACCGCCGCCGCCGGGAAACCAATCCACCGACTCGTTCGATCGGACCGCCACACACCCTGCAGGTTGCGTACCTCACACATCGCCTTTCCTTTTCTCTCCCTAAAAAAAAAAGGATCCTAGACGTCGAAGTGTCCAATCTCAGAGAGGACGGTGGGCGTTGGAGGGTTGGCGGCTTGGCGCTGCTGTTGTCCAGGCCAAGCGTGGGTGCGTACGTGCGAGTTTCCGAAGAGAAAAATAACGATAACCAGTAAGTCGCGAAAATGGTGAACTTTTCCGGCGAAAAGGCTTATTTTGTTGGTTTCTCTTGTCATCGCTTTGGCCTTATTTGGACAAAGAAAAAATCAACTTTGACAGGTGAGGATGAAATCTTTCTTATGTAGTGTTTGATTGCATTCCTGGCTTGGAGATTTTCTTGATAAAAGGTGGATGAGAGGAAATTTCAGAAAATCTTAAAATGAGGTGTGTTTGATGCATTAGAAATGGTTTACAAAAATTTTTAGATGTTTGACGACTAAAACGAGGGAAGGAGCGAAAATTAATTATCCTTTTGAAAATAGAATCAATTCACTGTCAAGATTCACCAAATAACTAGTACCCATTCAAAAAGAGCGTCGTTGACGAAACAGCTTTAGTCCGAGGGCAGCAGGAAGGTGGCCCTTCTTCTGACGGCTCTCGCTCACCCACCCGACGTTCTTTTTATAGTTATATATATATATATATATATATATATATATATATATATATATATATATATATATATATATATATATATATATATATATATATAACATAAATCAGGGCAACAATAATTTTAGATGCGTCTGTTGGCCGAACATGCTCATAACCGAAGATTATAACTTCTATGACCATTTCAACTACAAATTTAAGAATCACATGCTACACTTCCTTTTCCTGTTGGGGTTGTTGATGCCACTAGTTTTTTTTTCTCGTTCATCATCTTAACATGTGAAAGACTCCCCTCACAAACCTCCTATCATACTTAGATCCGTCAATCTGAATCTGACAAAAGATTATCAGATTGGTGAAAATTGTTGATGCCACTAGTTTTTTTTCTCGTTCATCATCTTAACATGTGAAAGACTCCCCTCACAAATCTTCTATAATACTTAGATCCGTCAATCTGAATCTGACAAAAGATTATCAAGCCCTTTTGGTGAAATTTTCCAATATACATCATCTTCGCCGGAAACAAGCTGGTCAAGAAGGTCGTCAGAATTTTGCACAGAATAAACACGCTGTTTGAGATAGCTGCTAAATGAGAACCAGCTGCCAACGACATAGGCCAACAGCCATCCTCCACATTCTCTTCTGGCTCTCCGCCCATGAGTTTATTTTTTCTTAAATTCATTTAAGTACTTCTAGTACAACCCATCTCATCATTTAGTTATCCATTGACCAGCTGGGTTTGGCTGGAATCCTACCTGTTTTTATTGAGAAAATGAAAAATAGATAGAACAGATAAAAAAAATTACTAAAGCCTCCAATCCAGAGGATCTTTCCACCAATAATTTTCAAGCAATTAGCGCATTACTAGCTAAGAAGTTGGTCATCCGTTCACAAAGTTCACAGATAACCGTCGAAAGCTTTTACAAAATCTGTGGCAGGTTTGGCTGAGCACCTTTGCTATTGGCTGAACCATCTAGAGATGTATATACATTAATCACTAGATCAAGGCTAGATGTTTCAGTTAAAACCTTCCAACTGGGATCACACTCTCCCAAAATTTCCTCCCATGAACACCACTTCTTATCTTGAATTCTCCTCCCCACAGTGATCCATCCAGCTCTCAAAAATATAGCTTCATACTTTCTTATTGTAAATCCAATTTTTTTAAAAATTGAGTAAATACTACAGATGATTATTTTGACGCATCCTCTAGGGGAAGGTAGTCAACGATTTCTCAATCTCCATCTAACGTTCAGATTAAGAACTTGGCTTCCCGAATAAACCTTTAGCTAATTCTCCACAATTCCCAAAATGCTCGAGCTGTTGGTTCTATGAACTGTGTCTGAGAAGGCAGTCTTATTCCTCATATTCGTGTAGACCAGATTACGATTCTGAAGGAATATCCATCTCAGAACCGTAAGAATATCCATCTTGTCCCTTGCTGATTATTCACAATCTGAGTAAGTTGGCTTTATGAAAGTAAGCAACGTAACATACTACAATATTATTTGCAGTGTTCTAGTGTGTCAAGGACATTCTTTTCACAGTTATAAGATCCGAAAGTATTTTGCCTGTGAATAAAGAGCGTTACAGGAACACCTTGAGAAACAAGGAATTTAAAGGGCATTAGGCCAAGTAATGAATGAGGAGAGAAACGCAAAAGTAAGAAGAAAAAAAGAAAAAACCAGATTACCGTCCATGAGGTTTCCAACCTTGATGAAACCTGCAGATAAAGGCTTCCATGGGGTTCATTCTGCTTACCTTTTTCCACGACGGCAGTCAAAGCAGGAAAAGTGTGTTATTCTACTCCTAATCACAGCAAAGCTTTTTTATCAAAAGGACAATGAGAACAAGGAAAAACAGAAGGTTAACAATACTCCTGAACTCAAAGCTTATTGAACAAAAAGACGATGCAAACATGAAACAACAGCGTGTGAACAAAGCCAGGTAACATTGAGACTTGTACAAATGTACTCAATTGTCAACAAAACGCAGAAGGCTTTCACCAATGGGACCATAATCCCATGACAAGAAGACCTTTTTGTGCAATTGAAACACGCCTGGAAAGCTCTAATATTCCACTCCACATAGATAAAGAGTGGGCGCCCTTGATGAATTATTCAGGTACGTTTCATTTCATCAAGATATTAATGATTTGCCTCGAATAGTGTTCCATGTTTATCTCAGAACTCACAATCATCACTTAGAATGCTATGGGAGTTAAGACAGTTTCATGACCAAGAAAGATCAGGTTCTGAAAATTATACAAGAAATGGGATCACGATTTGATGAAGGATACATAGAAATAATGAATTACGACAAAAGGAACCTAGACCCTTTCTGAATATCACCTGGGCCATAGACAAACACAACACCACGAGTCAAAAGTTTAATATAATCACACCATTCAACTGGACCATGTTTTAGCTTGAGATACAAAAAATGTGTATTAGCTAATGGTTGGAGGAGCAATCACGTCTAACATGGTTTCAGACCATTCTTTATCCTAGACCATTCTTCCACCACAAACAGAACTATCTACAAGATGTCCTCCCATAATCAGTGACTTCAGGAACTGGCTTCTTCAATAGTTTTGGCAGTGAAAACCCATTTTCCTTCTTTCAAGAGAACTAAATATTTTTTTTCTCTGCACCCATAGTTTTGATATTTTTTCTCGTAGCTTCTGCATCACACGCTGCGTGACATGAACTCGCAATTTCAGAATTCCAATATATCCTGGTTATAGGAATTTGACTATCAAAAAATACATTCCAAAAAGAATTCAACATTTCCTGGAATACAGGTAAAGAAAAACACAGATGCTGCAAGAGGTATGTTTACCATTATTTTTTTCCTCAAAGACCTCAAGTCTCTCTACACTCCTCGGGAGACGACAAAATATGTACTGAATAAAACATCATTATGATGATGCTTCATGACACGTTTGGAGCAAACTTCAGAAGCCCAAAATTTTGAACATTACCACAAACTCTTATGCTACTTTACACAAGCTGATTCATCTAACAAGCCACAATTACATCAGACCTGTTATCTGAAAAACTAGGTTCTTCAATTTAACCGAATTGTCTCGTTTGGAAAAATAACATTTGGATTTCGTATGTGGGGATTTAATTCTGCCAACTCTTTCCATTTGGCTCCAGTACCATGAACACGAGATGAAATGCTCCATAAGGTATCTCCCGGCTTCACTGTTGTGGTCTGATGCTGTGGAAGCGACTTAGAAACAGGTTTTGACTTCATAAAAGGATTTTTGTTGGCTTTTCCCATCCCACTTGCAAGTAGCCATCGTGAACCAGATTGCTGCTGCTTTCCCGTTCCCCATCCCCATCCCCATCCTTTTTTCTTCTCAACCTCAGTCTTTAGCCCAGCAACATGGACCTCAGTAATCTTGAACTGGGGGATGATTTCTTCTTTCTTTTCATCCTGCTCTGGCAAAGGTTCAGGTTCATCAATTTCCTCACTGTTACCTTTATCTGAAACCGAACTGTATATCTTGGGCTTTGGGGGAACCACAACTCGTTCTGCCTGTATCAAAGCAAGCATTGGAGCACCAACTGGCTCATAGTTACGTAAAGGATCACGAAGCTGAACCAGCAATGCTACAGTTAGTGTGTTCCCCAAGAAACCCCATCTTCTCCCAGAATTTTTTCCACTTGCTTTGTCTGCTGTTTTACCTCTGCCAATCAAGTCTGTACATTTAGCATGATGGGCTGCAAGGATCCTAGACATACGACTGTTGGATTCCTCTTCGTCATCAACTATCCCAGAATCCAGTTTCATCCATTCATCAAGGGTAATAGACAAACCCATTAATCCATCCACTGGCTCATTGCCTTCTTCTAAATCTAACAGCTGAAGCCCAGCGGTGCCTTCTAAACCGAGAGCTCCAGTTGTTTTTGCTCTCATTCCCTCTAAAGCTGAAATCTCTCCAATTGACTGAGCACAGACGTTTGATAACTCATCATCATCTGACATACCGGACTGTATTTTTAGCCCCTCCATTGAAAGGGCTTCAATTTTATCCATCGCACATGGTGCAAGATCCTCCAGACAGACAAATTCTGAGATTGAATCCTCAAATGAGGAACTCGAGAATTGCCCACATTTATTTGATTCTTTCTTTCTTCTCCTGGATTTGGCTTGTAATGAGGAGCCACCAACAGTATTCGTGTCCATGTCGTCTGTTTGATGCTGCAGTAAGTCTTGCCTGTCAAAATGAAGACGATGGAATGAACTTTGTTTAAAATGGAAGTGAGAAACAAGTAACTTAAAAGACCAATCTATATACATGCATACCTCTCGTATGCCTCTAGAAATGGTGTAGCTTCGTGGGCTACTTGCGGTATACTTTTTCCAGTTATATCTTCCAAAGGCATCAGCTTCTTTGCCTGCACGGTAAGCTTTTCAATTCCAACAGAAGCTAAACCATGCAGGATTTCCATAATTCCTGAACCCATCTCAGCAGGAACCACAACCGGGCTAGACACTTGCATGATCAGTGACCCATTGTTTTTGGCACCCTTAAAAAGGGCAGGATTCATAGACCGCACAAATCCACCATCTCTTGTTCTGACAAAAGAGCCAAGCCCTTCACCAAGGGAAGGTAGCTCTAATGGTTCCTCAGGAGGGAGATAGATAGGACTACCAAATCCACCTGCACTATTGGGTGGAGAGCTCTGAAAGGCATTCTCATTCAAGCCCCATTCCCGCATCAAAAATTCAGTCTCTTCATCCTCCAGTACTTTCGCTCTAGTTTTACTTTCCATAGCTTGAACTGCCTTCTCATGCTCTGCTTCAGCAGCATGTACAATGGATGAAAGCTCAAAAGCCTCATCCAAGTCAAAGCTAGTCTGGCTTTCAAGATGATCTCTAGGAAGAGGAAAGCTCTCTGTCTCTATCTCCTCGCCCCTCATCACATCTGACTGAGAAACGCCCTCACTGTAAAATGATCCTTCAGTTTCCAGCTGGGGATCCCCTCCGTTCCAAACATCTGCAGCAAAGAGACCCCCACTAGCCAGTGAATCTTTCTCAAACTGCTTCCATAGTCGTTCTCTTGGTGATTCAGGATCACTTTCAGAACTCAATGAAAATGGGCTATGCTCTATTCCCAACAAATTCAAGAATTCATCGGCGACAGATTCTGTTAGATCATCCAAGCTATAAGACCTACCAATTTTGCTTTTCTCGAGATCAGTTCTTGTTCCCAGTTGTGGCTGACTCAACAAACTTGGGTTAAGCGTGATCTCAGAGGTATCGTCATCAGAAAATGGGTCATTTCCGAAGGCTGCATTCAACTCCTCCAGAGCTGATTCATCAGTGAACAAGGGGACATCCTTTAGCTCATGACTACTTAGCAAATTTTCTCTTTCTTCAGACTCCATAAAGGTCAAATCCTTTTCATCAGAATAAGAATCCTTTTCAAAAGGTAAAATATCAACAGTCTCCTCACCATTCTTTTGAGCTTCTTCAATCCCCTTTCTGTCAATAGTTGCTTCGGACCCAGGCTTAGGATCTACATTTTCATGAATTTGTTCCGATCCCTCCTCGATATTTACACTGCCAAGAGCTCCTTCAGACATGTCGAGCTTGGCGCTCTCACTCGCAGTATCCGCTTCCATTGTCAGCGCACTAGAATTCTTGCTATTGTCTAAGGAATCAACAATTTCAATCCCTTGCTCAACTATGCCAAATTCATTCTCCTCGATCTCTGTATTGCCTTCAGCATCTTTTTCAAATGAAACCTCCATATCAGTTCTTCTCTGTGCCTCGAATCCGCTTATTCCTAAAGCCGAAAACTCTGTTCTATAACTGGGCCGATCTTCAGGGATGCTATTCCTTTCTTCTCTGGAATTATACAACGATTTCTTAGGAGGGGAATTCCGGGCCGATGCTCGCATTAAAGGAGTGCTACCAGATCGAAGCAGTGAGTTCTGGCCTTCATGACCAAGGTCTACACCACTACTGGATGCAAACTTAGGCTTCTCTAATGAGGCTGGCCTAGTGATTGCCAACAAGTTCGAGCTTTTCGACTTTGTGAGGCTCAGATTATTCTTGTTCACGCTGGATTCAACCGCAGATTGATTGAATTCATCCCCTAACACTGAAAATCCGAAAGTAACGATCAGAATTGCGCCTTTCGCCTTACCTGAGAGCTTGAAATTCGTAGTCCAGCTGCCAGACCTCTTGTCCTCCGCCAATTCTTCAAAAGTATCAGGAAGCAACCTCGTGAGATCGATCCGGTGCTTACCCAGGTCGTGATCAGGCGAGCCGACCATGGAAACATAGAGCACGAATTGCTTTGCTTCATATTTGGCGATGTGGCTCGGACCGTTGACACTGCCATTGACGCAGCATTTCTGCGAAAGGTTCTCGTCGAAATTGGCGACGCCATGGATTACTTTGGACGGCTTCGTGCTTTGCAGCCCTCCGTCCTTCCTCTTCCAACTCACGCAGAGGCTTTTCCCATTGAAGCCGGGAGAGAGGCCCTCAACTGAAAGGACGTGAACCGAGAACGAGCAGATAAACCGCCGGTGTCGGACGTGGGCTAGGGCACGGAGAGGCTTCCAATTCCACAAACTCTTCTTCTCCGGCGGGCAAATGGCCGTTCCGGCGCCCTTGGTACCCGCTGACGACGGGGGATTTTCCTTCTCTGAGGGCGTCCTCGCCTTCGAAGCCGAGAAATCGACGCCGGACCGAGAGGATTTCAAGTGGGACTTCCCCGCAGAGATGGAACGAGGGGAGGGATTGGGGTTTCCGTTGCGGTAGAGAGCCTTCCTCAGGGCTTCGAGTTCCTTCAAGAGCTGCCCTCCCGAATCGCCGGTGCTCCCTCCTCCTGAGTCCATTTTCCGCAACATGGTCTAGCACAAACGCCACAACGAAGCGAAGAAACTGGCGAATGAACGCGAAAACACAACACCAAGAGGACTAAATCAGCGATTCAGTCGACTCCAAAAGGTACCCCTCTTCCTTCCCCTTCAGACAATCACAGAAGGCAAACGACCCACCTTCTTCTTTCTTCTAATGTAGGCACAAAAAGTCAGATTTGGCATAATGCGTTGTTGATTTACCACTCCTATCTTTCTTCCTTGAAGGTAACGAAGGGGATAAGAAGAAAATGAAGAAGTGTCACGCTGTCACCTTGCCGCCATGTCTGAGCAAATGGATTAGTCTCGTCGGCTTCCTGTTTGCATCAAAGGGTGCTCGAAGGTACAATAAGGCCGACTGGTGAGGGGAGGACGTTGGGTTTCTCGGGTGTGCCTAAATCGTCATACATCAGTCTCCATATCTCCACCGGTCTCAATGTCAAGACTCAAGAGGAGGGAGAAGAGGAGAGAGGTGTAAAAAAATAAATAAATAAGTAAACAAATAAATACACATTCGACGGCAATTTGATTGCTAAAAAGGGAACCAACTCAAATAATGCACCTAAATAATTTCGATAGTTCAAATTCATATTTTTCTAAAGACCAACCTCCTTATTATACTTTCGACTGTCGATAACTTCGTATTGATGCTTCTGACAGCAGAGTTAACTGGTAACTCGTAGCCCCAGTTTTCCCCATCAAGTGTACACTCCAAAATTTCTCCACAGCATCTTCCTCTGCACATAAAAATTCTTTTGTTCTTTTGCTCATGTGAAGCCATGAGCTGGACTGCTGGAGTGAACCACTCGTAACACGCTTGCTTCCATTAAAAAAAAAAAAAAAACTTAACATTCGATTGGATAAATATGATAAAAACGAAGGTAAACCTCACTCAGACATCAATCTTCCTGTCCTTTTTGTTACAGGATTCTACAATTTCGGCCTATTCACCAAGTTGGCTTGGACTCTGTTTTTTTCTTGCATTAATGGTTTTTAAACCTTTTTCTCCAAGAGAGGAGTACAGCACACATCAAAAGATTCAGTCAATAGCAAACAAGCTTCCCTCCCTATTTCAAAATCTATATATATATAGAGAGAGAGAGAAAGAGAGAGAGAGAGAGAGAGAGAGAGAGAGAGAGAGAGAGAGAGATCTTCCTGTGGGATGGGTTTTGAAAGGTGAAGGTGGGAAGGGAAGGAGCGTGTAGATGTTGGCATGTTAGGTTGCCTGCGCCTGCGGGTCTGCAATCGTGGGGCCAAGACGCCCCCTGTCCCTTCCATCGATTCGAAAGCCTTTTCGGCGTGTTGTTGTTTCCAGTGTGATGGATGCGTTATCTAGCAAACACTGTGTCTTCTTTCTTTTCTCATTTTGGCTCCTTACCAATGTCTTTGTTATCTCGATTTTTGAAAGCGAATTTCTTGTACGCATGCTTGAGTGTGTGTGTATGTGCGCGCGCGCGCGTTAATATGTGTGTTTGCTATTTGTGACAATGAATTTAGTGAGGCTGTATTGATGTATAGTTCTTAAAATATGCAACCCAATTTTGTGATTAATTGTCATTATCTTAAAAAAAGCTAAATTTTCATGTGAAACTTGGTGGAATTAATCAAGAAAATTTGTCTCATAATTAGATTTTTTTTTATAGCTACTTAGTCAATGTACTCCACTAATATATAATATATATATATATATATATATATATATATATATATATATATATATATATATATATATAAAAGTAAGAGGAAATAAAAATCTTAAGTTGTACAGTTTGACTCCTCCTTCTGTCGACTTTTCGGTCGAATGCCAAAAAGTGATTTAAATATTAAGCTAAACTAACTAGATATTAGAAAGAAGAAGGAAAGAGTTGTCTCAATAATGAGCAATATATAGAACTGAAATCAGCCGGCTTAGAGATTTTGCCAAATGGCCAAATATTTGAAAACTGATATTAAAAGTATCATCCAACAGTAGGATTAGCAACAGTTTATAGTGCAACGATATTTTATGATGTTCTTAACGATGGTTTTTGGAGCTTTAGCAACATGTTTTAAATTTTTAGTCATCTGGCAACATCTTGAAACCAACGCTGATTTGAATTTTATCGTATATTATGTAACACAAATTTTTATCAGCAATGGTTTGAAACACCCAACTCGAAGGAAAAGGAAACTTCGGCTACCAGTCCAGCATTATTCACTGAAGAAAGCCAAACACCCACCTGACCATCAAACTCTTGCCTACCTAAAGAGTACGGCAGAAATAGCGACCGGACTTTTTGTCACTCGCTCTCACACACGGGACAAGGTAGGGCTCGCATGGACCCTGCCTCACTTCAAAATGAAAAAAAGTTACATGTAAATTTTAGAAAATTTCACTTGTTTTATATAAAAATAAAAAAAAATGATATTTCCGCTCTACTCAAAATTTAGAGACATTAATTCGGCTCCTCTTATAAAAAATTTCTAGCTTTGCCCCTGCACGAGCACACACAAATAAGCACATGCACATGCATGCACACACACAAACAGAACATGTAGGTAGTGTTGAAAAATTGTGACACTGCAAATCTGCAACACACATTGATCAGTGAGGGTGGAACGAGAGTTTTTTCATTGCAAGAAACAAAATATAGTTTTAAAATTTTAACAAAGACTGAAATAAAATTTTTCAAAATTTTTATATACAATAAAATAAAATTTATAATTTTAACCCTGGTAAGCCTGAGCATTGGGCCAGCCTAATAAGGAGCTGGGCCTGGGCCAGCCCGACACCCGAAACCCAGGCTTGAGTCTGACCCGTTCATTAAAATCCGAAACCGAGCTTTGGCCAAATTAAATTTAAAAAATATATATATTTAATATAAATTAATATATAAATATAATTAATCATAATAAAAATATTACATATAAATTAATAAAATAAATATTAAAAAAATATCAAGCCCAACTGGGCCAGATACAGGTAACCGCCGGCGGCCTGACCCAGTGCCCAGCTTTACCTGCCGGTCTCCATCCCTTTGCCCCTCCTAGTAACTTAATTAGTTTGATGACCTGAGTGTGTTTCAGAGCCATCTAAATTTAAACCGGACCTCCAGCGCCTTTAATCTGGCCTGTTTGACAAATGATGTTTCACTCTACCTATTCTTCTTCCCATTAATCTAATCAGCTTCCTTTATGATGAATATTTTTTCATGATTTGTATGCATGCAGGAGCATTGATTCTGTCATTCTGATTTATTTAACTTATCTTGCCTTTGATGGTTCATATTATCTAAGCTTTCTCAGCTACTACATAACAAAAACATGTTCATCACATGATAGTACACTAAACTGTTGATGATGTGACATGAATCTAATATCTGCAATTCTAAACCTACTTTCTTTCTTCCTTAGCTTGATGAGCAAGATGGGGATGCAACCAATTGGATGTTAGGTTGGTTTTAGTGACTATAAAATTCAATCAATCTAATATGCAAGTTGAATTATAGCGGAGGCGTCATCTCGAAACCTAAGTCACCAGACTCTTTTGTTTTACTGTCGCACCGGAGTCCACATCGAGTCGGGTGTGCACCGGACATGGGTGCGGCTCCGACTCACACCCTAGCCCAATTAAAATTTCATATTACTAAATCACTTAAAAAATAATAATAATAAAATACCCTCAAAGCACCGCCGCACCTAAATTTTTTGAGATGTGCCGTTCCGGCACCAGCACCCGCATCCCCACCGGCACCCGCATCCCGCACTATGGTGACATAACTCGAAACACTAAAAGCAGACCCTAAAAAAATGGTGGGAAGTGGTGAGGCGGGATTTCCTCCCATTCACCCACATAAATCTGGTATTGCACAGATGGATTTCAAATCCAAAATTTAAGACTGGAAGCCAAGTTTGAATTTTTGCATGTGATATGGTTTGGGGATCTACTGATGCAAACTGAGTACCCATCAGATTTGGCAACAAAATCTTGCATTCCATTCAGATTTTGTAGTAATTAAATTTGGATTTTGTAGTAATCAAATCAATGGATCTAATTTGGTATATTAAATATTCAAATAAATTATTACACATGGAACCTTACCAAATTGAGGCAATTTATTCAGTTTTAATTTATTGCTGATTAACGCGTCACATCGGTTTTCGAGTTGAATCCAGCTTTACTGAATGTGGCTTAATTGGATTCAAAGTTATTGAATTCAAATTTCTGAGTCAAACTGGGATGCCGTTTCTTTTTTTAAAGCCGAATTCAGAGTTGACCAGCATTAGATTCAATATTGGCATGTAATCGGGTCAGGTCTTTTGTCAGATCCCACTACATGCAGATTTAGTTATGAAACTGCATATTAAATCCAAATCAGGTTTAAAATCAGGTCCAAAACCTGTTACCAGATTCATGTGAACAGATCCAAAATGGGATCAATGATCAGATATATCCAGATCCAAAATGAGGTCAGTAAAAAGATATATCCGATCTACTTACACGCCCACCCGGGGGCAATGGCAAGAACAGCTTGGCTGACTTGTTTCATTTTAGGGGACTCGAGGTTTTGGTGCAACGGTCAGGGTGGGTGCTGGTAGGCGGCCAGTCTTGCGAGGGGGAGAGCAGAAGAAGAACCGTTGGCCTTCATAATCTCCCGCTCACCCAAAAAAGGTGTTGGATATGACGAATCCATATCTAATGATATTTATCAAATTCCAGGTTGGTATGATTACCATTAAAAACTGTCAATAATGGTATTATTTGGAGAAACAAATAAGCAAGAATAATCCGGAACTCGCAATTACCATTAGTCCAATCCTGCTCAACTTAACCGCGATTTTTAATGACTTTATGATTATGCTGATATGGCAAAAGATCCGCGATAAAATTTATGGTTCATCAAGCTAAGGATCTTAGGTCGTATCGTACCACCTAAGATTCTGATACGGGCCACCCTAGGAGCCCGCCGAGGGACAACGGCAGTACAGGCAGTGCTTTCAGAGGTATTTGGCAGCACCGCAGGATCCGTCCTACCAGATGCACACTTAAGATACTTATTTAATTTCTTTGTATTGGCAAAAGGCCCGATTTAGGATCAGAGAGGAGAGGGTTTTGATTTTAAATCTACGGTTTTCAAATCCGAGCCTATCAAACACATGCATAAAGTTTGGGTTTAAGATGCTCTTCTTTTCTTGGTTGGATTGGTTCTTGTCCAATTTAAACCACATTTCAACGCCTTTGGTGATCTAAGTTTGGTGGTTGTGGACAATCACAGCTTTATGCTCCCACCCTGTGGCAGCCTTCATTTGGGGACCCATAAACTAGGATGCTTAGGCATTAAGCTGTGAGAGGAACTATAGAAAAAAAAAACAGTCAAACTTGAAGAAAGGAAAAGAGAAACAAATAAAAGAAGCACTCATATCCGTGGATCCCAATCACAATGGGTTCCACGAGTCCGATGAAATACTCCTCTTGATCACAGAGCAGGTCCTATCAAACACTGGCCCCGTGAAACGGGAGGTAATTCCATAAGAATGAATTTCACTCTAAATTCAAATGAACAAAATTCAGGCCTCCCTATCACCGACTTTCCTTTCTTATTTTTGGAGTCGAAAAGTTCTCAATTTCTTCTCTAGGTGTTTGATTGTCTTGTGTGCATTGAGAATTCTTTTTCAACCAAGTAAAGGTAATCAACCTTTCTTCAAGGGCCCGTTTGACTTATTGTAAATATGGAACTGGAAAGAAGTTTTCAGAAACTTACTTCATGAATTGAAGAAAAGAGATCGAAATCCAGATTTTTAAAATCCAAATTTCCTAGAACATAAACTCAAGTCCAGCAAACACAAATGGGTTTTGGAAATCTGTGTATAGCTCGATTTTCTTCGTTCATTTTTGGAGGCGATCCCTCCAGCAGGGTCGTTTCTTCAAAATCTAGAAAACTTCTTGTGTTTGCTGGACTTGGGTTTATGTTCCAGAAAATAAATTTCTCGGTTTCATGAGATTGAAAGATGAAAAATAGAATCGTTCAAGAAGAATAAGCCAATGGTTATTTTCTTCCTTCCAAAAATTTTTTTTCCACCCCTTGAGTGGGACAAAATTTTCGAAAAGAAGTTTCTAAAAACCCAGTTTTTTCATCTCAAATTTGATGGACAGGATTTTTTTTTATTTTGAATTTTAGATATTTTCTACCACCAATCAAACGTGCCCTAACGGATTTAAATGGAGGGGAAAATGAAATAAAAGTACTTGTGATAAACATTGCATGGGTCCGATGCCTTTTGTTTTTTGTATTTGATGCGTAAGCTGGGGACTGCGCCCACGGCAAGTATCTATAACTCTGCACAAAACAGGCTGGAAAATGATATAAAAACCACTGAAATAATAGGAAGATATGGGAGTTGTTCTTTCAAGTTGCACTTAACTTGGTCGACGTAATGTCCATGACTATTTCTTAATCTTCATTGATTTAAATTAACATCTGATCCAAATCTGATCATTTAGTGTTCACAAGAAATATTGGATTCCGCTTTTACTGAATTAGAGATGAATTGATAAAATTTACATTTAGATTTGAACCTGATTGAAATTTAGTTATGCAGGCTAGCATGAGATCTAAAATTTATATGTAACAGGATCGGTCTTTGTTGGGTCCAAGTTGGATCACAGAATATAGATTCAGATACTGTTAATATCTGAAATCTAATTAGTTAAGCAATCCGCAGTCTGTTTCTTATGGCGAATATGAATTTTTAGATTTGATTTACGCATGCTATGTGATTTGAAATTGAGCTTCTTTGATGGCCATAAAGTTGGGATGCAAACACCTGATAAAAAACGAGTTGCACTGGACTAACTTGCTGAAAGAAAAACAAGAAAAGATATTCAATCTTGTGAAAGACTAGTACTGACTAGTGAAGCAGGAAAACAGTATAATTGTCTTGTTGATCAAGACTCGGTGGAATAAAAGTTTGATCGTTCTTACCTGGTCTGCATGACATGGAAAGGACCATTTTTGTGATTTGGTTTTGGTTTCGAGTTTCTAGTGTTTTTTTTTTTTTTCTTACGCTTGAATCAGGTCATATATAGGTAATTTTCTGTGTATTTAACTGATTCGAAACAGATTAATTTGCAGTAAAGCAAAGAGACTTATTTGATCACAAGCGCTGTTACAGAAAATTGAGAGATGGAGTTAATTAACGGATGGAGATCTAAAAATAAGTGTGAACTTGATCCACATTTGCTACAGAGATGTTCTTATCTTATTTTTTTTCCTTAATTACAGACTTAAACCCATATGAAAGAAATTTCTATACCCAATTTCATGCTCTCTGTTTCACAAAAAAAGTACATAAAGGACTGCAATTTGCAGTAGATTTAATAAGTTTGAGTTTCTGTAAAATTCTTTATGAGCTATCCACCTTTTTCCTCTGCCTACCCAAGATAAAAAGAAAGAAGGCACTGCCAAAAGGAAGATGACAATTTCTCTTTTGAGCTTTAGATGCGAGCAGTTGGACCTTCCATCTTTTGAATTTCTTCATAATTGGATGTACAAAAGGCAGTGAGATTGTGGGCAGCGGCTTATTCACTTGAGGGAATCTCAGTCGTCCGTCTTGAAGGTTTTCGTCCTTTGATCCCTCCTTTTCAGATCAGCGTCAGCACAAATCCTTCACTTCTCTGCTACTGTTTACATTTCCTTTACTTGGCCACCATCTTTATCTGCTGTTTCTTTTTGTAAGCGTCACTTGATTATACGAAGTTGTAACCTGCTTGTGTGTGTGTGAGAGAGAGAGAGAAGATCTGTAATGAAATAAAGGAGTTCGCACTGCCGTTGTTCTCCGCCGTTTCTTTCTTTGATCATGAGGTCATGGGTAACATGATTAATCGGAAAACTGTGGATTAGAACCACTTTACTGGGACTGTCCCAAACATGTGGACAAAAGGGGAGCGCCTCGTTTCCAGGAAATCTCCACAGCAAAGCACAAGGCCCATGCGGGGAAGGGAATGGCGAAAAGATGTTCCGCAGAAAAAAGCAATTTGCTTAGGCAGAGAGAAGAAAAGCAAAAGAGTGTCCATTACCATGCGTGCTTATCAAAGAAGCTTCTTCTTCTTCTTGGTCTTCTTTTTTTGTCTGGACTATTGTCTGCTAGCTTCTATCCTCAGGAATAGATTGTCTCGCCGTAGTTTCTTCAGTCATTTATTTCTCGAAGCATTATCGCTCCCTGTAGCAAAACGGTCAGAGATGATTACATGAGAAAGCAGGACGCCTGACAGTGTGAGGACTTGCAGGAAAAGCAAAAAAATCAACAGATGCAGCGATGAACTCACTCGAGGAGGGAGCTTCACCAGATTGGTTGATCGTGATCGAGACATTCACTAGCTCTTATTACTGCTTAGAAAGTAGAAACTGCCGCATCCTTCATCACAAAACTCAATAATCGTTTGGAATATTGCATGCTCACAAACGTTTGCAGATTTTTTGAAAATCTTCCGAACATGCAAGTGGCAACAGTAATCCAGAGGAATCTTGCGTATTTAAGAACCATACTCATGTACATAAAGAGCGAAATATATACGAAGTCACCAAAAAAAAAATTAATGGTTTTGTAAGAAAGAGTGCCGTATTTTTTTTTTAAGTGAGGACTATAGTTGACAAACTAGTGACTCCAATTCACATCGATCGGGTCACGAAATCAACTAGTTCACTCAATGACTTGGTGACTTGAGTCGTCGACCCAATCAAGTTTTGAAATAATCTAAATCAAACATATAACAACCCGACCCACCCCAGGGTTCGGGCACCTGGTTCCATGGATCTCAACCTGCCCACTATCTGTTTCGATTTCAACCTCAAAAAAGCTAGAAATTAGAACAATTATTTATGGTAATGATCATGTTTATAAACTCTTGAAGATTCCTCACAATCTTCAATCTTCAATACTAAACATTTGGAGTGTTACAAAACAAGTCAAGACGAGTCAGGTCGAGTCAGGGACAAGTCAGGACTAAGCTGAACCAACGATTAAGTTTTCTGGCAATTGGAGCTGACTCGAATGATTCCCAAGCCAACTTACCTAATTAGCCAACTAATTGAAAACTTTTTTTGCTTAAAAATACCGTGCTTTTCCTAACATTATATCTGCATGCGGACTCAATATATTAATTAAACATATTATTCTTACCACGTTGCGCTCATACTTAATTATAAATTAGTTACATTTGATGTGCCATTTGTATTAGCAGGCTCACATACTCGTGCCGGTTGCTCGTGCTGGGTCCGGTTTGATAAACGACCTTTTGTAAATTCTATTAGAATATGTGGGAAAGAGTACCCCGCAATCTTGGAAAGCAACCCAAATGATGAAGATTTTACCATGACAGAAAACTTTTAATTGAGCTCACATGTGAAACGAAACAAAACGATAAGGAAAGTAAGAAATATTCTTGATCTTGTTGAGACCCAGCTATCTACTCTTGAGGAGAAAGTAAGAAATATTCTTATCTTGATGAGGACCCACCAACTAAGAGAATATTATCAGTCAAGTAACACACACACCCTCCATGAAAGCACTCTATGTACAAGTCTCCACTGCTTTAGGCGCAGGGCCACAATAACATGTGTCACGATAACAACACAATCAAAGGATATATATATATATATATATATATATATATATATATATATATATATATATATATATATATGAGAGAGAGATAAGTAAAAGCATACCCAGGGCCACAACAACATGTGTCACGATAACAACACAATCAAAGGCTCTATATATATATATATATATATATATATATATATATATATATATATATATATATATATATATATATATATATATATATATATATATATAAAGTAAAATCAAACAGCAGAGGTTGCTCCTTCCGCTTTGGAAAACTTGGTTTGGCCAATGACAGGTAGGTGGCTAGTTACTAATTCAAATAACTCATCCTTTCTGCAAGAGGGCTGGGGAATGACCTCGGAGTTTCACGGCCTGTGTTCGACTTCGACTGAAGTTTCATATCTTTTTGCATTTAAACCATTGTCACAAAAAACAAATTAAAAAAAAAAACAGAAAAAACATGTTTTTCGTGTTTTTTCACTTTTTTGTATTTTTTTCAGTTTTTTTAATGTCAAACAGTTTTTTTGTATGTTCTATTTTGTATTTTTGTGATGTTTATGTTATTAGTTTCCCACATATTTTATTTTTCTCTCATTTTTAGTTTTTTAAATTTTTTAAAAATTTATCCTATTTTTCTTTTTTTCTCATTTTTTTTCAAGTTCACCCTATTATACTCAAGAAAAACCTCACCATTTAAAACTCGAAGATGTTATTTGTGACTATGATTTGAACATTCTCGATGTATGACGTAATGAGGATTGATATGCATTAAGCAAACTCTGATCCACATTTCTACGAGATCAAGGGTTCAAATCCCGGGGAACGGAGCCAAGTTAAGCTAACTACGTACACTAACCCAACTTACTACTTAATCTCCAGCATTAATGATAAATTTGAAAGTTATAACTTGACCAACCGGCCGGCCGGCCGGCCATGAAAAGATGTGGTCTCTTTTCTCCTCTGTCTTCTTATCCATCAAAAAACCAAAGTTAAGGTCCTACAAAAAGGGAAGATGACAAAACTTCTTTTTACCTTTAGAAGCACTTGATTTCCTTTATCTTGTTCGCTAGGATTTTGTCACATTTTGATAATGCAGCTCATCATGCACCGTGAGATGGCGACCCAGCTAGCTCTCTGTATCTGCTTCAGAAAATCCAACTCCTGGTGCTCATCACTCGATTTCCTTTTCCCTAATGAACCTCGGCATCAGTCCGCAAATCCTAGATAACTTTTTCGAGCTCCTTTCAATGGTCACATCCTCATCTATACTTTGCTATTAAAAACTATCATGCTAAATGGCCTATTCAACGTCAAAACATGACACCTCATTTTCAATTATGAGAGAGAGAGAGAGAGAGAGAGAGAGAGAGAGAGAGAGAGAGAGAGAGAGAGAGAGAACTATATGTGGCATTAACTAGATCCTGATTTCTGTAATAGTTTACAGTTTTTAAATTTTTAACCACATGATATATATATATAAAAGAAAATTGAAAGGTGGCTTTAACTCTTTAGAGTCACTCAACTATCTAATATGTACCCTTGATAGATGGTTAGAAGAAAAGAGTAATAGATATTTTCGTATTATTAGTTTACATAGTTTTTTCTTTGCTTTTCTATCATTCATTTGCTTTAGATAGTCGACCTTGGTATGTCTCTGGTTATTAGCATGGATGGTTGAAAGAAAAACAAAAAGAAAAAGATATAAACTAATAGACAATAAAAATGTCAATCACCTTTTCTCTTAATTTTTCTCATAACCATCCATCAGGTTGGATTGAAGGGTGCATATTAAATAGTTGAGTGACTCTGAAAAACAAGAGTTGCCATTCAATTTATATATATATATATATATATATATATATATATGTCAAACCCATGTCGTTAAAAATTAAAAACTGTAAACTGTTGCCGAAATTGGAATCTAATTAATGCCTTTATAATGACTACTTTTTATTCACTGTTTCTTAATGTTGAGACATCTGGCAACAACCCAATTCTCTTGTATATGTATCACTCGATCTAATTAGTAACAGTTAAACCAACTTAAGTGATGGTTTATAATACATAATGTAGCAAGTAGTTGCTTTTTTAATGAAATGATTGACAACTTCTTTTTTGACTTTGAAAAATGACTTTACACCTCACATCTTATAAATTATTAGTTAAGTTGACTAGAGACTCCAGAATCAGTTAAGATAAACTTCATATCTATTTACTTCGCACACACACGCACATAGAATTAAACAAGCATGCAAATTATGCAAATAAGATACAAATATGATGTGTAACATACTAATGACCCTTATGAGTCAGGTCTTGGTGAACACTCCTTTGTTCACACTCTGAGATTTAAAGACCACTTAATGAAGCTTGCTTGTGAATGGAACTAGGTTTCCCTTTAAGGCCATGGAAAAGCTCCGGCAGAATGTCAGGGTTGAGATTTGAAGCTGGGTCTGGTTGATTGTTTGACCTTCAAGTTGGCGCTTATCATTGAGTTCGATTCTTGTAGGTACTATTCTTCTGAACTGCAAACGGCTGCGGATACCACTCGTACTTGCTCGATAATGGACCTCAATAATGTAAATAAGGTATTCTGTTAGTAATCAGATTTGCGTCAACAAATCCATATCCAAGTTTCAAATCCACCAAAGATCCAACGGGGTTACGTACAAGTGTTGGATTTTATGTTTGTCGGATCGGAATTTGGTTTTAGAATATGTTTTAGAGCGTATCGGCCGACACATATTATATTGCCTCTAAGCCGATATGGTACGTGCCCTTATATCTTTGGTTTTGAAATTATTTTAAAATAGCTAAATTATTTTTTTGTATTAAAAAAAAGGGAAAAGAAAAGTAAGGCTATACGGGATGATACCGGTCGATGTGCACATTGGCCAACGCACCATATAGGCAAAGCGATATAGGAGCGACACATGGTTCCATCAAAAACCTTCTTAAAAGCGACTTTATTATTCAATCTACCATACAGTGATTCATAAGTTAATTCGAACATCGAATTTCCATTCAACATGTATAATAATCAAAAGTAGAAATTTTTTCCATAGTAATCCTTTTATTTCAATATATATATACATATTGTTTTCAATTTTTTTGTATTGGTAATATTTCTTTTGGATCTAACATTAAAAAGCAGCACAAAACTTACCCTTAACCATGCCTGAATTCGGAAGAACCAATCTGCTTATAAGGGATTGTTTGGATGAATCCCTCATCTAACTTAGTTTTATGATACTTGGTATTATAAAGACTAAGTTGTTTAGTGAGTTTTAGAAGTCTCATTTTCTAGTTTGGGTTTTCGAATAACATATAGGGAGCTAGGTTTTTCATTTCCATTTATAAAACTGGGTGTCCCTCAACCCACTTTTTGATGAGACCAAAATATCACAAAAACTTGGTTTTCATGGCAAATATATATATATAAATATATGTTAATGCTCCATATGTCACATGCAGAGATTGTCTGCTGGTTTCACTCAACAACAACCTACAAAGATAAGTCTGGCTATTGGTTATTTCTAGGTCTTCGCTCATATGCAATTTTTTTTCTGAAATATCTACTTTTTTTATTCTTTCTTTTTTTGGGGGGGCCATGTCTGCCTGACCGGCCTCTCATCTCATCGTCCCCAAAGAAATAATAATACGAGAACCGATCGACCTTGTCAACATCTAATTAAGTTTACGAAAAATAACAAAATCGTTGCTCAATTTTTAACGGGCATTCTTAAGGAACTGTTTATCACAAACGGTAATTTCGATAAAAAAATAACAAAAGTGTTCTTGTTAAAGACAAAAAAAACTTTCATCAGCCAGTGAAGGGGACACCCTTTATGAAAGGTACTTTTTTATCATTTTGTATCAAAAATTAATGCCTTTCATAATTAGGCAGTTCTTTGATCATTTCTTTCAAAAGTTGAGTGCTATTAGTTAAGTTTTAAAAGTTGAATGAATCAATGATGATATAAGGAGTAGCTTCTTTTACTGGATCTGTATCCAACTAACTACTGCATCTGATTTGAAAGTGTTCAGATCCAGATTCAGATTACGGATCCAGTTTCGGTCTTGGTACGGGAGCTGGGAGCACCGGTCCTAGTGCCACTCCTTTTCCATCCCGATCATTATCGTCAACCTCCCACTTTGAGTTTCTCGATGCATGTATGTGGACTGCTCCCCCCTCTTTTCTCTTTTCTCTTGCCGTCTATCACCTACATATGAATGCTACTTTTTAGGGATCATGGCTTCTGTTTTCTGCAATACTTTGCTCGGAGAAAATGATCGAGGAGGTTAACAAAGGCCATTGCGTCGCAAACTCCTCCTTCTTTTCTTTTATTATTGGTTTCGTCTAGCTTTACATGAAACTGGCAGCGGCGGGAGATATAACAGATTATGTATCTGACTGCTGCTGCGGAAAGATGACGAGAGAAAGAAGAAGAAGCTTCCTCGATAACGATAAGCATGGGGAGGCGCGTACTACTACTACTGTCTCTCACTCTCTCACCTCCCCTTTTTGCTTTTCTTTTTCCCACTCTCTCTCTCTATCTTCTTTCCTGCGCGTTGCGAGGGAGATTTCCTGGAAATGGGGCCAACCATGTTCAGGGCGACCCCAGTAAAAGCGTTGGGGGACTGCAGCTTGCGTTGCCGTTCCCAATGCGCCACAAGAAAGAAGAAGGGGAGACGGGGAAAAGGAAATTAGCCCTTTTGTTCTATCTGAATTCTTTTGTTTGAGGGTGCAATTGAGAGAGGTGTTCAGATTCCACATACCAACTTCCCAAGAACCGTGCAATATTTTCTTAGAACAGATGGAGACATGGGACTCGGACTATGGGAAGAGTACTCGAAATGAAAAGGGAAAAAGCAATGTGGGATGCTGTTTGCCGGCAGAGAGATTGGAAAATAACACTGGAAAAGTGGAGAAAAGAAAAGAGGCAGTCTTCCTCTATCGCTTCTGTGAAACGATAGCACTTGTCATTTTAACCATTCTAATTCTATATCCTTTTGCCTCTTGGCCTGATCTCTCTCTCTCGGTCCCCCTCTTTCTGAGAGAAATCTAGGCAATTCCCACACAGATCGCCTTGACTAACGCAAACCCATCTCTGTTGCAGGCGAATCATCTTCACTCGTGGCGGGAGAGTTCTAGCAAGCATGCAAGTTATGCTATATAATAAATTCATGTATTTTCTGCTACTAATATTGCATATTTTGTGTTAGATATGTCAGTCACCGTATAATGCTCTAATGCCCACAGGAATATAATCCAATTTTTTTTTTTTTGATGATTAAACTTAAATGGTTCTGGTTAATTCTACAGTCTTGAAATTTTCTGGTACAAAATATGTTTTTTCTACCAATGGATATCCAAATCCGAATATAAGAGACTCTAAGATCTAATTACCTTCTTCTGAATCTGAATCCAACTTATCTGCTTAAGCTAACATCAAACGTACATCAATAATACGTGTGTGAGGATGTTGCTCTACCCACATCACATGAACTCTACAACTTCAGAAGTTGGATGTCGTTTATATTTTTAGTATAATGTATGGCCTGAGAACTAAATTACTTTTATTGGAAGGAAAATGAAGAAAAATAGCAAAATTCCATGAAAGTCCATTATACACCACACCAGATAAACTTTCTAGTTCCACTGTCATTCTTTCCTAACTACACTCATATAATCGTCCAAGAGATAGCACAGATTGCAGTGCAGCAGGAAGCAAGAATAGTATATATAAAAGGGGAGGCAAGAGAAGGATTATAGTATATACTTTAACCATATGACAAGTTCTTTTCTGAGGGCAAAGTCGCAGCTCCTCCTCCCTTGATCATCAACGGCGAAATTCCATCTGTGGTAAGTGGTGCTCTTCGAGGAGACGGGTTTTCGAGCTTTCCTCTCGCTTCAAATTCCTTTACGCCGCTGATTCCTTCGGCTAATGGGATGGGCTTCGTCTCATAAACATCAGCGATGGATCCAATCTCGTTTCTGCCATCAGTGGTGCTAGTTAGTGCAGATTGGAAAGTTCCTTCTTCTCCTTGAGATTGAGCGGGTCCCAAGCAGATGGCGGCTGAACTCAAACAGCACGGTCTAAATTATCTTACTATACGGCTGCAGAATTATCATTTAAGGCAGCCGCTGCAGAAGCATGGAAGATATAGAGCTTGCTCTTTCTTACCTTTACAGATACTATCATTTGTTGAAAAGAATTCATCAAACGATCTCTCCATCTGGTGTTGCTGCATGCCATCCCCACACATCATTTGAAGGTCTTGCAGGGAAGACAAATTGAAGGGAGAATTGAAATCTTTCATTATGCCCATGTCTATCATTCCATGGCTGCCATTGCCACCACCCTTGAAGTTCCCACATGACATGGGGTCACCAGTTAGGGTTTGGCAAGCCTTTTCAAGTATGGTTTGCATGTACTTTCCTTGGGCTTCAATTCTTAACTGGAGATGTCTCTGCACCTGCAATCTCACAGCCATTAAAGTTAAAGTTGCAGCACACCAGCCCAGCCTGTGTAATTATCAATACAGATGAATCTAAAAGTTCAGAAGAAAAAGAACCCTGCAGGGATGATGTTCAATACCTCTATCTGCTCATGCAGTCTCCTTTGTACCTCCATTTGCATTCTGAGAGCTTCTGATATGTGCACACTCCTGGCATAGTACCATCGATTAAAGGCAGAAAAGCAAAACGATTGTTCTGTTTATGAAACCTACAGAAAACATAAAGTTGGATCTTTTTTTCCTTCACCAATAATGGACGCATCATGAAAATTCTTACTCATTTACTTTGCGGGCGACCATTCCTGATGAAGAACCTGCATTTCTTTGGAGTTCTAAAGCTGCTGCTGTCATGAAACAACTTTCTTCCATTAATCGAACACATATGCCCACAAACGCAGAAATACGTGCAAAAATATAGATGGACATATGCAGAACCTTATTTTTCGACTATAAGAGAAGATAACCATGAAGAGATAGAGAGAGAGAGAGAGAGAGAGAGAGAGAGAGAGAGAGAGAGAGAGAGGTTCTTACATCTTTCATTGTGTTTAACCTGATCACTGAATTCCTTGTGGGGCTGCTTCCCTAGCCTGAATTTCTACATGGTAGAGACACTCAAAATTCAGGTATAACAGATTACCGATGAAGAAGCATGTTAGTTAATATTCCTGAGAAAATCATGTCTACAAAAAAAAAAAGTGACTTGAAATATCCTTTTCTTTCCGTGTTATATCTTCTCTTTATTCTTTTTTCCTTCTCTTCTAAAGCCTACCTGGAGATGGCTCTTAAGATGGTAAAGTGTAAGGCCCTTGACACCCATAACCCTCATGATAGTCTTTGGAGTTGCCTCTGCAGAAAATTGAACGAGTAAAGACAGAGAATACTACAGATAATAAACAAGCAGCCAACAAAAGATGACTGAAGAAGAAGAAGAAGAAGATGAAGAAGAATACTGTCAGGCCCTCCCAACTGAGTGACGGCGTCGACGAAGCGGTCATGCAGCTCAACAGTCCACCTCAACCTGGGCTTCGGGTCGGTGGTGAGGACGAGACCTGAATCCCCTTGAACACACATCTGCCTGTCCTGCGAAGACATATTTGTCTTCTTTGGATGGAACATTCTCACAGCCGCAGCAGGAGAGAGAGAGAGAGAGAGATTCAAGCTCCTTCAAAAGCAGCGAATATGGTAGCTATTCTTGAAGAGAAGAAGACGGTTGGCGTCTCTCTTTTGTTTCTCCCTCTTGAATTGAATATTTCTGCACGCTAGCAGAAGATTTAAGTGGTCTCTCTCTAGATCTCTCTCCCCGCCCTGCCTTTCTGAAGGGATTGGGTGGTCACGGTCCACTGCTGAAAAAGCAACCGACCCCTTCCCCCTCGCCCAACGTGCACAATCCTTTGCTTTGCTTTCTTTCCTCACAAGGCAAAAGCAGGGAGAGATTGTTGAATATGCCAACCTATTGGCTTCGCTGATCGATTTAGAGAAATAAAAAAAGAGTTTGACTGAACGAGATCTTTGAGGCTTCCCTTGTGACAGTCTTGGACATCCAGAACATGCTACACAGCGCATTCGTGTCCATCACACTGTCAAGAAGCTGAGAAAACAAAAAAGAGGGGACACTGTTAGCAATGGAGAATCGATTCCTTGGTGACTGCTTATATTCTCGGGAATAAAGCATCGTTTCTTTAAGAAGAATATATGAAGAAGCTAAGTTTCATTTACTGCTGACCAAAGTTTCGTTTTGAGAATGACAAGCGAGACCGTAAACTGATGAAAGTTACTCCCGAATCAAACCTCCTGTAATGCTGATTAATTAATTCGTGTTCTAAGTTAAAAGAATCCAATTAAGGGGATAATCTTTCAGTGCCCCACTGTTTGATTTGTGGAAGATGGGCATGGGTCAGCCTCGATTGTGTTTGGGTATTCGATGAACAGAGATAAATCCGGGTGAGATTGAGAAAATATATGATTTATATAAAAATTCCCAGAGAAAAGACAAAAAAAAAGTGATAATAACATAAAAATGTATGCATGTAAGCATACTGAAAGGATATATGCTACATGTCCCCTTAACTCGAACAGTCGTAAATTAAATTAAATCAATAGTTTCTGTTCGATTCTGTTACATAGAACGTGAATTCCTGGCTGCAGGAATTCATGTATATGTATATATATATATATATATATATATATATATATATATATATATATATATATATATATATATATATATATATATATATATAT